>CM017902.1:22212727-22768251 GCA_008369825.1 Triplophysa tibetana
CCCCTGAACTTCGATTTTTGGCTTGGCTTTAGCTATATTGGTTTCTCTGAATGGGAGACAGCTGGTTCAATATTTAAAAGAGAGAAAGATAGAGAGGGAAGGGAGATAGAGGGAGAGAGAGAGAGAGAGAGAGAGAGAGAGGGAAGGGAGATAGAGAGAGAAAGAGAGTGAGAGAGAGAGAGAGAGAGAGAGAGAGAAAGAGAGAGAGGACCACGGAGGGGCCTCACACAGCCTGGTTAACGCGTTGAAGCTGGTGTGCGGAACACGCAGATGGCACGCCGTTCCCAGATTTCATTTAAGCTAATCTAATCCTCTGCCTGGTCCCTACAGAAAGGCTGGGAATTAGCCGCCATATGTCAACTAGATTTGTCAGATTATTCATTACAATTAATTGCTGCTCTCACTTAAGGCCTCTAAGGCTGTGAATCGCTTCGAATTCTACTGCAAACACAAAAATTATGAGTAAAAGACTTTAGCCCTGTCATTCAAATTTCAGTCTGACCTTTAGCGGAGATCAGATCTTTGTGAGTTAGCATGTGGGTGAGGCTCTCTAATTGGTGTTCATTCCCTTCACCTCCATTTTTCTCTATCTTGGGCTTGGTTTTCTGGTAGTCTGTCCATCTTTTCCGTCGTCCTGACAGTGAAGATTCAAGAGCTCGGGAAGTTTCCAGTGAAAACGATTCCTTAATGTTTTTTCGTATTTTAATTTAACCCTTTGTTGAGGTGCTTTTAAAGTCCCAGTGAAATAAAAAATCACAATCCCTATTATTTCACAAAATATCACAGAGTTTATTATACATAGCTCATCAATGTGTCGATCCACCTCAAATGATGTAAAATACGGCTTGGCCGGAGCACCCGTTAACTCCTCCCCTTCAACTGTCAAGCTGCCAGATTCAAAATCAATGCAACACCTGTTTCTACACATCCAATCAATTCGCAGTGAAAAATGAAAGCCACGCCCACTCATTTTCTCCTTCGAAATTCCTTTTCACTTCGAAATGTGTCAGAATACGGAAGTGAAACGATCGCAACTTCCTGTTCACGGGGACTTTAACTGAAAGCAGTGACTTAAAATGATCAGTTACATGACATTTGCATTGCAATTGTTCAACAATTGATGCTATATAAACAACGTGTTTTATTGCATTGCAATTGAAGCATTAGTCAAGTATTTAACGCATTGTCCTTGACTGTTCTTCCTCTTCTATGTTCCACTGGAACGATGACTGGAATTGGTTTGCTTATGAATGAATGACTTCATTTAAATATATGTGATACAAACCGTGGCGCTATTTTTGGTTGACATGATATTTCTTCATAGTATAACATCGCTAACTACCTTTTCAAAAAATATATAGATAAACGACCTTGAGTAGACTAACAAGTCACAGTTTCGAACTTCCTCATCCCCGTCAAGAACACGATCTTTGTTTTGTCCCAGTTTTTCCATATATGCCACAGAAAAACACGGAGACGCCAACATCAAGAGGAAATCAGGCACATTTCATATTTATGTTGCTGCACAAAACAGACGTAAAAAAAATGCAGGACAGTATGAAGTCCACTAATGGCCAGCACGATTAATGGTCTTGTTCTGTAAAATAAGCCTAATGTTGTCAAGATTAATGCTTTCTCCATGCGCCGCTCTCCTCATTGGCATCTACTGTATGCAAATACCACCACTTCAAGCTCCGAACGAAACCTCTATAGCCTCAAACTAAACCACATCTACAAACCCATCTGTGTTTGTTCCTTTAAATATAATGTTTGTTAAGCCAATGGCTTGATGAAGAACTCCCGACTGATTGTGTCATGAAAAATATCGTTTTCTCCCGAGCCCCTTCAAGTCAAAGTGCTGTTATCTCAACATAATGATTGACACAAATCCACAAAATGCACTCACGTTTAATGAGATATTTTGGTTCATTAGCAAGTTCAACATGGCAGAGAAATGATTTCATGCTGGTTCTGATTGGACTACTTAATTATGCTGTCTGAAAGAGCAGTAGATCTCTGAGTGGGTGGTTCGTGAACACCTTTGGCTTGGCTAATGAGCAGGTGAGAGCTACAGAAGCGTCTGGCCGCTGATATCATGACATAGGCTCATTTTCACATTACTGATTGCTCAAACCTGTTGTGTTTCATTCCTTTGCCTTTGAAGCTCTGAGCTGCTTCATGATGGGATTTTTCCTCTTGCTCAACAAAAGCAAGAACATTTCCTGACTGAATGACAAAAATTGCTTTTGACGTTTATTTGGATTGGATCATAACGTAAAACAGGATCATATTGCAAAAACACATTTAGGGGAGGATCGGTAATTCAAGGTTATAACTTGCTTATTATACAGGAAAATGTTGCTAAATGTATGCTTCCAAAAATGTAAATAAAAACGAAATATTTTGTTTTATAAAACCTAATCTAAGTTGAAAATGGTTAAGACCACAGCCCATTGTGAAAAAAAATGACATATGTGTTTAATAAAAAAAGGACGTTTTTGACAGTGCACGTGAAGCATCCAGGTGAAGCAGGAATGCATGTGGTCTCTAATTGCTCTAGTTTGATGTTGGTGAGCTGAAGGAGAGCACTAGTGTTTGTAAGTCTCTCTGTGGCTCATATCTGTGACTGTAGATGGATGGAGCGAGAGTGGATATAGACCTTAGCTTTTCTTCATACAACCCAGCGCTGCCTCCCTGCTCATTAGAATACAATATGGCTTCCACTAAAGGTCATCCTCTCCGAGCATAATCACACACAATCAAACGCACAAACTTCATACATCACACAGACAGTAAACAGCCGCTGGCTTTATTTTCCACTGACAGAGAATAGCTCGCAGCCTATTTATAATTTTACCCTCTCACATCAATTAAAGAAAGCGGTGAGCGTGTTAAAGTTCTCTCGGACAATGGCCGAATCGCAACATGAATTGTTTGGACAGACTGATAAAAGAGAGCCATATGTCAGAAGTAAGATCCATGCCAATGGTCTTGAAATCTTTCTGTCTATATGTGTGCGCCTTTAAATTCCTTTAAGCAGAAATGCTAAAAAAAGATACAACGGTGACAAACCGTGCATGAAACAGCTACTAAATGTGAGTATCTTGGCTAAGTGCTCATCTTAATCCTCATTTGGAAGATGTCCACCTTCACCGACCGACGGTGTCTTGATGTTCTGTCTCTTTTGTTGAAATGACAGGAGCCTGTCAAGAAGAGAAAGTGTCAAAATGGAGGAGAGATTGCAAGCCCTTGCTCGCTTTGTCTGATTATCATAATGAGGAGAGCACATTTAGTAGTTCACGGCCTCATGTCATCTGATTAGAGCAATGATTAATGATATCCTTTTACCAAAACACCCCTCGCTCTCATACACACAATTAGATTATGAACATTTATAAAATAATCGCTATGTACGGCTATGTTTTGATTCTTAGTATTTGTTATTGGGAGATTTTACACTAGATCGGAATACACATTCAACATTTGTTCTGGGTTGATTTATTATTTTTGCTTTACTCATCATTTTTGCACCTTCCTGTACCAGTATTTGCTTGCTAACAGTGTTGTGGGTAGTTGACCACTGCTTTAAAAATCATACGGCCAGTGATGATCGTAGACGTCTGGGGGCCCTATTAAAACCTTTGTGGGGGCCCTTACTTAAACCCTCACCCTAAAAAATACTTAAATGTAAACTATATGAAAACAAAAAGAACACAATTGTCAGACTGAATAACAAAACATATAACACTGACAGTACGAAAATGAAATTAAAATTTTGATTGCATGTAAACATTGTTTGCCTAACGTAACGGGTGGTACTGGAACACTCTAGCTGTCCAAAAAACTATGACTTGCAAATGCTGTGTGTTTTTACTTAGCAAATGAGTGGTTTACTAACAAAAATGAAGCATGATCAATATATTTCAATCAAGAAAGCTTAAGCCTAAAAAATGACTAATTCTCTAAATGTGATGGCTAAAAGGTAATGTATTTTTTGCAATGACAGCATCAGCTTGAACGAGACTTCATAAAACGAGTAAGCGTTTTGACTGTTGATGTGTAATGACATTAACTAAAATTGGGATATTTGATGAGCAACCAAACCACGACAGTGGATGAATACTGAATTTCTAAATATGTACTGGTTAATTGTTTTCTAAGTAATTAATTGCATAGTTAGGCAAAGCCAAGTATAACCAAAAATAGTACCAAAGCACATGCCTTCTTGTTTTTGCTTCTTCGTTGGTTTTTCTTTTATTGCTGGATAGCCAGAAAGCGCATATCAGCACATGACCTTTACACCATCACCTGCCGAAACTGCACGACGTCCGAGTACGTAACAGTAAATATATATATTAAATATTAAAGAGGAAATTTATAAATGCCTCAACGTCTATCTTTGCAGGATATAAAAATAGCGTCTTGTTTACATTATAGTGATTTTGATTCAGTACTTGATCAAGTGGGCTCAAGGGGCCCCCTGATGGTGCAGGGGCCCTACGCACATCACATACTTTGCGTATAGGAAGGATCGGCTCTGCCTGAGTCCCTCTTTCAATTAAATATTTTAAACCAGTTCATCATCTTTTAGGTGAATTTTAACTTTAAGAGAAACATTTTTTTACTCAGAGCTTTCGATAAGTGGCAGAACATGGGGACATTTTCACTTGCTATTGATACTCTTTATTCTTATTACATTTAGGCATTTGGCAGACGCTTTTATCCAAAGCGACTTACATTTCTTTATCCTATACATTTTACAAAGGTATTTGCAATCCCCTGGGATCGAACCCATAACCTTGCGTTGTTAACGCAATGCTCTTACCACTGAGCTACAGGAAATGCCATGTTACTCTTACTGTTATTCTTATGTTACTCTAAGCAGTAACTCCACCTCATTGTTGTTCCAAAAAACTCATTGATGGTGCTTTTTCAACACTTTGCCATGACAATTTAAACGAGCAATAAGCAGATTTTAGAGGTGTCTTGTGATGAGGTTGCGAATTGCAACCAACATCTCACTCCACCTTTTCCCCCTTCCTTTTGAATCACTACGGCAACTGACATAGGACAAACAAGTCGTCAGATTTTTTCTTCTCCGCTTCACGTCGGGTGGTTTTGGGCTTTCACGTTGTGCATTAAAAATCATTTAATTCATGGCCGTGTATTATCCCTTAAGTAATCTGTCAATACATCCTCAACAAATGGTTCCATAAAGAACCTTTTACATCTAAAGAAACTTTGTTTCACAAAAGGTTCTTTGTGGCGAAAAAAGATTCTTCATATTATAAGCAGTGGAAGAAAGAGATTGTTCATTAAAGAACCTTTGACTGAATGATTCTTTGCGGAACCAAAAATGGTTCTTCTATAGCATCACTGAGTGGAAGCTTTCAAGGACCATTATTTTTAAGACTATAGGTGCAAAACATTATGTATATCAAAGCACCTGATATTTTACGCATGTTTTTACGTTTGGAAAATACATTTGAAAATATACATATTGGAAAATGCTTCCTGACAAAGAGCTTTTTTAAAGAAAAACACTGTTTTCAAATTCATCTGTATGTAGCCTCAGTTGATGTTGTGTATGAAAGTACAATTTATTTGTCAATAATTCCATGTCCAGATGCAAAGCTGTGGTTATTTACAAGGAGTGTTGTAACCTCTGAGCCCTGATGGGCACCTATAACAAGGATGCTATACTATGAATATAAAACAGGCCCTATATAACTTTTATTTTAAGTCCTTTCTTTCATTTATTGGGGATTTGTGCTCAGATGGCCAGCTGTGGTTCTTTTACAAAACACACTGTAATGTGTTTTCCTTGCTCGCAAATACTATGAGGTAAGTGTGGGTCATATTTATCGTATGCATTTAAAACACTTTGATAATAATTATTTCGTGTCCGTAGGATTTTATCTAAAGAGAGCTCAGGGAATAAACTCTCTTCAAAATAATGTATTAAACAGAGCTTTGAGTTGAAATGTTGACTGTGGAATAACAGCGTTTCGTCCCCAAACAGAAAGGCTTGTTGGTGACTCATCTATAAATTCCTTCCTGTCGTTCTGTGTCTTTCCAGACGCATTGCTTCACAAAGACTTTGGTGTTCTTTGCTTGATAGGCACAATGTGCACTTGTGTGTTTAATTGTAAGTGTGGTGGGTGTAAACACACGACATTTAAAACCCTCCTTTGTGGGTCAGAGGTGTGGATTTACATCGTGAAGACAAAGTGATTCATATGCTCCTCCTAACATCTGTTTTCGAATAGATGCATTCTTCAACTTCTTACATCAACACATTGCACATTTGTACCAAGGTACCTATGATAATGCTATTGAGTGTTTTAGGTTAAAGGCGGGTCTTGGTGACCTATGTGATCTTGTGCATGGTATGGCATGGCATAGCTGGAAGATCCGAGTGCTTCGCAGAGAATAATTTTATTAATTTTATTTATCTTTAATAGCTTTGAAGGTTTAATGGTGTTCTCACTTTTGTCTCATTGTCTCATGTTTTTTAATTGCTCATTATTTCTAAAAACATGATTAGATATAAATGAGGCTAGAAGAAATACTATAAAAGCATTGAGATGTAAAAGGTAATGTAGTTTGTAACAAAGTAGTGCAGACTGCTTAAATTTTGTTTTTGGGTTTTCTATTTCATAATGTAAATATCTTCCATTTCACTCAAATTATGAATTTAACCTTTATTAATATAAACATCCTATTTGCATGTTTGGGAATTATTGCGAAATTTGCAAGTTTAAAGTTTACAGAACTGACAATAATTGCATTTCAATGACCATGATAACTGATATATTGTGTATATCACAAAATTATTGAATATATTATATAACCCAGCTAAAGTAAACATAATATTAAGGATGATTACCGATATTGTGCTGGCATATTGTTAATAACTATATTATTATACTGTTATACTGCTTTTAAACAATCAAGAGCTTCTGACTAAAAATCAAAAGTATTTATTTCGCTTAATTTTCATCAATGCACATTGTATTTATAAATAAATGCAATAGTACCATGTTATAATGCCATATTTTGTCATTTATTTCTTGACCTATTTCCTGAAGTTTTCAATTGTATGTACTGTAATTGTAGTTTAATTGAAAATTACATTTCATGTAATTAATTGATAAGTTTAATGAAAACATTGCAACATTTTTGTAACACTCTGTCTATATACACAGTAGTGGCTATGCTTGTTTTAGCAATAACACTTTATATTACGAAAATTATAATTTAAATATTAAGAAAAAATGGTTCATTTTGATGTGTCACAGTTTAATCTTTACTGTTTTATCTTGATTATGCTTGTACAACAATTTGGTCAACAAATTATTGTTAAGTGCTTTATTTATTTATTTCGAGTAAACACTTACTGTAATAATATAAAAGGTATAAAATGTGTTTTATACTGTATGTTTGGTAATAGCAATACGTTTTCTTGTACTTTAATAATGTAAGCCTCAGGGGAATTTCAGTGTGATTTCATCGGAGCAGTTTTCATATACACATTTACATACATCAGATATGAAACTGTGTATTATGCTGTCAAAAAATTAAATGGAGAAGTCATTCTAACGGCCCCCTTTGACCCCCCATATTTTCTGTCAATTACAGAGGGATAAAGTCATGCATAATTATAGGCCAAATAATTTGTGTTTATGCAAAGTTATCGTGAAACACTTTATGGCAGAATTGTTCGCCGTGCATTAAATTGAGGACCAATGTAGGTGTCCAAAGAGGATTTTAGTGTATTGCTGTTTATGGTATCACAAGCAGATGTTTACGCATGCCACATATTGACTGGACCAAAGGCAAACAGTGTTTTTGCTAATGATCAGCTGTTCTTTAGTCAGTGCTTAGTGGGACTCTGGGGCCCCCGTGTTACTCAGGTGGGCATAATTACATTTCTTAAGGTCAACCTCTCACCAGGATGAATTAGTGAAATTACATAGTTGACCACTCTAGGGCGTAGATTCAAATGCAATTAACTTAGTTAATAGATCTCCAGTAGCCTGCCCAGCCACTAGAAATGAATGGGGCTCACCCCATACACGGGCCACACAGAGAGCCGCTTCACTTTTAGACATTTTCAAACTTGTTTGATTTGAAAAATGTACATTTCTATACGTCCCCTTCTCTCTGTACGTGTAAAAATGTAAAATATTCAAATCCCAAGTTGAGGCAGGGTGATTAGGGATGTTACGAGTAAACAAAGTCTTAATCCTGTAGGGATACGTCCTTTTATTTGTTTAATGTGCAATAGAGAGCAAGCTATGAGATATTGATCAGTGCATAACCAGATCAATCATACTAAATAAATGGCTGTTAGCCCCCGGATCACCTCTAGGCTATAGGAGAGACACAAGAAGTAGATCTTGGATGGCAGGACATTGACGGTCCTGTGTATGGAGAGCAATGCAAATTTTCTCTTAACGGGGTCTTTTACCATGAGAAGCCATCAGTTTAACCCCCTCTGTGTGTAATCCCCGTCTTTCGACCCCCCCACTCCCCCCTCTTCGCCTTCTCTTCAGGGACACAGATATTATCAACATATCCTCCAAACCATTCTACATACGTATGTCGTTTGTCCCTTCCTCAAACGCGAGCTGGATATTATACAACCGAATGTTGATTTACAAAGATTTAGGGAGAAAAGCTAGGGACAGAGCGGTTTTAAACTGTAAAACTTTGCTGTAAGTTCCCAGCCCGTTTGCCGGTAACTTACTGTAGATTTAATAAAAAAAAATGTAAGCATAAACTTACCTAGTTTATATTTTTTTCTTTCACAAAACAAGACTTAATATGTTAGGTCACTTTTATTGATATGTAAATGTACCGTAATTTAAGGAATTTTAAATATTTGTACTAGAAAAGAAGACAAAAATGTTTAGGAAGAATGTCATTTTTTGCAGTGTTGCTGCTATTGCCAGTTTCTTCTTGCTCATTGAATCTCAAATGCCAAAGTGTTTGAAATTTGATAAAAGTGACTGAAAACTGTACTAATAGGACATTAGTATTAAGTAATGAATAAATCCACAGCATGTTACTGCAAACCTGATGCATAACTACAGCAAAGTTTTATAGTGTATTTTAAAATGAGTTTATGGCTAAAAATGGTGTTGCCTTGAATCATTCCCACTTAAGGAAACAAACACTGTGTGTTGTTGCTTCTATAGGCAGCTTGGAACTGTAAAAAGGTTCTTATCAACTTATGCAAGGACAGAGCTGTCATCTGGTAAAATGTAAAGAAATTACAAAAATGTTTATCATTTAAGCAGCACAAACCTAAAAGACTTGATGAAACTTAAATACCTCTCAGCTGATCGCGGCATCTACCAATACATATCACACATATCTCTGAAAAGTTGTTTTTAAATCCTCATTTAATGAATTCTCGTATGTTGTCCTCTCCATTGAGTGGATGGAAGCTGATCTTAACACCATCATCCATTTCCTGCGCCACGTTTTGTCTGACATTTCTTTGCATTGAGTACTCTTAATGCCTGTTTCATACTTGAAGTAGGATCAAGTGCATTGTATATTATGAAAATACAATGTGCATAATATTGTAATTTTACTTTTCTAGATCTGTTTTGTTATCCCTCTGGCGATGCTCTTCAAGATCTGTCCATTCTTGGCTGTGTGGATGAAAGGGCAGTTTGGTACCATTCCTATTCCAACCTTATTTGTCAATACACTTTATAGTACTCATACTTTTAAAGTACTTATACTTTCTACATTTATGAAAGTGGTCCTGACAGTTATTAATTTTAAATATGTCTTTAATTCTCTTTTATATAATTTTCATGATTTTACAAATGATTACACTTCACCACTTTCTTGGATTCATTCGCAAGGGATATGCACTGATAAATCATATACTGTAGCTTTAATACTTTGTTTATATTTGGATAAAAGCATCTGACAGATGCATACATTTAATTATGAAAATGAACTTAAATATATTCTACAAGTGTAATTCAAACACTGAGTTTTAAATTCAAGTATGGGAAGTATTTTTGGACAAATGTTCATGGTGGAGTACCTCTTATAATGCCTTTTAAACTTGTGCAGAAAGACGAATTGTCCCTTATTCAGGCAAGAGGGAATGAGAGGGAGCTTTGCTCACATACAGCACACGAATTACAAAAGTGAACAGGTACAAGTAAGATTTGACACTGATCATTCGCACGTCTTGTCCATTATCTCAGACAGTGGGGTGTGACAAGGGAAATTGTCTCTCTAATCCAGTAGATGAGTCGGCTTTTTGTTTGCACCCAGCCTTGCAGAAAAAGCCGCAGGGGATCTGAGCTCCTGTTCAGGTAGCACATTATGACTGCTCAAAAGCTTACGGCTCCCTCTGCTAGCCGCTCTTACTGGATTGACACATCAAAATAGATTCACTCGTTTGAAACGCAATTGGTGAAATTTCTGGAGGGTTCACGTGTTTTGCTTTATGGCTACAAGCTGTGATCACAATTAGTAGATGAGAATTTCTGATCTACTTTGGATTCTTCTGTTTCCTGGCTTTGCTATATTGCATGTTTATAAGGTATTGGGAGTTGTATCTTTTTCATGTTTCAGTTCTATTTTTCATCATACTGTATGTATTCATAAATAAAAAACATTTCTGCAATAAAAATATCCAAACTGCTGTCTATTGTTTGTAATTATAATTAAACAGTGTTTAAATCATCAGTTAATGTACAATGTAAGAAATTATCTTTTTCATTAAGGTGTTTGCATGCACCAAACATATTTGCATCCATCAGGGCCATTTAAACGTGAATAATTCTGACCATTAAAATACGAACATTTCTTAAATATTTTTTCTATATCTTAAATTCATTTAATATCTAATCGTTTATTTTAGTTCCTTTAAAAACAATTCTAACAATTACATTTAATCAAACTTGCTTACAAATAATTTAAGAATAAAGATGAGCTTTTTTGCTACAACAATTTTCAATTTAAGGTCATTTTTGTCACTGTTTCTCCAGTTTGCCCTTAAAGCCTACGGTGTATAAATCGAGCTCAACATGTCAGGATTTTCTCTAATTTTAGTATAATATGAGGTCATTAGCTAATATGATATACGATAAGCTACACTGTGCTGTTCATAGTTAATAATGAGATTAGTTAAATGAGCATAATTGAAAAGCTTGGAACCCCTAGTGGTTGCAGAATAACGTGATGTTGATCTCAAAAAGCTGTGGTATCCGCTGGTGGGAATATTATTAAGTGGCACAGATCAGATGTGTTTTAAGGGGGCTGGTTGTTACTTGTTTTCTGCATTCTAACAGGTGAGCAGCCAGGCTAAGCTAAGTCAGCTCTGCCACGCACACTCACATGCAGATAATTATTATTAACTTCCAACTCATTTAGCTGCTCTAATGCTAATTTCAACTTTAGAAATTAAAATAAATAAGGTCATTATCATCCACTAGTACATTTGCATATCTCACAGGTGT
Source organism: Triplophysa tibetana (assembly GCA_008369825.1). Lineage (NCBI taxonomy): Eukaryota > Metazoa > Chordata > Actinopteri > Cypriniformes > Nemacheilidae > Triplophysa > Triplophysa tibetana. The sequence goes on from CM017902.1 coordinate 22,224,226, forward strand.
ACTTATCCCCAGACAGCAATGTTGCCCAAGTCAAATCAGTCAGCTCCAAACCAACAAAAAGGAGAGATGCTCATTTAGCCCAAAATTTGCACCCGGCACAAAAATCATGCAAATGAAGCCCCGGCTCTCGATTGGAAGTCACAGCATTTAGGTGACATTAATCAAAACTAAATATGCAGACAAAGGTGAGGTAATCCCAGCCTTCCCTTGTACAGTCGCAGCTGCCAGCAGACCTGTCGGTTAGGTTCTGAATGAGCAGGGCTATGACAGTAGGCGTAGATTGAGCTTATTAGTGGATGTGTTTTTTTTCATTTATTAATATTTATCTTAATATCCTTGTATAACATAAAGGGAATTGTTTAACATTTTTAATTTAACATTTTAAAATTTTGTGTCATGTGTTACATTTAGGTCATTGCAAAATTTGGAATTGTGTGGGGCAATGAGTAGAGTGTCCCCACATTTCCCACCACAAAATAAAATCAAAATGAAACGAAATTTTCATTTGTTTCAATTTTGATGAAAATTTGTCTGCAGTGCACATACGAGGATATTACCAGGACAGTTGGCAAGGTATTGCTCTGCCATTGTCAAATCTGATAAAAAAATCACACCATTCCTCAACAATCGGGGGTTCATTCATGTCCACGACACACAGCTTGCCAACACTATAACATGAAAATCTGGTAACTATTTTAAGAGGTGGCTAATGTGTAGGCTATACATTTTCATCACTACAATTTGGTTGACTTTTTAACTAGCAATCATTGGAATTAGTTATATTCACACTGCGTAAATTCTTACAAATCAGCTACTTCGAAGTCAGTTCTTTAAAAACTAGAATTCTTTAAAAAATGTAACGACATGCATTTTATACTCAGTGTTTACTTAGAAAGTGCAACTTTAGATGTAATTTAAATGTGATTGTGATTGTAACAGTGATCCCTGTGTCAAGATTCAGTGCCAAACCTTGGGGTTTAAATACAAAGTGACAAACGAAGCAACAAGAGACACCTGGGAAGATAATTAACAAAGGACCAATAAACAAAAAAACTACAAAGGACTGAAACACTGGACAGGAAACAGGAACTCACACAAACTAAAAGTCCACGAGACAAGAAAAAACAGACTGGAATTAAAGGTCCGGTGTCTAAAGTGTAGCGGCATCTAGTGGTGAGGTTGCGAATTCTTCCCTTTCGAAGCATTATGGTGACTGACACAGAACTAAGATGTCATCACGTTTCGCTTCCTTACCAAATGGGACAATGTATTTACGAAATATGTTCTGTAGAACGCTTTGTCCGTTTAGGACTACTGTACAAACAACATGTTGAACTCCATGTAAGGTGACCCGCGGTGTGTGTAGATAGGAATAGCTCATTCTAAGGTAATAAAAACGTAACGCTTCATTAATTTAGGTCTTCTTTAAACACCTCTGAAGACAAAGTATATTATATTCATTACTGTCAATAGATGTTCCAAATAAATGACACAACGGTCCACATTATTTTCTGACAGAGGCTTTGAGAAACTGCCGATTCAGGATTGAAGCTCAAAATAAATGAGGGTCAATTTCAGTGCTCTTGTTGATTAAACTTGACAAAATAAAAGCCCACTAATACTTATAGACAGAAAGAGTGACAGCCTCCGTAACAAAAGATGATCTAAGTCATCAGTCATCTTTTTACCCGTCACTGTCTCCAAACTAACAATCTCACTCCCACCGCCATTTCAAATGACAGAACTGTCTTCTTTTTATATATAACAGACTCTCAGTTAAAGTGCGCGCAGGGCCTGTGACAGGAGCGCTGATAAGGAAAGTCATGTGGGTTCACAAACATTCCTTGGTTTGAGCATTTCATTGTCAATAAACACCAGAATGCTCTTGACGGTAAACCCATTCTCACCTCACAGCCCCCTGAAAGACGGCCGTAGACTCGCAAATTCAAACTCTCTTCGCTCATGTGACGCTCACATACATTATAACAAAGAGCAGTTACATAGCATGAGGCGTGCGTCGGGGCAGCGGTGCAGAAAGGGCTCAGAGCTGATCAGACCTTCTCCTGCCAGCACCACACATTGAAATGCAAATATCTAGGCAGGGTTTCCACCCCGCGCGCCACTCACAAATTGAAAAGCAGTTTTTATCTATGCTAATGCAAGCATGGTAATTGAAGTTAATCAATCAATGCTAGCTTTCCCTAAAACCTTGAACATGATTGAATAAAGTAATTATCATTCAGGGAAGAATGATGAAGTTGTAGACAGCGTGAACCTTATTAAAGGAGGATTTTGAGTCACAATGGCTTAATTTAGCGAGCGTCTTCTCACACTTCCTCTCACAGCCTCTTTTTGTAACAAGATCCGCTTCTATCGTCCGTGTCCTAAACACGCGGTTGCATCGCAGCTACATTTCTCGCGGGCACCAAGGGTCTCCCTGTGCCGTTTCAAGGTCTGTGATATCTTAATGCCATAAAGAGCAGAAAGAAGCTGGGTGGGTTCAGTTAATGAGTTGTCATTCAGTCAAGCCAAGACTAAGGATGACTGAAATTAATCCTCCCTCACAACGTCGTTGAGAGGCTCAATTAAGGTTGGACCTGCCAAATATACAGTACATTTTTCCCCCTTAAAGTGACACCCCCCGTTTCCAAGCGTCATGTAGAAACGTGACATTCCCCTTAGCTGGACTCAACCCTGGCCCCTCTAATTCACACTTGATGTTTCTGTTATTTCAAGGTAAAATGACACTCGCACATGTCTGCCCGAGTAGAGAATGAGAAAGAGATGTCCGTGTCAATCGTCACAGAGCTCTGCGGCTTCTCCAAGGGTGCGCTCCTGTCAGCGGAGATGGAGGTAATTGAGCTTCCGTCTTTGGTCGGGCCCTGGCTCCCTGCCTCTGGCTGGGCTAGTTAAAGACCCTCTCTGGTATGTCACCCGCTTTAATATTCACCCTCCATAATTATGCAGGATTCACAGTGCTATCAAACTGCAATTCAAATTAGTTCAGGATTAAAGGCACAGCGCAGTGCTGCTTCCTTAATTGCATTGTACTGCACTGATCACATTCAAATAGCCATTACTCATTTCCTCTGTACAGCAATAAGTCATAGGGATTAATGCTCGGGCAGGTGACAGGGCCAGACCATTAAAAGGCAGTTATGCAGAAAGCATGGCTGAGTTTTATTCACGTTAATGAAATCAGCGAAATGAAACTGTAATAGATTTATCAAAGCTCCGATGGATTTGCAGTAAATCAGTTTGATTCAGGCAATCAAACTGGACAATAGAGATAGTTTTCAGACCGCGCTGCCGGGCGGCACGAGGCGGCATGTGAGGAGAGCTGATATTCTTCTGTGCTCGGATTTGTGACACGCCGGCATGCCGGGGGCCTATTCCCAGAGCGGGACGGCTAATTTCAGACAGACGAATGTGCCAGTGCTGTGACTGATAAAATGTACGGCCTTCCAGTTCAATGGCATATTCCTCTCTCCGTATTCTCCCAAATTCTGTCCCACCCTCTGCCTTTCTCCTTTTATTTTTCCCACACTTGACAAAGTGGTTAAGATGGCCGTTCAATATAACCCTTAAAGGGGTCATATTACCGTTTGTTTTAGATGTGATGCATATTTGTGTATACACGATTTAAGGTTAAAAAACTCTGTATTTTCCACATACCGTGCATGTTCGTATCTCCTCTTTGCCCCGCCTCTTTTAACAAAGCTTGTCGCTCTGAAAAGCGAGGTGTGCTATGATTGGCCAGTTAACCAGTGCATTGTGATTGGTCGAATACTGCAAGCGTGAGACGGAAATGTAACACTTCTTACCATATTTGGAACATCAAGTTTCAACGCAATTGTACTGACAAGTGCGCCCACCTTACTTACGTATACATTTGGGTGGTCTTAGTCAAATCATACCACGGACTAACGTAGATTTGTGGGAGTGTGGTTACACGAGGCGTTTTATGCAAATCTGGATGAATATTCGCTTTAAGATAGAATGCATCTTAACTTTTGCAATTTCATTTTTTTGCAACTTATAACACACCAAAGACACAAATAAACATGTATTCGCGCCATATGACCCCTTTAAACTGTTTGAAACATCTTATTTTTATATAAGACAATCCACAGTTTAAACAGGCATACAACTTTTTAATAAGGCAGTATATTTTAAACACATTACTGTCAAGTGCTAAATCTTATCCAATAACACCGCTATGTATAATTAAAAATGTATATTGGAAAAAGAAACATAAACCTAGGAGGTTAACAACATTTTTTAATGTTAATGGCATTTGCGTGGCTGGCACAGTACATTTAAATGACTAGATTATAATGTAGGAAGGCAAATCATCAGAGCTGTTCTTGTAACAAAAAAATTCTCTTTAATATCAATGTTGATTGGCTGTCACCACAGAAGTTCTATGGTAGAGTGCAAACAATGTGACATAAAAACCAGCTATGTACTATTACATCATCCAAAATAAATGTAAGCTTGTTACGGGGAAAGAAACAGGCGAACTCCTGTAATACTCAAAAGTTCATGGATTCATGCTATTTCAAGGTCACAATGAGGTTTTGACAGTTCAATCAAAACAAAAAAATATTTCAATATTGATTCAACCATGTGTCATTTAACAACTGTGAGACTTTCTTCATCTGTGGGATAGACAAAAAAAAGATTTTTAAAATTCCATTCCGTGTGTTGGGTCGCCAATGTTCCTCAAATCTTTTCAATCGTCTTTTGTGTCCTGCAGAAGAAAGTCACACGGATTTGGAAACAGGGGGCAGATGATAAAAGAATGTTCCTTTTGGGGTAAACTATCCATTTGGCTTAGCAGGTGTGGGCACAATATGCCTTATCTGTGTTCATTGTTCCTCCTCCCCTGTATGTCTGTCTGTCTGATTAAATGACCTGAAATGAAAGGATATTCAAATTTGATGCGGTCTTAATGAGTCGTCTACTCTACAGCATAAATTCAAATTAAAACCAATTAACCCCAATCAGTAGAAACTCATCCAAACAGTTTTTTTCTTTTATTTTTTATGGTTCAATACTTCCTAAATCATTGATTAGCCTGAGTGAGCAGCATTAGTAAATGACCGTCTCAGTGAAGGAGAACCCTGTTAGCCCTAATAGAGAGGCCACAGTCATTATTCCTCCCTCTCTCTCTCTCTCTCTCTCCCTTTCTCTCTCTAATCTTATATCAACTTTTCTTATTAAGATCTTACAAGCTTGTCTGCCTTCGTGTTTAGTTTGGTCCATTTTCCAGTTGAGAAAATGTTAAGTAGAAGTCCAAACTCATGTCAGGCTGAAATCTTATCTTTCTATCATTACATGACACACACATGAGCATGCATGAATATATACATCACATGTCTTGATAGTAGAATGACCCAATTTCTCTAAGTGTTGACAAAGCACAGATATATCACTCAAAGCATAATCATTGGATGTTAGTAAGGAAAGCCAACTTTGTAAACCTGGCCATAGTAAAAAATACATTTCTAAAAACCTGCCTTACAATTATGAGTTAAATCAAATTGTATTAAACTGCATCTCTTACGAAAAGTTCCTGTAGCACAAACGGTACAGCATTGTGCCAGCAAACACAAAGGTTGTGGGTTTGACACTAGGGAACACACACTTATGAAAACATTTATAGACTAAACGCACTGTCGATTTGGATAAAAGCATCTGACAGAGGCACGAATAACAAAAAACGAATAAAAAAATATTAATATAATCTATGGCTTCCGGAGATTGCAGTTTGCGTGTTCCATGAAAGTCGAGTTGAAGGGTGACCTCTGACCCGATGTATGATGTTAGCCGCATTCATAGCATAATCTAACGTAAAAGTAGATGAACGAGCAAGTACAGAGTATTGAGCAAAAATAAGTGCTCGTCATGATTCAAGTCTAAAAGAAAGATGTTTTTAAAAACTTTTAGATTTCGATATAAGAGACATCATACGGAACTCGATACTCTCGTGACCGTGCAGACTGCTGTTGCCGGAGGGGATGGATTATAGTTAAAGGTCTAGTGTGTGAAATTTAGCGCCACTCTCTAGCGAAGCACTATACTGACACAGCCCAAAGATGTCGGTACTTTTTCATTTCTTTGCCGAAGGAGATAACGTATATGAAACACGCTCTGTAAAGCAATTTGTGCATTTAGGGCTACACTCTAAAAACCCTATAAAAATAGGACACAATATACTGAATTAATCTGAAGGAATTTTCCATAATTTTGTTTAATCTTGGTAAAATAAAGCAATATCTACTTGTAATTTTCTGCCAGTAATTTAACAGTTTTTTTTTAGGGAATTTTTGTTTACTTTATTTTGTAAGGTCTTTATACACCTCTGAAGACATAGTTATATACAGTATAATGCTTTGCATTTCCATCAATAGATCCTTAAAAATGACACATACAATTTTTGGAATTTCAATATTTTTGTTACAAAAACTCATCGTTCCACTTCAAAAAGCTTATGTTAACTCCCCAGAGATAATTTCACTTTTAAATGGCGGATATATTCACTTTTCGGAGGTTTCAAAAACATGGCCGCATTCCACAACTATTACCAAGTTGGGAAGAGCCAGGACATTGTTATTGTGGTCACATAAAAAGAAAAGCTTGACGGCGAGTAAAATATTTAAATTTAATTTGTGGGATAAACTGTTCCTTTAAGAATCCACGAGAGAGAGAGAGAGAGAGAGTCTTTCTAGTTTAATCCATCTGCTTGATTCATGCTTTCAATTGAGAGAGGATCTTAGTGTAAGGCGTATTAAATGCAGCCTTTGATGACTATAAACAGAAACGGTCCACATCACAAACCACAGCTCATAAATTAATACTCATAACAACACCAAGCCCACAACCAGATTAGAAATAAAAAGGCTACAGATAACACAATACTTAATCCATATTCTGCATAGTAAAATTAAGCAAGCCAATAATTTCACTTCAACAAATCACTGTGAAGCACTCTGCATTAGTCCATAGAATATTTAAATAGAGTTACAGCTGATTTGTAGCTCATTGGACTGTGCATGAATTTAGCTAATAAATATTTAGTATTTACAAGCAAATGAATAAAATATAGATTAAAAATGAAAATTGGAAAAATTAAATTATTGCACTGAAGGACAGTTTAGAGGTAACACACGCCTTTTCTGACAATCTCATATTAATCTTATGTACATATACAGTAGTATTGCATACTTCGTATCTTCGAAGAGTAATAAGTTTGATCACATTTATAAAAGATAGATTCAGCTGTAATATTATTTATGGAAAAAGACGAGCTCCTGGAGGCATGCAGGGGGGTTTGAACTACAGCACGAGCACACAATACATCATCACATTATTCCTGCATAATTGTTGATTCACTATAAGTTTGTGTTGTTAACATTATGCATGTACACCCCAATTGGCAACAAAACATAAGGCTCAATTTGAATCGTGTCTGGCATCGTTTAGCACTGGGACCGTGCCTTCTATCAGTCTCAAACGATCTCCAATCCAGCGTTATAACCACTGTTAATATAACATTCATCACCCAAATGCAGTGAACAAACAAACACAGCTAAACTTCTGTCAACCGAGTGAAGCGGCACCGATGGGCATGCTCTTTCTTACGCTGGGCGGTTGAGGCGTGGGCGTGCTCTTTCGCTCGCTGGATGACGCGTGGCCATGCTTTTCAAGGCGAATTTTTCAATAAGGGACTAAGAACCCATGTTGCGAAGCAGGAATCCATGTTCGAAAACAACTTTCCGGTACCTGTACGAACCCTTGCGGAGTGTATCGAGAACAGAAATACTCGATTTTTGACAAGTTGACCATGTTAAGCTGTTAAAGATGCATATATACTGGTAACCTGTTTACATGGATTATATATAGGCATATAACATTATTTATTTTTGATCAAATGGCAGGTTACAGAACGTGGAGATAATAAAGTGCCACTTTATTTTACAGTCTGCAGATACTTTCCCTTTAACTACACAAAATAAGTGCCATTCTGATGTTGACACAAAATACACATACTTTAGAGAAAAATACGTTCTTTCTTTCTTTAATTCTTTCATTCTTTCTTTCTTAAAAAAACACAAGTGTCACAGTTCTTTTCTGTGTGTGTGGATGGTTATTTTGCACCTGTTCATTGAGATGGTGTAGTTGGGGTTGCAGCACTATAGGGCTCACTTCCACAGGGTCTATTACCATGTAGTGTGATCCTGTTGGTTTCAGTTGACACAGTGAAGAAAGGCTGACATTGATCAGGGAGTCTTGCATTAATGTGTCCCATGTTCAGCATTTATCACTGTCAAGCTGGTGGAGATGTCAGGAGAATACACACACTCACACAGTCATACAGGGGCCATAAGAGTACATACACTCAACAACAAAAGCCCCCGATGTCATATTTTGAGAAATCTACTAATGGAATGCAGTGTGATACGGTGAGTTCATAAACAAAGAGACAATCAAAAAGGCAAGAAAATCTCAGGCATTTGACATAATTTATAAAAGTGACAAGCTGGCTGAATGTTTTGAACAAGAGGCGAATGTGATTGGAATGTGATGAACATGGCTATTTTTTAAAAATAAAAATTAGAGCTATGCACTGTAAAAAAATCAATGAACATTTGCTGTAAACTGGAAAAATGGAATTATACGTAAAATATTTTATGTCTTTAAAATAATAAAACCGGACCGTCGAGGAGAGAGGACCGGGCCCGCACATGTTTGGGCCCGGTCCTCTCTCCTCGACGGTCCGGTCACTGGTTCTCTTATATGCTCCCAATCTCCTACGTGATACGAGACCAGTGCGCGCACAACTGGCGCTAATTAACAATTACTCACCGGCCTTGAACCACGGTCTCGCCCCGCCTACTCCACTACAATATTACATTTTTCTTGTAAATGCGTTGTCTTGTTCTGTAATTTTGTAGTTTATAGTTTTTGACCACATTTAAAAAAGAAACTGTAAGAAAAGAAATCTTTCTTAAAAAAACTGAAATTTTCTGGCAGCTGGCCACAGCTGGGGTGTCAGACAGAAACTGTGAACTAGCATGTTTTTCCCAGTATTTTACATTTTCCTCCTGATTTTCTTAATTTCATTTAGCAATTTTTGACCGTATTTCCAAAAATACATGAAAAAGAAAATATGTAAAAAAACTAGTGGTGGGCATAGATTATTTTTTTTAATCTAGATTAATCTAGATTAAAATTGCTCATTTGAATTCTGCCGAAGGCATTCAGAATATGTGTGTTCCCCAAATAATGACTAAAAGTAAGTCTTTGAGAACGGGTTTCTCAAGCCAGGTGGCGCATTAGACCAGGAGCTCATCTCCTGTTTCCAAAATGCATCACAAACTGCTTGAGAAAGCTGTTCTACTATGATAATTTGTGATGAAAATTAAATTATGTTCATTAAGATGTACTTGTGTTTACTTCCGCATTAGCTAAGGGATGCTTTGTGTTTAGGTGGTACTTGAGACAGGATGAGCTCCTACAGTACATTTACATTTACATTTAGTCATTTAGCAGACGCTTTTATCCAAAGCGACCTACAAAGAGTTAGGGAGCAACAAGCGATATGTCATACAGGAGCCATAATACATTAGGGGCCAATACAAAGTTGAGAGAAAGTTTTTTTTTTTAAACTAACTGTATGTAAACTTATTTCGTACAGTAAACCAATTCCACATTGCACAAGGTGCAAACAACCTTAGTCTTGTCGAGGTTTCCATTGGGAAGCTTCTTAAAAATAAATTTTCCCTGAAGCAAACCCGGCGGCTTCATAGCTGCATCCATGTTAGCACGTCACGTTTGATGTGGTCATTTCACGGTAACGTTATGTTGTTTTCGGACCAAACGCGAATGGCAAGTCAAGCGCGAGTGATTTACATGTTAAATCAATGCAGAGAGGCGATAGACCTACTTGCTGCGCGAATCGCGCGAATGAAGCTCTGGATATGAGATGATGAGGCGGCGCGAATGACGCGAATCACGCGAGTTGAAAAATCTCGTTCTCTTCCCCTACAGTGCAATTAATCTATGTATACATCCGCGGTAAAATTTCAAGGTGAAAGTCATCATAGCTTGCGTAGTATAGACCCAGCTCCCAACCCAACTTTGAGAATAGATTAACGGCGCCGTTAACGGCCCACCACTAAAAAAACATTCAGTTTCTTTACATTTTAGATTATGTTTAATATGTTTCATAATCTTTTTGGGTTATTGTTACTGTGATTTTTATCACCCCAAATTTATCCAAACACTGGTATATAATACTGGATGTATACAAAAAACATGATATCATTCATACTGTGATAAGAGGTCTTTTCCTGCTTTTTTTGTTGCGTTTGTGTTTGACTGACAGCAACACAGAATTGATTGTTTGAGGCTTCTTTTCCCTGGTTTCAAAAGCCATGATTGATTAACAAGAAAACTTTCAGTCACACAAGTCCTGTAGGAATGAGACTCTTCGCTATGGCATTTATCAGCAGAATATCAATAAAACACATGGGGTTTCTTCCCCCCTGCATGGCCCCCTGCTTGAAAAACTCTGGATTTAAATGTTAAGGATTGATCACTACGACTTTTACTAAATTTTTGATTTCCAGGAAGTCTTTATAACGGTCTGAGCTCTTTTGCCTGGTCCACTTTTGGTCCGCTCAGAAAGCATGGAGAGAAAACAGATATTTGGCCACCTGTTCACCTGATGGTACAACATCCTGCCATCCTGTGGGCTGTTGCAGCATGTTAATAAGAGTGTGTGACACGAGATCGATGGTGTGTTTTAGAAGTCAAGTCACTCATTGAATGTCAGACAGGGGACAATATCTGCATAGGATGCTTATGAATGATGTGAAAGAGGCAAACAAAGAAAAAGTTATTTCAATTCAGCTCAGTTTTGTTACTTTTTTATCAAAGGTCAAGCTTTGTCAGAAATAGCAGCACATTGACCTTTTTATCATTCGGAAAAAAAATCCAGATAATGCCCGCAGTAATATCCTAAAGAATGGATTAAACAGACTTTTTTAGAGAAGTCACGTGTTCAATCTCACTTCCCGTTGTGTAGAATGCACTGTGTATCAGATTTGTATTCATATCTGTAAGACAATGAGTCATTTACCTAAGTTTATCCTTTAAAAATGATGTACACTTTCACTTCTGCCAGTCATTGAACAATCACTTGGAAAACAAATTGGAAGATGCATCATACGTTTCTGTATTACTGTGTGACATAATAAAATGTGTAATGTTATTATTGTGTTGTGTTGATTATAGAAAAAATAAGAGGATGTCTGGGTTTTAAATTAAACAATGGGTTGTTGTCAAAGGGCAACATTTAATTTTTTGTTATTAATTATATATTTTTGTTACATAATCACTAAAAACTAATAACATACAGTCAATCTGTGTAATGCAAAAATTTGTAATCTTGACCAATGCAGATTAATATTACACGTAAATTAATTTTAAATAAGCTTAATCAATAACACGTATGAGATTTTGTTTACAACTGATTTAACTAAATTTCATGATAATGTTTATATGTGTTTTGCCTGTATTACAAATGAACCAATAAAATATTTTGAATCAATATTTAATTCACTCAGGGGGTAAATAACTGTATAATAAGCCAGTTGGCTGGGGTTAAATGCGGTTATTGTATCCCCAGTATCTCATTAAGTTATTAGCCCTTATTTATATACTGTACGATTCCTTCAATGTATTTAGAGTCAAAATTAATCTAAAATTTCGGCTCAATTAATCTTAGTCGTAGGCGTGTTTAAATAGGATTGCGTTAAATACATCAAAGCAAACTAATGATGCTAGAGATTTTCTAAATGTTCTTGAAAAGTTAAAGGCTACTGTTTGTCTTGTCCTTGGATAATACATTTTTGTGTGTTAGATTCATAAATATTATATTTTTTGTAACATTGTCTTGAAATTACGGATGACCACACAACGGAACTATAAATTGTGCATACCTGAATTTGATTTTAGTCTTTAACAAAAAGTACAGCTGATAAATTGTGTGATTGTAAGTATGACTGGATCTCTGGTCAACAGAAAAGAACTCCAAAAAAGGGATTGAAGATTGGGAATATCCAGTACAGAGTACAATAAAACTATTGAGACATTGGATGTTGGTGACTCATACGTGACAAATTGACAACCATGTGTCCACAGCCTAAATGACAGAGAAAGAGAGAGAGAAAGAAATTGAGAATTCCTACAGGGAACAAGATGACAAGTATGTAGTCTGTCAGTAACTTTGTCAAATGTGTGACTGTGTGTGTGTGCGTGTCCGCTTCAGGTGTCAAGATTATTATTACCTCCTGTATGGAGTCCGTCCACTCTGAGGAACTCTCCTGCCCTGTGTGTCACTGTATATATAAGGTGTCAAACACCTCTCCAACAATCGCTTTTGAATGACAACTCAACATACTCGTCCACAGGCAAGAAAAGTGAAAGCCTTGCATAAAAAAGATATTGAATTATTTTATACATATTTCCATCTCTTACCCAGTGGGCAGCTGTCTTCAGCTCTTTCAGGCTGTGACCACAGGACTTTAGCAGGGTCTCTCTGAGACATATGTCTCCCTCTCTCCGAAGCTGTCCGTGGCTTAATAAAGAAGTGTTTGGGTAGGCCACTTTCAAACCTTCTAATGTAAACACCTGGCTTTACAAGCTTTCTTTGTTCCATAACGAAAAGCAGTCCACAGCCTATGTACTGAGCATCTTATGCATACTACACAGAAAAAAATAAGGTTTGACTGCCTGACAAGTTCTGATTTGATTAACGGACTTAACTCAACAAGTTATGAGTGAAAGTGCACAGGTTTTACATGTAGAGGTTTAACAACAGTATGTGAGGGAAATACGATGCTTTACACATTGTAAATGTATTGGCCATGTAATAACAGCATGTGTTTGGGTCTAATCAATCAAATCATCACAGAAACATCTCCCAATACAAAAATAATTAGAGCCAGGGCTTGAAATCAATAAGGTGTATTCAGGAGAGACAGCCAACGGTCATTTATTTCCCACAACTCTCACTGGACAAAAATGTCTTTCAGAAAGACCACCATGAGGTCTCAGCTGGAGAAATATATAAATATAAAAAACAGCTAAATGCACCTGTGCGCCCCAATAAAACTGCTAATCGAAAACAATATAATTTAATGCGGTTCTGTGTTCCCGGTCCTTCTGAGCCCGCAAGAGATTCTAAACGAGCAAAAAAAAGAACAGAAAGGTTTTTATCCTTTAAATGTTACAATCTTCTGTCTGGAGAGACAAAAGTAAAAAACATCTGAAGCATCAAAGGAGTTAATAAATGAAAATTTAATCCGTTATTGTGGAAAGTCTTTATTAAACATTTTGTCGTTGGTGAGGAGTGGGAGTTTACAGCCGTGGAAAACAGACCACTTCAGTTTTACCTTAGATAGAGTTGGGTTGAAACATAAAATTGAGGAAGTCCAGCAAGGAGAGCATTGCAGTAGTCCAATTTTGAGATTACCAGGGATTTGACAAGGAGTGGTGCCTCATGCTCAATGAGATAGGGTTTAACCTTTCTAATGTTAAATAAGACATATCGGCATTACCGCGTCATGATCATTGAAGGACAGCTGTTCATCAAATATGACTCCGAGGTTCCTGGCTTTTTTGGAAGGTGTGATGGCCAAGTTGGATGGTGAGATTGTGTTGCATCGTGGCATAATTACAATGGCATAGTTACACGTAACCCTTTTTGTACATCCCAATGGTACAAACATTAGCTCATACCAAAAGGAAATTATGAGGTAATAACAGTCACTTAATTGTAGTGTACACATAAGGCAATCGAATAAAACACTACTGTACTTCCAAAGGGTATAAAGATGGTACGCATATAGTACTTACAGGCAGGTATATGGTAACAACATGTTAATAACAGGGGCAACATGTCTCTAGAAAATTTAAACATTAACTTTCCTTCATTGAATGGCATTACTGAAGGTCAAAACTACATTACATAGAGATATTCTTGGATATCTGCTTGAGGACATGTCTGCTGTATATAAGGTGAACGACAATGAAATTGCTATTAACAAACATTGCGTTAAACACTGATATTTGGAAAACAATGCTGCTGCACTATGAATGCTGTGTTATTTATTGTATGGCAAATGTCTAAACTTACCTAATATCACACATTTTTGCTTTGACTGTACTTCCCTTCTCTTCACAACAGTACATTTTATTATATAGTCATGTTATTAATATCCCTCACAGTTCCATGTGTGTACTTCAGTAAAACCAAGATGGAAACTCCCATGCAAGGGTTGTGTAAAATGCTACACTTTATTTTACAATCCTATTTCTTGTCCATTTTCATGATCGTATTTGTGTCATTTTGATAATTTGTGTGTAAACCTGGTGTAGTAATATTCAAGAATCATGTAATTTATAGATCATGGCCCAATAGTTGCTGAAATAATTTAATTTCAAAAGATAAAAAAATCAAAAGCCATGCATGAAATAACACAAATAATATATACGAGGATTTTAGACCCTTGTGCATTAAAAGGGTTTATTAGAAAGGGTCTTTAGTGTTGTTCCTTTCCACTACTTGTAAAAGTATATATTTGCATATATTTGGTCTTTGAAACAGAGTGCATTATAAACAAAACTTTTGGAAATAACGAAAAACTTGAATTCACAATTTGTAAGGTTGTATATACTTGATCTTGAACAGACTCTAGAGATTCCTTATATGTTTAAAGTTTAATAATTGATGTTTCTTACCAATTTTAAACATGTGAATGTAGGACAACCTCATGCAAGCACATATTTTGAACACACCCTAACAACTACAGCTGACTTGTAACACGTGACCCTTATTCATCAACCGCAATGCACAGTTTCTGAAAGGACCTTGTGCTCATGTCAGTGTATGATCAAGCAGTTTACCTGTAGTATGGAGAGATGACAGTGTGCACCTCGGCACTGTGCTGACAGATGTTATGAATCCGATCATCATCCATTTTCTTCAATGCGTCTGTAAAGGGACCAGTTGCATTTATAACACATTTGGCTTTGACATCAAACTCTTGGCCTATGAAAGAAAACAACATCCATCACCGAAGCCCATTCATCTGCTGCAGCTGACATGCTGGATTATTAATTTATCAGCTAACAGCTCTACGGTAATGGACTGACTCTCTGGCAATGGTGGGAGAGTCTGGAAAGCATTGTAATTAATAGGCACAAGACATATACCTAATTTTCCTTTTTGCACTAGCGTGTCAAAGAGCGACCAGGAGTCTGTGTGAAGAAGGTGTATGTTTGTGCGTGAGTGTGTGTGTGTGTGTGTATGTGTGTGTGTGTGTGCGTGTGTGTGTGTGCGTGTGTGTGTGTGCAACACAGTCTGTGAATCTATCAACTGAATGAGGATGCAGTATGTTCTGTTTGTCTTTTTTTGTAACTATTCTCTGATTATTCAATAACTTATTCAATAAATCCAAACACACTTCTACAGATAGCATTTAGGTATTGGCTTTAGCACAGCAGTGCTAGTGTGTATGTTGACTGGCTGAAAGCTCGCTATGGTGTTACATGATTTACAGATACAGAAAGCTAACGTTATCAGCATTTACAGTACCTGTTGCCTTTGTCTGTGCCTTGTGTCCTTTTCCTCAAATTAATGATAGGCAGCACTGCAAATTGTCATTGGAGATCTTAGTCCTCCTTTTCGCTCTTTCAATTGCAATGTATATATTTACATTCAAACTCCCTTATCACAAAATCCACAACAGACATCAAAAAACAGAGGTCCGATTACAGTATCCTCCAGATGTTTACGTTTTTTGAATACCACACTGTCGGTTATACGTCAAACCCCTCCCCCAAACCAAACGCTAACCTTAACCATAGCACAAAATGTCAGAACAGGCTAATATCACTTCAGAGATCCTACTAGATGCCAGTGCAAATGCAACCAGGAAAATAGCCAGAGGGAAAATGTAGTGCAGATGACACTTAAGGGCCATTCACATCACAACGGTAACTGTAACGTCAACTGTTACTAAAACTATATTTGCTATTAACTTTTGGACCCTACATCCTAGAAACTAATTTCTGTTTCCTCTTCCATTGGCTCATTTGACTTTTTTGAAAAATACTATGTTTGTCCGATTTGCAACCAATTGGGTATGTAGCGTCTAGAGACACGGATGACACCAAGTTTACTTTTGAAGTAATTCAAAGATATTCGATTTTTGAACGGTTCTTGCGTAGTGGGTCGACAAATTAGACAATTATTTTTTGTATTGACATGAAAATTGGGGTGTGTCTCAATCAGCTCTATTTTTCAGTAGTCAGGGCCTTGAATAGGGAACCTTTAATGTTAGTTCCCTAAAAATTCCCACAATCCAACACAAAACCAGTGAGCATCAATGCTCCCTATGTGCACTAAATGGAGATCACGTAACGATTTTCAAAGTTATTTACCTTTTGAAAAGATAAATATGTATATATATATAATTTTATTTATTTATAAACACATATTGCTAGACAAGCAGGGAACACAAACTACTTAACAGTTGAATTTAATAATCGGACAAAATGTTTGCACTGACATGTATCAGAATAACAGTATTAAAAAAACTGATTAAAATTATTTAAAAAAATTATTGAGAGAGATGTTGGCATGCCTGTTATTTGTAATAACCTGCTGTGATGTATCACTATGCGCTTAAGCAGTCAGGTTACAGGAATATAAGTTATCAGTGTCCAAATGTGAAGTGAGCCAGGATACCAAATCTCTGCATCCATAGTATGTTTAATATGAAAAAATCTAAATAATGTCACTTGATTAAGGTATATTTGTTGGCTCGAGCAGAGTTCATTGATGTCAAAGTTGTTGTATTCCACCATGTTTCCTTAAAGTCTGCTTTATTGTCAATTCTACCCCATGTACAGTACCTACATAAAGAGTATTAAAATGATGCTACCCTCAGACCCTTGGTGCAAACAGGTAACAAATGTTTCTGTTCCCTATATTGAATTATATACACAACATACTTTTAGAACTCCTCCTACAAAATGTATCAGATTTGCCAAAAATTGGGTATGTAGCATCTGGAGACAGTAATGCCAAAAAGTTATGAAAAGCTTATTGATTTATCAAATCGCTCTCGTATACAGCGTCAACAAATGCGAAGGTGAGTGTGCCAAAGGGTCATGTGGCTGTTTCTTCAGGACACTTTTGTGTATTGACAGAAAGCTTGGCATGTATCATCAAGGGCATATATTGTCTGCTTCATAAAATTCCAAGCAATTGTATTGTGTCTAAGTACCTTTCACAATGTTTTAAACTTGGTTTTCAAATTCGGATAATCTGACATGACCAAAATGTTTGTGCTGTTGTGCCTCTTTATTGCTGCTTGTAGCTATATTTTATAGTTATAGTTATCGTTAAAATGTGAATGTCCCTTCATTTCTGTTTCTGTAACATTTTTATAACAACCCGGTGCAAAAGTGGCCTATGTTCTACAGAGCATACAAGTGGAAGAAGCTGATTCTTTATTTGGTACTCTCGGATGGTTAATGAGTAGGACTATGTGTATATAAAATAATATTTTGACAACTATCGATTTTTTGAAAATAATAAGAAATTATAAATCGTATGCGCTTATTGTTTGAATACTGTGATAGGCTAACTGAAAACGTTTTTATTGCACTTATATGCATTTAAGCGCCTGTGTTGTGCTAGTTGCTCCTATTGTTTGCATCATTTGTAGGTGCCTTAGGACAAAAACGTCTGCTAAATCAGTAAATGTAAATGCAAAAAGGTGCCGCTGACTGGCAACTTAAAAAAAAACTGGTGAGGTCAAAGTTAAAAGCTGTAGAAACTGTAATTCTACGGGGGAAATTCATGTCTATGAACACAAATTTATAGATTACAGATTAGATATTATTTTAGTGATAGGTCAGTTTTGTTGTACATATTCCAAAATGTGACATTTCTGAAAAATTAAACTCCAGTACAAAAATAGTTTTTTGCATTTGTTTTCAGTTTTTATCGGTTTTCATGTTTTTTCACTGCATGGCAGAATCCCAGACCTGCCCTACTTAGCACTCTTGGATGGAACTGGAATGAAAAAATGACATAGATCAATATATAGCACTGCAGCCTCAAATGCAGCCAAAACATTGCATTAAGATGATCTGGTGTCAGCATTCGTCACAAGAACTACTTTAGCAGTGCACTAGACTTTGATTTCAATACTTTATTTTCCATTATATTTACCTGTACTACAGCCCCTCCACTGGCCAGAACCTAGGTCGGACCTTCTCAGGAGGAGCACGTGTAAGTATAATTGGGGATGGCAGCATTGTACCTGGCAGCAGAGACCCTGATAGTGAGATTCATTCATGCGTTGTGTTGTCCTGCAGGGGGCAGGAACAGGGCCTAAGCATGTGACTCACCCCTATGCACAATGGCTGGTGCTATGGAAGTGTGTCGGAAACGATCTGTCACATCTGGGTCTGTCACTTTCAATCAGATACACACAGGCAAATGTACAAACGCCAGTGAGGTGCACAGAGGAACGGGTTTGCTCATTTAAAGCCACAATATGAGAGGGGAAGGACCCTGGAGACACACACAACATACTCTTACACACAGACATTATTGTTGTTTGACACATGCACGTTTACACAAATATACATGTAAGACACATACCTGTGTGAATTCATATGTGCACAAAAATATACAAACAAAGTGGAATAATGGGGAAAGCGTTTCTCAAAAGTAAAGGTTGTGTAAAATTTGTGTCCGAATTTATGGCCAGATTTACTAACAGCTTGCACCCTCGCAAAGGCTTTTTTGGTTGTATATGTATTTGAAGCAGTTCACTTTCATATGCAGAATTTGGGAGGAGAGTATTTAAATCAATCATGCAACGGGACTAACATTTGCGCTTGTCAGTTTACTTGTATGTGCGCTATTATTTAACCCCTAAAATAGGTTTTCTTAAACTCTACACTAATTTGTGCAGCACTTGGTAGACTGCACTGGTCATTATGGAGATGAGATATTACCCCTGTGTATTTAATGTGGGTCAATATATAACCCCAATTTTGAAATTGTGTTAATTTTCCCTGTTTAGTAAATCTGGACCTCAATGTTATACTATTCTTAGGTCGACTTGCTAGGAATGCAAAATTTCGATACTTGACTTAATCGGCTACATCAGCAACTGACCACACTGGGTGTCATGAAAACAAGTATCCATGCTTTGTATCAATGGTTCAGGCTGCTGCTGGTGTAATATTTTTCAGCATATTCTCTAAGGACATCTTGAGCCCCTTAGTATCACTTAAGAATTACTTAAATGCGGTGGTGGAAGAGTACTGAAAATTTGTACTTAAGTACAATTACTGTTACATTGCTGAAATTGTACTCAATTACAAGTAAGAGTACTGGTGTTAAAAAGGAATAGAGTAAAAGTAAAAATTACTCTTCTCAAAAACTGCTCAGAGTACTAGTTACTTGTTACTTTTTAGCCGGTTTTATTTAATGAATTAAGAATAAAGATTAATAATCAAATTTGGACATTTATATAGAAAATAGCTACTTTTAATAAAACACATCTTTACCTTTCTGACAAAGCATATCATTGGATACAACTTAGACAAAATAACCATTCAATGTGTGGTTTTGTCTGTCTGTCTAGGATGAGATCATTTTACCAGTTAAAACCATTTATACACGTCCAACACTGTTCAATCATTTGTACTAGGGCCCCCAATGCAGAAATTAATAAATAAGAGTCCCAAATACTGCATGCAAAACTGCATAATTGTGCAGCCACCCTATCTGCATGAACTGTGTTACGCTATCATCGCATAAAAGATCAAAATCTCTCGGAAAGAATTGTTTGGGCTTTTGGTCAGGACCACAAAGGACTTTTTCCACTCTAGTATCATATTGTGGACAAGAGCTGCAAGATTAATTCGGAGACACTGACGGCAAAGTGTTGGATGAACAGGCCAGAGACCATGCTGATCATTGAAAATAATTATTTGCTGTGTCACCAGCAACCCCTTCTCTCAATTCGTCTATGTCAAGAAACTGTCTTTGACAAGCCCTGTGTGTGTGCGTCCGCGCATGTGTGTGTGGGTGTTGAAGACACTGGCACGGATTCCTATTAATGAAGAGAGGAATCCTGCATCAAGATTTATGGATTAATCCCTGAAAATACAAAAGATCTATACTTGGAGGCGCAAGGTCGTGAGTTTTGTAATTTAAATGAAAGGGTTTAAAAGGTGACAAATGAACAAAGTGCAGTTTCATTACGGACTGATTCTTATGTACATCTCTTAAGATTTATTGCAGCATAATCCTTTGCTTAAAGAAAGGAGAGAGTGCTGAAATGATTAATCTCTTTTAATGTTGGTGTCTGAAACGGCTCTCTTTCTATTTGTTATTGCCAAGGAAGCGTAAATCCACATTGTTGGTTCACGATGTTGCTACACTCTTGGAATGAAATGGCCTAAAGGAACTCTGGTCTTTCTTTCTCCCCTTGCATTTCTTTAGATGCTTAAAACGACCAGGGGCTAAGGCTCGGTTAATGCTACCGTGTGCTTTAAGACATTTTGAGAACAAGAGGCAGAAAAACGGGACAAGAGAACAAGAAGAAAAAAACAACAACAAATATAAAGGCCAAATTTTGAAACAAATTACGAGCAGGGGCATGTGTGCTGCCATGATATATTAAGATGTGGAACACCTCGATCCTCTCTGCTGGATAAGCACTTCACTGATCCTGCATGTAAACATAATTTGGAGTGTCGTACAAGAGGCCTGCAGTGGATACTTTCAGCTCCGGGCAAAGCAGAAACAATAATTCACAACGTAAAGGAGTATGCAAACCTGCCTACCATGAAATGTCTCGCTCTCTGCTCATCGTTAATTTTGGACAATATGACAGTAAGTCATGGTGTTGTTGGATCTGTATTAAGAGCAACATTAATGATGTGTATACAGTCACGTTGACTGATGGGAGACAAATGACTTTGAAATTCCTTAGAACGGACTGAACCCCCGTCCAAGACCCCCACGCCTCTACTCTTTGTCTTATTTCCCCCTTTTCTGTATAATTTGTACCTCCTGAAGGTAAGCAAACTCAGTGGAGTGCAAGCGGGCCAGGACTCTGCATTGACATGACAGAGATGTTAGTGACGATGAATTTCAGATGTGCCAGTCACAGTGTGAGATGCTTGGCTGAGCTGACTGCTCTCATCACTGTATCTTAGGTAGACTAATGCTCATCAGGCGAGAAACATGAAAAAATCCCACTGATGAAAAATTTCAGTAATACGTTAAAACAGTTATCGTATAACGACAATGTTATTACAATTGTTTCCTATCACCTTATCATTCTTATTCTCAAACAAATGAAAATGGATCGATTTGAATGGATTGATTGTCTGTTCACTACATGTCTCATTTTTTACTGCATACTGAAAACATGGGAGTGTGTTGGCCTGCTAAATGTCCTAAGAGAAATAAAATCCTGCGTTACAAGCTCAGAATGAAGAAGAGGGTCACCCTCTGAAATGTCACTGCAATCATCGTCCTTCACATAATTATCTAGCATCAGAATGGAAAAAAAATGCAACGCTAAAAACATTTAATGTGTACACATTTATGCATTTGTCATAATCTTTTACAGAATTGTCTTTGTATCCCAAGTTAACATCTGGAGTTAAGCCCATTTTAAACGCTACATAAGGATTTTATCTTGAATAAAAGCAAAGGTAAAAATGAAATGATTCGACGTAAATACACGTCAAGAAATAGAAGTCATGTTTCCTCCATGCTGAATGAGTTTGACTGTTCACTGCTTTTTGCTATGTCCGGCATTGTGAATACACATATCCTGGTGCTCTAAATGCAGGCTGACAGCTTGCCTGGAGAAATGAAGTTGGTTGTTTGGGGTGGTGGTAAAGAGCCTGAGCAAACAGGACACGCTATGTACACCCAGGCTAACAATGAACATATGCTTTGTTTTTCTGATGCCAACACAGAGCATTTATGGCCTCAAGAGATTCCTGTGATTCAGGGACTAGTTGGAGCGAACAGCCTTCTGGCTATTTTTGTGTTTTTATTTTTTTGGAAGACTGTTCTTTCTAATTTCTTTATAGCGCTGTAGTAAGCAATTAGACTGAGGTGGATGTTACTTTGAGAAAAAAAGCTTTAAAAAGATCACGTTTTGGAATATTGTTTACAATTGTTTGCCAAGCTGCCCAAATTAGCATAAATGTATAGCCGATTTCTAATCCCAAAATATGCTTGATGTAGAATTCTTATATGGATATAACTTTTACTTATATATTTTTGACAGCCATTATTAAGGTGAATATTGAAAAATAAAACCAGCATTTTGGAGTGTCTTTTATATCGTAGGTGGCGGGACCCTTCAGATTCTACAGCATTCATTTTGGTCAAAATTTGACAAGAAACAGAAGGGTAGAGTTATTTCATCAACATTCCAGATATTTTGGGCTTTTCTTAATGCTAAAATCGTCTAAAAGCAAATATCGTCAGCATTTTGGAGCATGCCAGTTCATGGGTGTTTTTACTACAAGGACATTTCTTAACTTTGATTTCATGGGGACTTAAAAACAAGAATTTACTGTGATCTGATTGTATAAGCATTTATGTACTGTATTTAAATAGTGTATAGTTCTCGTAGTCATGGTGTTATTAGAATAAAACTAATAAATTTTTAATCTACGTGCCTTCGTTGTTGAAAAATCTTTATTGTTTTGGATGTAAATGCAATATTGTTCTTATTATTCATTATGTGGTATTTATTTTCTAGTTATGGTGTTTCCCTCTCTCTTAATTGTGACAACATCTGAGAATAAAAGGTTCTTGATTAAGAAAATGATTAACACTGTAAAGTATTAAACTACATTTACAAGCAGATTACTCAACAACATTATTTATGTGTCAAATTAAAATAAATAAGTAAACTAAATTTGGTTTGGAAGTTGGATTCACTCAATAATTTTTTCATTTAACGTTACTCAAACTGAATTATTCAAATCTTAACAACAATTCTTAGATTTCCTGCATTACATTATTTAACTCAAATTTTAAATAACACTAAATATCACGTAAATCGACCTGTCATCATCTTTATATAATATTGAAAAGTGTGCAATGACGGTTTAAACGGCTGTTTGTCTGTGAAGCACGGCTCTGTGATCAGTAGGAAACGCTGCTCGATCTAAAAGCAGTGCGAGTCACTTATGACGTGCATTTGATAAAGCAACACCAATCAAACATTGGAGGCTTGAAGAATAGTGATGGAAAGATGCCCACTGGCATTTCCTTGAACTGTCCGTGCATCTGATATCGTCTACTTCCATACTATATAGTAGGTAAAAATTATTATTAATTGCCAATGGCATTTCCTGGAACTCTCCGTGCGTCCAATGTCACATAATTTCAAACTATATAGTAGTTGAAAATGAGTCACGAGTAGTAAATCCAAAACCTTATTATGCAAAAAACAGTAGGAGAGAAATACCCAAATGGTCTAATGTTTCTGCCGAGATTTGTGAGTGTGCATCAGATGGACACTTCTCTATCAAATGATGCCACGGGAGCTAAGCAACGGTCAAATTTCAAAGGTTAATCAAATAAAAAAAGGTGAAAACTTCAAAGCCAGCGTTTGTTTTTTAATGCAAGTACAGATTAATGAATGTCCATAAATAAATTATGTTTGTACCGACGCCAGGTACAGGTTGATATTAATACGTCATATGTCAAAGAGCATACGGGTGACATGACCATAAAAGGTTTGCTTTTTGCAATAAAGCACATGCTGTATTGTCCTCATCTCTCCACACTGCAACAGTCTTAGGTCTGCTTGAAATCTGAAGGGCATTTTTCGACTTTGAATGTTTATTAGTCCATGTCTTCAACTGGCAAAAATAGCACACACCAAAAAAATCAATCTCCAAAAAAATTAAAATTAAGATAAGATAACACAAAACAAACAAACAGAAACTATAAAGAAACTCTCGGTAAAGCACGCTGGAAACTAACACTCAAATCAAGCTTTTTTGTTTTGTTTGTTTGTGCACAAAAAGTATCCTTGTCACATTATATTAATTTATACTGAACCACCGTTGAGTCGCGTAGACAATTTTACGATGTCTTTAGACACTTTCAGCACTTTGAAGATTGGTGGCGTTCCAATCTAAGGAGTAATTGGGAAGCTTCCAAAATACCTTAATTTGTGTTTTTGGGAAAAATGGAGGCTTTACATTTTTGGCCGGAGTAACCCTTTAACTTTTGAGTCCCCTTATAGAGCGAGTCCAAAAAATCATTGACAGTATTGCAGAATAGTATCATTTAATATGTCAGTCATCTCATTTCAACAATGTTGTACTGTAAATGTATCATTTTGTGTCATGTGATGGATGTCCAGTATACATATGCTGGAAATAGTTTGTAAACAAATACACAAGTGAAAAGAAATCTAAAAATTCTTATAGTTGAAGAAGCACCCATTAATACTGATGTTCTTATATGCATATATTCGGTAAATGACAGATCCTTAGCAGCACCAGTCAGACTATCAAACAGATGGAGATCAGGATCAATGGGCCACAGACATTCTGTCGTGTAAAATGATTCTTAGCTGTGGTAGGTTTTGGGTGTTGTATATCATAAAGCAAACTATTTGAGAATGACGAAAGGTAGGTCCGGGGTACAGAGTGAATGGATTGTGGAGTAGAGGGTGTGAGTGCAGAAGTGAAGTTGTGTCTTATCTCAATGATGAAGCACACCTGAATGCTGCTTTTAATACCAGAGGAGAGGATGGAAATGTCACATGCAATTAAAACTCATAATACAAAATGGCACAAATCACACTAATTCTTCCAAAAGGATAGAGAGAAAGACAGCTATGCAATGACAAATCAGTCAGAAGGAAACGCCCCTCTACGAAGTTTTGCTCTGCACCACCAGACTTAATCCATACTGTATTAAACTTAAGCAAAATTTAAGCTTAAGAAAAAATATATTTCATCACACAGCCAGAAAGAAATATAAAGAATCAAAATTCTAATCGTGTAAAATGGGTGAAAAAACCTAGGGAGAAGCCAGGTTCAACTTGGACGGCTAGTATTCTTCTGGAAAAATAACATAACGCTAGAGTACGCAGGACATAACATAACTGTTCAGAAAGTTCACCAAGCCATAACATTATGTAGAAAGGAGTCAAATTAGCAATTAACTAAACTGTAAAACTGGTAAAATATCATTAAAGATGTCTGTGTCAAGTAATGCGTACTGAACATCTTTAGTGATCTTCACGCAGGCACCTATTGTTCAATATGCCGTACACAGGACACTAGGGGTGTTGTGAGTTCCGGACCGGGCATATGTCACCTCAAGTGTGTGTGTATCTTTGTGTTTCATGCGACGCCTTTCTCCTTTTATCTTGGGCACCAGCTAAGGAATTTGATCTAAACATTATAATATGATCCAAATTAATCTAACAATGAGAAAAAACATGTACCGTAAATTGGAATGAGGAAATCACTGGTTATCTGAAGGATTTCGAAAGAATCTGCACAAGGTTGACACAGTTGTAATTAAAATAAGATTTATTGATAAAATGAATACAATAGTAAATATTGCTGCAACCTGCAATTATCGGGGTCTAAGCAGGTTTAGCTGCATAGCTAAACATAGCTTCATAGCTGCATGTATTGAAGTGCCGGGTATTCCTTTGCTTTAGGTTGTTCACATTTTAACAATTTTGCAGGAAAATATCCAAAAACCACCATGCTAGTGCTATATATTTTGTTCAGCTGTGCACTTACAATATCTCAAATATTTCCAACTACTTGTAAATTGTGAGAAAATCGCCATTCTAAACAGTAACACGTTGCTGTGCAGTCGTCTGTCAATGGCGTCATATCCGCGTTCCTCTTTGTTACCGTCTTTACTGGCGCAGAAACCGCATGACAACAGTGTCGTGGACAAATGCGGAAGTAGTGTCTAGCGTCTAGTAAGCCACTAACTTGTTTCGTGCAGTCACCTATTTATGAACCACAATCTTTCGGAACAATTGTAAATCTTTACCTCATCTGCTAACATTTCTCATTCCCGTCTGATTGATGGCCATCAGCGGTGGAGTTGAAGACAACAGATCCCATCATTTCACGCTCCTTCACAGCGTCACCAAGCTACGGCATTGTTGTTGTTTTGATTGTGCGCCCTCTTGCGCCGATGTTTTACAAACTGCACCTTTAATTCTTCGTATTTGTTATGTTATCAGTAGTTTTATGAATTTTGGGGGTTTTAAAATAAATTTTTAACATCATCCTTTTATCTTTGGGCACCAGCTAAGGAATTTGATCTAAACATTATAATATGATCCAAATTAATCTAACAATGAGAAAAAACATGTACCGTAAATTGGAATGAGGAAATCACCTGGTTATCTGAAGGATTTTGAAAGAATGTTTTAAAAATACATTTTTAAAACCCCACCTAAAACGAAACACTTCTCAACCATACAAATGCAACACATGAGTAAAAATACAGTCACGGGTATGTATTGCATAAATCAACCCAAAAACTGTATATTATAAAATCAGATCTTTCAAGCTCTCTCTTGATCGTTCAAAAAAAAAGAGCGGTACTTTCTTTGCCCGAGTATGAGAATCTTTCAAAAAGACATACTTGGTTTAATCTTTAGCATTCAATCTTTTAATATAATATATTATGTATATATATATATATATATATATGAATGTGAATATACAAAGGGCCAATGTATGTGTTTTTGTGTGTATGCATTTGATTTTCTTTACTTTTCTCTATTTCATATAATTTTAGGGCTAGTAATTTTGTTATTTGTTTGTTTAACATTTATACGCATAATTTGTGTGTGTAAGAATAAGTTAGGGAAATCGCGAAAAAAAAGTGGATTCAACAGTGGAACATTGTAAAGTTGAGCACAAGGACTTAATTTGTCATGGTTAGCATACTCGCTAACTGATCTTTTTATCTGAGCGATTGATCCAAGCTTCTGTATTTACAGCACACTCTGTGATCAGGACAGTTTGAGGCATTATCGTGGCCTAGCCATGCTGTTCCCCTTCTGCAATTTCAGTGAAAAATTTGCCAAACATATGAATATTTCTGGTCATATTTTCCTAATATGGCTGGTGCTCATCTCCTGTATTTCTTCCCCCACTATCTGCTGAGTATGCAGTCCCACTGTCTGCAGTCTCGCTAATTGGACCCCTCTCTGATTCACCTCAGAGACCCCAGTATGTTCAAACAGATAGGAAAATAAAACACAGCCCTAAAATAATGAGATTCCTCAGGTCGTTTCAGATGTACCTGAAAATGATGACATTTTGGTTTGAACCCAGCTGACTGCCTAACAATGTGAGGACAAAAGAAGTCCTGAATGTTTAAAACCCACCCCCATTACTTTGATATAATTTCACTTAATTAATCCCTTCTTGATAATGACAGGGTCACTCTCTTTACATATTTGCATCTAAATCATTTTGACACCTTTTTTTTAGATAACTTGGAGAAAAAATAAAATCAGAGCAAAAACCTACCACTGATTCAACACGAACACGTCAAGGCCTCTTCCGAATGAAAAATGATGCGAGGGAAAATAACGCAATATGACCAGAAGGACCAGGAATTTAGCAGATGAGTGTCAACAGAGAGGTAAAAAATGAAGCATTTACCTGTTCCTAATCTAATTTCATGATGGCTTTCTGTAGATATCGGACCCCGCCGTGAATAACTGTAGTGTTTGCGCTACCGGTCCCGGGTGAGAAATCGCTCTGCTTTGACAATGCCATAGAGAGTAAGGGAACCAGCCCCAGATCAATGTAGACTTGATATTCGGCTACTTATTCTCACCAACCACAAAATGTTTAGAATATATTGCATATCATTTTCACATGCAGCTATTCTCACACTGTAATGTGCTTTAAAGGAAATCTGGAGATGGTTGGGGAATATGAGAGGACATTCATATCTCCATGAGAAACGGGATGCGTTAATATTTATGAGTGCACACGTGACTGTTAAAAAGCTCTAAATGTTGAAATAATAGAGTTTAAGACTCTAGCTTTATTTAGAGTATTTGAAAAGTCCAATTGAGTGGGACTGAGTATGGGAGTGTGGTCCATAATACCCAGAGAGACCCATCCATAACATTCCCATTGAACTCAATGGCATAGGATGCATCAGGGGTGTGTGTCTGTGTGAGGGTGTGTGTGTGTGTGTGTGTGTGTGTGTGTGTTTAGGGATAATTTGGTGACACTTTCCTTGAAGCATGTATGTATAATGCATTATAAAAGTAGTTTTAAAGCATTGTAATGCACCTTTAAGTGCATTGTAATGTCTTATGAATAAATGTTAAAACAGTTAACACATTATAACACTCAGCAAGTCATTGTTAAACTTCACTTTTTAAATTGGTTATGATTCTAAATGTAATGCATTACAACACACATTATGAAGAATTACAATGTATCTTACCCTTTAAAAACTCTTTATAATGCATTTTACATACATGCTTCAGCAAAGTGTTACTGATAATTTCCTAAAATGGGTTATTAAATTGCTTTATTTTAATGTAAAGCAAATTATATTCGAATACAAAACTAGACACTTGTATCACTATAATGTTCATTGTTATAACTAATAGATTGTTTAGAGAACTCGTCTTGTCTGAATAGTGCTAATGAATGTTAAAATGTAGATTGGAGGTGTATTTGAAGGTGAGTGAGTGAAAAGATGGTAACTATATTGAACAAAAATGCCACTAAAGCTTTTGAAGAAGATTAGAAGCTGCAAATCCAAAAATGTCCAAAAGAAAAAAAAAAGTGGATTAGAAGAAGGATGAGCTCAGTTTCAAAGTCCTACTCTCTCTCTGTCTCTCTCTCTGTCTCTCTCTCTGTCTCTCTCTCTGTCTCTCCCTCTTACCCTTAGACAATAAAAAAGGAGAATTCAGAAAAAAACAGATTAAAGAAACCTTGCACTCGAGCATAGATAATTGATTTATTGAATAACAGAAGAGGCGATCACAGGAAGTCCCATTTGGGAGTGTCGGAGAGCCATATTTCAAAGACTGCAATCAGGCTTTATACATGCGCTGTTGCTTTCTGGACGATGAAAATCCTTCTAAGTCCAGCACTTGCAATGCACGGGCCTCATGAGGAGACGGCTGAAGCCACTTAGTGGCTTAGCCTGCGCATGAAGCCCTGCAAGCACACAATGAGCTGCAGCGTTATGCAACATCTGAGCAGAAAGTACATCCATGTACAGATGCAAGTGGGACATTCACATAACAGAGTGCCGCTCAAAATCCTCCTCTCAAAACCTAAGTGGAAGCAAATAGGATTCATAAGGAAAATCATCAGGCGGCTCAGTGACACAGAAATTGCCGAGCTTTGCCTATGTTTGCTTCATGGCGTCTATGTGAGAACTAATATTAGTAATTTTCTTCAAGAATTTAAAGAAAACTGAAGACAAGGCAAGTTTTTGAACACACTGCAATTCTGTATAACATACATTTTTTATCAGTTTACCTGGAAAATAAGTTAACAACGGCACCAGGCAGATTAAAGGGCATTAGTGATTAGGAACAGCAAGGCTGAAGGCACATTTTGTTCATACATGATAAACAGCTGCTTTTTCTAAATGGACATGCCTTGATGGACTAAAATCTGTCCATCACACTATTGGTGATGTCCAACTTTGTACAATTGACATCTCCCTCCAAAAATATTTGAGATACATTAAAAATACATACATGTTGCAATGATGTTTGAATTAAAAATGACAACAGAATTTAAGAAAGGCTGCCCTAAATATTCGACAGCAAATCTATAAAGACATGTACGCTATAAGATATTACATTCTCACTCACTGGCTCCACCCTCATTCATGAAAACATCAAATTCTTGAATGTTGCATAAGGCTTCATGCGGGACAGAGGCCATTCTCAACTGTTCCAAGACAAACAGACTAGCTATTTATTTCACTGTAACATGTCTTCAGGGGACACTGTGCATTTATAAATATGTTTCATTACTATGCAAGTCTTCATTTTCTATAATATGGATTCAAAAAAAGACAAATCATGCATTTTCAGCAGAAGGACAGGAAAAAGGGTGACAGCAGAAAGAAATATAGAATGATCAATCACATGCTAATTTATTTACTTCCCCCACTCCTAATGAGTGTCCAGCATGATTAATCACGAATATCCAAATGACATGCGTACAACATTGCTTACTAAAACAAGATGTGTGTTTTATGTTTGTAACAATTCAGTGCTCTTCAATAAACTAAAACAAACAAATAAAATATTGATATATATATATATACATAATACCTTTATTGTATTTACAGAACATTTGACATTAAACATGATTTTACAGTTTAAATCATGAGTACAATAACTCATAAGTACCATGTCTAAACTTTACAGCTTTGCTCTCAAACTTCAATTCTAAACTAAATTTGGGTTATTAATTGCAGTTACACTAATGTCAATGGGATGCATTTCTAATATAAAGTCATCGATATGAATCATCAAAGCTTAGTTTTAAAGTAAAAATGACCTTTCCCCAAACACACCACTACACATGGAAAAAGCTTTATTCGCACCTCTTGTGGACATTCTATGTGAAAGTGCTGCAATGTATACCAGGAGCCAGGTATTTTTGGGTATGCAGAAATTTAGACAGAAACAAGTATTTCTAATGAGCCTGGGTTGCATTTGCTTGTGTTTTTCAAAACGTTGTCATATACTGTATGATATGTGTGTACGAGAAACCACTGTCAACCCATTAGGAAAACACCCTCTCTGAATTGATGGGGCCGATCTCGCGTAGTTTGCACAGAGCAAAGTGTGAAGTCATAGAAGCATGTAAATGAAAGAATAAAGTATGTCCTCTTTCTGTTCCCAAATATTGGTTAAAAAAAGCAAACCTTTCAATTTTGAAAAACATTAATTTTTGCATAAAAATGGACTTCAAAACATACCATGTTCAGCAGTTATAAAAGATTCAATAAAATGTAGTTTCATACATATTTTTTAGGGTTTTATGTTAACTTTAGTTAGATTTTTCGTTTTTTTATGTAATTTGTTTTGATGTATTATTTTATTTTATTATTTCATTTTAGTTGCTTCTTAATATAGTTCTAGACCCTTAAACTTTTTTCAGTTGTTTACTTAGTTTAGGTTTTTCCAATAATTTTTAGGCCAATATTTTATTAGTTTCCAATAAACAGAAACATTTTTAAAGCTTTGATTTTAGTAAACTAAAATAACCTTGTTCACCAATTAATGGCTTTTATGTTGCGTATTGGCCTAATACTAATATTTAGTGAATATAATGTTTATTTAAAGATTGTGAAAATGTTATGGCAGATACAATGTTGTGCAGGATATTGCACTGTTTACCCTTTTTTTACAGGATCGGACAGGATGTGAATCAAACCTTAAATTCAGACATTCATCACATATTGCCTTCAGAAAAGCACCTTACAGTATATTTGGTATGAGCATAAAGATATGCAGATATGCCTTTGTTATATGGTGCTAACATTCATGATTACATAATCATTGACAAACAATTTACCAATCACATCTATATTTATGTTTATAAATACAAAAAGTGAAGATTTGAATACGAAAAAAATTAACATTTTTAAATATATAGATATGTATATTTTTACATAAATAGACCCAAATTCTTACAGACCTGTGAATCGGAACATAGCTCATAGTACAATAATAAAAGCATCAGCTTCAAATCTACAATTAACTACCAAATATCAAAAAAGAGGAGCATATGAAAGTCATAAGAGGTGAATTTCAAGCATTACAGTGAAAAACTAAATGATTGGTCAACAATAGTGGGCAACATTATATGATTCACTAAATGTCTAAAAGGTTATGTAATGACTACAGAAACTAGACACCAATTAATTAGAGTAATCAGAAACACTGTTGTCTTCAACTAGCAGTGGTTTATCATTATTATTTTTAAAATGTGTTTTTCTTCAATGGAGCACAATTTGTCGCAATTGATTTAGCCCACCTGCTGCTTCAGAGTTCTTTTCCACACCAGTGGAAGAAAAGAAGGGAAGAAAGTGGGATATATTGCCCAATGGCATGAATTTGCAGGAACTCACGAGATGCTGAAAGAGTCATTACTAATGTTTCTGCCAATTACAAGGCACGTCATGACACTGATTCATAAATATTCAACGCTGACTGATATTCATGCTCCTCACAGTGATAGGTCTTATTTTACATTTTTACTGAGGTAGAAGAGAAGGGACCTTCATCACTGCACAGAGGAGCCATCCAGCTGCAAGACAATCTGTTTCATTAGGGTTAAATAGTTAAACGTGTGTTATATAAGTGTATTAAAGTGATGGAGTGCTCCCTTGTTCCACAGAACTCACATTAAAGCATATTAAGTAGACATTTAGCCCTGAAAAGAAGAAATCTTAAATTGGAGGAAAGACATAGACCAGTGCCTAGAGCGAAAGCACTGCTTTAAGACTGCAGGAAATATGGAAGGGGTACGATTTTTTTATATAAATCTACAGGGAAATTAAATTATGCAATCAACAACATCTGACCTTCTTGAACCTGCACAAAAATGTGATGGATTTCTTCTCTAAATCAAGCTGCATCGCGTCAAATGTGTAGACAGGTTTCAAAATCATAAAGTCATCTGTTGGCCACTGACGCCAGATTAAAACAGCTTAATCTCATATTGAGGTAGCTGGACACACAGGATCCTTATCAAATATCCTCTGAATAGTTTCTCTGGCTTGTCTACACTGTCAAAAAATATGGGAAAAACGCCGTCACTGGGACGCTACCCTTTAAAAAGGTCTTAATATGTACTATATGTATACATATGGTACCAATATTTTCCTTTCAGGTACCAAGACTCTTTAGATGTAAAGAGGCACTCATATGGAATATTGAAAGGTGGAAAGTTGGTACAGTGATTACCTTTGTAGTTCTTTTTAAGACTGTCCACCACAAAAAACACCCTATTGGTCGTTTGTACAAGCACCTTATTACAACCAACTGTTTTCTTAAAGTGAATTTTACTCAACCTCAAGTTGTGCCAAACTTGTATAAACGTACAAGTAAAAAGGAAGACATTTGGAAGAACGTCAGTAATCAAACAGAACTCATCCCTCATGTACTGCCATATATAGAAAATAAATACTATGGGAGTCAATGGGGTATGAGATCTGTTGGTGACATTCTTCTAAATAACTTCCTTTATGTTAAGCAGAATAAATACATTTATCTGAGGGTGAGTAAATGGTGACAGAATTTTCATTTTGGGTACCAGCAGCCAGACATAATTGCGCAAAAACCAGTAATCTCATACGTAAACCCTTGTAAATTGCGTTACATGATTCATTTAAACTCCCTCCTCCCAAACAGTTTGCTTCTGAAGGGGGGACTCTTCCAAACTGAACAAATGCATGTGCAATAAAGTCAATCCGTGTTCACGCTGTTTCCGCACTAATTGTCACTGCTCGTCCTTAGTAAATCAAGACCGTTTTTAAACGCCAAAAGAGACGTTTGCACTGGCGCAAGATGTTAGTTAATCTGGCCCATAATCTTATATACGTCATTGATTAGACATATTTATTTTTAATCTAAACTGCAATGGTCAAGATTATTTTGCAGCACCCGGATGACCCTGTGTGATTAGTTTTGAGCAGTTGTTTTTGGGAAAAACACATGGGAATGTTGCATAACTAGCCAATCAGAATCAAGCATTCCGGGGCGCTGCGAAATAAAGCTAAATTGTGAGCACAGCTGTCAAGGTCCAAAAAGCATCATAAAAGATACATTTTATAAAATAACTAATTTTGTATTCCAGGACGTTGGACACTTTCAAAAGAGCATTCAAGGGAAATTACTCCAAAGTGACTTGCAAACTGTATTCAAACCTTTTTATGAGTGTGTATATACCCAGAGAGCTAAACCCATATCCTCTGCATTGTTAGCCCCTCTGTGCTAGATGAAAATGAGGTTACCCTGACAGCAGTTATGGCTTTTTCACCTTAAGAAACCCTGCAA
Source organism: Triplophysa tibetana (assembly GCA_008369825.1). Classification (NCBI taxonomy): domain Eukaryota; kingdom Metazoa; phylum Chordata; class Actinopteri; order Cypriniformes; family Nemacheilidae; genus Triplophysa; species Triplophysa tibetana. Next base: position 22,258,446 of record CM017902.1, read on the forward strand.
TTGTAAACCTAACACTTAAACGCTTCAATTTCATAACACTGATATATACGACTTTATTAAAGCAACACAAAAACACATGGAGCTGCCCATGGTCCTGCACTTATTTCATCAGAAAATGATTCTGAATGGACAGCTCCTGTTAGACACAATACACCCTGCCTCAGTTTTTGTAGTTGTATCAGAAAAAAAAGTATAACACCTATCAGCAGGCCAGTGGATCTGTTTGTCTTTATATTGTATATAAAAATGATTACCATTCTCGTTTTTACTCTAAAACGTGGACACATTCTCAAGCATTTAACTTCAATGTGAAGTCCAATTTGATTGCTCTTCAGTAACAGCTTCTCATGAGCAGTGATTAAATTATACATACACACACACGCTCAAACACATGCACAGAGAGACAGAAAGACAGACAGATAGACGTATTAAGTAATTAAATGAGCCAATTGTAAATTACTCCTTAATTGATTGTAATTTCCCCATATTGTGGATGTAATAAATTACATAGCTCAGTAAACCCTATAAGGGCTTGAACACGTAGCTGATCGTTTCAGTTGCTCCTCACTGCAGAATGCAACATCCAGGGGGCAAGGTTGGGTCAAGATCCAGTCTCCTCCCATTGCATTGCGATTGGTCGACACTTGATCCAGTCTCTTTCCACTGCGTTTTGTGTTGTCGGCAAATTGCACGTCATGCTATTTTTCTTGCTCTACCATTTGCGCATTGAGTCGTAACTAAAGTAATTTTTTTGACAGAAAACAAACTTGCAGAAGACAAACTTTTTAATAACGTATTTTATTCGATTTAGGTTTCTGGTAAGGGTATCTTTAATAATGTGTTTTACTAGGTTTAGGGTAAGGGTTTGGGTTAACAAATATTGAACTGTGATCATTACTTCCAGGTGTACATTAAATGATCACATTGATTAGAGCAATCGTTGGCGACCACCAGTTGCAACTTACTCTTCAAATTGCGGCCAAGTATATAAAGTGGGAGGAGATGGATCTGGATCTTGTGTTCTGCAGTATGGACCATCTCGATCATTTGGCTGTCAGTGGTTAAGTGGAACAGTGGCGAGCATAGATCTCTGCTGGGGCAGGGGGGGTGTACATAAAAGGGCCAAAATAGGGATATATATACATATGTATTATACTGTATATGTATCCCTATTTTGATTCGATTTGAAATCAAATAAACCATTCTTTTTAGACCGTGTAAAATTAAATTTGATAACGTACATTCTTCATATTGTTTTGTTTTCTACATTTAATTGCTACACAATAACCCACACAACGCATTACTTCTGTGCTGGTGGAGTTGTGCAGCCCTGGAAAGGACCACCGCCTACCACTCCAACATCTCAAGTTATAATTAAAAATATAAAACATATTTATAAATATTGGAATTATAACACCTAGTCCACTAAGCGAATGAGGATTTACGATGACCAGAAGGGCACATATTCGTGAGCCCCCCTGGCAATCCCCAAAGCCCCCCCCCCAAACCCATGCAAGCCATTGATGTGGAACGTGAGTAGGAGTATTATATGCATAAATGTTTCATTGAGATATGCTTGGCTCAACTATCAATTCATGAATGGTTGAGTAAATGTATGTGGCTTATTGACATCTGGTCTATTAGGCTGAAATGCATTGAACCCCACAGTAATTGCTTTGCATTATAACAATGTATAAAATTAAATCAAAATTTGTTGTCCAGTGGGAGGTGAACAACAGTGTCCTCTAGAGGAGACTATTTCCCCATTGAAGAACACAATTGTTAATTTATTACACAACCAACATCTATAAAGTCAAGCAGTACTGTAAAATTACAGGGACCATAATTCTGCATCTATATAGAGGAGATCTTTGTTAATGGGAGGAACAAAAAGTATGTGAATATTTTACATACCGTGTTTTAAATGATTACAGTGATATTAATTCATGCATATTAGAGCGTATAGATGCAGAACTTGGAGGGCATTCCCATGGTGGAGTAAGACTCAAGTATCAGCCATTTAAAAACAAGGACAGAGGACATGGAGGGGTTGTGGGCTATATCTCTAAACCACAGCATGAGGTCGGTATGAGATTGCAGTTGTCTTATACGTCACAGTTCTTTTTGGCCAGTTCCTGTCACATTTCCCTGTGTTCCTTTCTTCGGTAAATTGGTACAACCTTGGAAACCCTTCTCTATTAATGATATCCATTATCCCTCCACAGTCTCCTGAGAAATGGATATCTAGTCTAATATACAAATAGGTTAAATGGTTGCAAAGGTGTTCATCCGTGACAAAGTACACCTGTACTGTATATGAATAATTAAACAGCCCTTGCTTGAAAGTGTTGAGTTTGGTCAACAACAGAACTAAAATGGTCTAGTTAAAGTAAACTCACAGTCCTTGAGACATAGTTGTATTGCGTTGTTTATTTTTTTACTGCATCTGATGGTCGTAATAGCAATTATTGTGCTTGGTTTCTGTGGCCAATTGATTTACAATTTTTATTTATCACATTAGTGTTTTTATGTTATGCATAAAGATCTCTTATATACATACTGCAAACTATATAATACATAAAAAAATAAAAAATCTAATAATATACACAAAACAGATGTAATTTGGTATATGATTATGGGATTATATATGGGGATTATATACTTCTAAAATCACTGTAAAATCATAGTCATGCAGTGGCTGTCAGTCAGCGCTCAGGCAGGCAGAAAAGTCTCATATCTTATTGGTGCTCGTCACTGATGACGCAGATGACGTTCTGAACACAGACACGTGGGTCTCACATAAACAAAGACACATTGGAACACAGAGCTCTATATGCCAGTGTTGAGCACAGAGCTCTGCGGACAACACGCTGTACTGCTGTATTGGACATATACCCACATATTGAAGGCTACATGACAAGTGTATGGATACAATACAACTTCACTGATGGTCAAATAAGGTATGTTATCGTCTTATTTCCTTTTTTTTAAGTAATTAACATACTTAAAAAAGCAGTGTATATTGTCATGTGGTATTAAAATTAAATTTGTGATTTTTGTTGATTTTATAGAAATGATGGGAGTTAAATTGTGCGCTTTTATTCGGTCCTTATCTAAGGAAAGAAAACACCTGACGCTGATGTGTGTGTTAAACTCTTGTGTGACAAGCAGCCTAAACTAAAAAAAATCATAAAACACCGCGCGCTAAACCTAAACTTTCGCAAAATATAAAAATCACACGTGTTGCAGCTTTCGATGGAAACAGCTTTGAGACGCAAGAAATCTTAAATGATGAGAGTTAGAATAGTTATTTTTAAAGAAGCTAATATAATGCTTTCAAGTGAACGTTATGTGTTTTATTAGAGGGAGAATCCAGAGCTGACTTGTTTGTCTCGAACCCCCGGTATTAAATTTCATCTGATATTGTCATCTTTACCGTGATCTTCTGAGGAACAGTTCCCCGACTGAAGGTAGGCTACTTTGACCAAACCTTTTTAAATATTGAATTATTTTGTAAAAAAAAGTTTATGTGCATAAATATAATATATGAAACGGCATTATTATATGCTTTTTCTTTTTTGTTGATCGGTGTGTTGTTTGCAGCCATGCCCTGCGTCCAGGCTCAGTATGGCTCATCCCCACAGGGCGCCAGTCCCGCGTCTCAGAGCTACAGTTACCACACCAGCGGAGAATATAGCTGCGATTTTCTTACGCCAGAGTTTGTAAAGTTCAGTATGGACCTAACCAATACCGAAATCACCGCTGCCACGACCTCCCTGCCCAGCTTTAGCACATTTATGGACAACTACAACACTGGTTACGACGTGAAGCCGCCCTGTCTTTATCAGGTGCCCCATTCTGCAGAACAGTCCTCCATCAAGGTGGAGGAGGTTCAGATGCACAGCTACCACCAGCAAAGCCACCTGGGCCCGCAATCAGAGGAGTTAATGGCGCACTCCGGGCCCATGTACTTCAAACCGTCCTCACCTCACGCTCCGGGAACACCGAACTTCCAGGTTCAGCCCAATCACATGTGGGAAGATCCGAGCTCACTGCACAGTTTCCATCAGAATTACATGGCATCGCACATGATCGATCAGCGCAAGAACCCCGTGTCCAGGTTGTCTCTCTTCTCCTTCAAGCAGTCCCCTCCCGGTACACCTGTATCCAGCTGTCAGATGCGCTTTGACGGGCCTCTCCATGTGTCCATGGGCCACGACAGTTCTGGAGCGCACCGAGCCTTAGACAGTCAGAGTTTTGGAATGCCCAATGCCATCAGGAAACAAGCGGGCATCGCTTTCACGCATTCTCTTCAGCTCGGTCACGGGCATCAGCTGATGGACAGTCAGGTGCCTTCACCCCCATCCAGAGGATCACCGTCCAACGAGGGTTTGTGCGCGGTGTGTGGGGACAACGCAGCCTGTCAGCACTATGGAGTCCGAACTTGCGAAGGGTGCAAAGGGTTCTTCAAGGTATTATTATTAACATTACTGTTTTCATACTTTTTTACAATTAAAGTGTGCCTTTTCTCGCTATCTTAGCGTGTAAAAATTGAATGGGGCACTTTCAGGCTTCTTTTTTGAGATCTGTGTATTTTTATTGTTATTATTAATTTGTCGCTTGATACACCAGTATATTTTCAGACTGACATACATTTAATTGATAATAATTGATAATGCATGCTTAATAAAGTGCTTCCAGCTGACCGTTGTATGTTATCTTGATTCAGCGCACAGTACAGAAGAACGCCAAATATGTTTGCTTGGCCAATAAAAACTGTCCTGTGGATAAACGTCGGAGAAACAGATGTCAGTACTGTCGGTTTCAGAAGTGCCTGGTAGTCGGGATGGTAAAAGAAGGTATACTGATAATTCCTTACTTCGTTTATATCACAAAACTTTTTAAGTTGCTTTTAGGCTCTTCATAATGCATGTTCATAAAGCGCAAAAAGTGCGCAACTGCAAACCAATATTTTTTATTGTAAATACATGTCACGAGGATAACCGTCAAGAATATTAATGTGCTTGTGTTTCTACAGTTGTTAGGACCGCCAGTTTAAAGGGTCGCAGAGGCCGTTTACCCTCGAAACCTAAAAGTCCGCAAGAGTCTTCTCCACCCTCTCCACCCGTCAGTTTGATAAGCGCTCTGGTCAGGGCTCATGTGGACTCCAACCCTTCCATGAGCAATCTCGACTATACCAGAGTGAGTTTCACGACACTTATTTTTTATTTCATTTATCATTTTAAAAAGAAGGATTCGGTCAAAATGTGGATTCGATTTTTGATTCGCACCGAGAGCGAATCTGACATAACCAATATTAGTAATTTAATATCATACAGTGTTTCATTATAAACTTTCAACACTTTAAGGGTGGCATATTTTATTCTCTAAATTGCTTTTGGATGAGAGAACCCAATAAATACAGTCAGAAGTTAAATTAAAGAGGGGGAAGAAAGCTCTCCCCCTTCTAGAGATGGGCTTGGCAATTTCACGGGTTATATATTTTAAGGGAGCTCATTAAGTCTTGTTTAAATTAAATTCCAGTTCCAAGCCAACCCGGACTACCAGCTGAGCGGAGACGACACGCAGCACATCCAGCAGTTCTACGACCTCCTTACCGGATCCATGGAGATCATCCGCGGATGGGCAGAGAAGATCCCCGGGTTCACCGACTTGACCAAACCCGACCAGGACCTTCTGTTCGAGTCCGCTTTCCTGGAACTCTTTGTTTTGCGCCTGGCTTACAGGTACAGTACAAGGGCCTCTGGAGAGAAGGGGTTGCTACTTTGGTTTTTATTGGCTCCGCAATAATTAGGGACCACTTAAATCCTTGTTTAATGTGCGCAGTAATTAATGAGCACTTTGTGTTCATTTCAGGTCCAACCCGATAGAAGGCAAACTCATCTTCTGTAATGGCGTGGTGCTGCACAGGCTGCAGTGCGTCCGTGGATTTGGGGAATGGATTGACTCTATAGCGGAGTTTTCGTCTAATCTTCAAAGCATGACTTTAGATATATCTGCTTTTTCATGCATCGCTGCCCTAGCTATGGTCACAGGTAAGACACATTCTAGACATTTTATCGAGAGTATTAAACTCTTTATATGTAGTAATAATAATAATAAAAATTATAATTGATTTATCTTTTTCCAGAGAGACACGGGCTTAAAGAACCGAAGAGAGTGGAGGAACTTCAAAACAAGATAGTAAACTGTCTGAAAGATCAAGTGTCCTTTAACGGTGGCTGCTTGAATCGACCGAACTATCTGTCCAAACTTTTGGGAAAACTGCCTGAACTTCGGACTCTGTGCACACAGGGTCTGCAGCGCATCTTCTACCTTAAGCTAGAAGATCTGGTCCCACCGCCAGCAATAATCGACAAACTTTTTCTTGACACTCTGCCATTTTAAGTACAGAAACAATTTTTAACGACCTCAATGAACTTCCATAGACTCTCTTTAAAGCGGTCTGTTTTTTTTTTCTTACCCACCATTGCTAAATGATGCTCGCTTTTTGAAAACGGATTTCGGAATTGAAAAACACGGGGAAAACATTGGCATCGAGTTCTTTTCTCCCTTTATCCCATGAAGCCAGATCCAAAAAGACAAAATTTAAATAAAAATAATCTAGTGATTTAATTGTAATGAAGACAAATTAATTTAGATAAAAAGACGTTATCTGTTTGCCTGGTTTTAGACTATGAAAAAATCCCGCATTTGCTAATAATCATTGTTAACTGAAAACATTTTTGTTCATGGACAACTCACAGAGTAGTGTATTATATACGCCATTTCTATATACCTATACAATAGATTTATGTCATTTATATGATGTATAAAGTTGTACAGAGACATTTTTCTTTTATAAATTGTGCCTGTGTTTTTCTGTCAGGTTGAAAAGGACGCGCATGTTGTAGAGGACTATTGTCTCTATTACACACACTATATTCCGGACACTATGTAGTCTGTTAGATTTTATAAAGATTCGTAGTATCGGGGCAATTTTCGAATATGGCACATGTGAAGAAAATGCTTATATCATCTGTACAGGTAAAAGGGACACTTAGTGTTTGTAATTTTGTCAGACATTCCTTCTTTGTATGTGTTGTATGTATTGTTGCTGTTTAATATAAACGTTTATTTATTTGAGCTTTGCCGTAAACCATGGTGCAGTTGAAATTTCTGACGCATCTTCGTCTTGTTTAATGTCTCATATGATTTAATTTACAGTCATCTCCTATTCTTGTAGGTGTGTGAAGAACATCACTGCCCTTTTCTATGGTTTAATTAAATTAACGGCAACGCGTTTGGTTCTGAATCCGAATCAAACTCCAAAAGAAAGGATATTTAATGTTTACAAATAAAACTTTTAAACTGTTTTAATGCAGTAGCTGTCTCTTTCCGTTCAATTCACATTTAACACATTTTCTGACTATAGGGGTAATATTTGAGATTTGCTTTTTAATGAAATATTACAATCGTTGCAAACAAACAATAACCTAGAAATGTTGTGATTCTAAATTCTTTGCCTAAATTGCACAAAATCGAGGAAGGCGACACAAAATAGGTTTGGATTACAGTTTGACTTTTTAATTCTCACTTGATACATATGATCCTAAAATGGTATACATGTAATAAAAATAATAAAATGTAGTGACATGACAGCTACAAGTCTGTGAAATAATCCACGAATTTGGTAAAAATTCAACAAACTGTATTTCCGTTTCCATTTATTTATATTTTCCCCCTGAAAAAGTTTTATCAACTAGCAAATTTGTACTACGGAAAAGGAAATGCTTTCCTTGAAATTCTTTTAAAGAATATTTTCATTTAAACGACACTCTTTTACTTCATTCTCACTGTTTTCCTATTTCTTTGTACTTACGAATTAATGTTTTTATCAGCTGTCTAGAAACTTAATAAAACGTTAATAAGGAGAAGAAGAAAATCACTTTTAAAATATTTCCTTCCCCGAAAATAAAGATAATTAATACTTTATTATGGTATATGTTGTATCATGTTATAACAAAGGCTATACACATAGATCTTAACCACCGAGAAAAATTGAGCAACTTTCGTTTAGGATGCGAAGTTGATTATTTATTCCATATTTTCGTTCTAAGTTGCATTTTAGAAAAAAAAACTAATAATGCACTTCATTTTATTTTTATTTTTTTATTTCCATAATAATAATAGCTTTCATTTGTCCAAAACGGTTTAAAACATCGAAATACTAAATCGTGCATATCACACATTTGATTTTACATATTTCTCACTAGGCAAGGGTACAAAGTTATTTATTTGCAAAAGAGGTCCGTTTTTGCTGTTTTGGTTTAAGCCACATAGGGACATCACTACTACTACTTTTACTGCTTCTACTTCTAATAATAATAACAACAATAAGAATAATAACAACAATAAATTATTATTATAATTATTATTATTACTAACTACCAAAAAGTACATATTCATATTAACATGCTCTTTAGCGGAATGTTTGCAGAAACATCAGATCATTGCCAAAAACACATTCTTCTTCTTCTTCTTATGGTATAACTAATTTTATTTGTAGTATAATTATTAGTGTTATTTTTATTTGAACAAACGAAAACATACAAACCCTTTAAACTATCTTAGAGACACTTGTTGCACGGACAACACTTGTAGCCTGCTGTTTGATACAATGTGAAAATACATAGTGAATAACCAGATACATTGATTATTATAATATATTACAAAAACACAGTCGAACAGTTTTTTATTAAAAAAAAGGTTTGCCTTAAAAACAAAGCATTATAGCACTGCGCATGTTACGGTGTTCCGAGTCTTTTTTTTCCCAGACATTACTCATCCTACCTGCCAAAATGGCAAAGAGATGCTCTGAGATATGATGTTTGTCAAAACTGCCAGACTGATAATAGTGAAACGAACCGAAGGACAATGCTGGCGTGGGTACTCATTTGTCATGTATGGCATGACAATATTATCCAAATACATTTTATTTAGGTTTAATAGCCTATAACATGCACGTCTCCACTCTTTAGTTCTAAAGTCACTGCTGGATATTACGAACGAGATCAAAAATGAAAGTAGCAAACAGCTCCCGGACATAGACTGATACTTATATATGTGAAATGAACTGAAATCAGTTTCTTTCATTTCCAGGCAAGTATAGCACTTTTGCTGTGTCTTATTGTTCTATACAGAATTCTGTCATTCGTCGTTTATGTCCGTGTTTCCCAATGAGGAAATGAAGGTGCCTCTGGGGCAGTGTCTGGGACCGCGCACAATCTCTCTCTCTCTCTGTCTCTCTCTCTCTCTCTCCCTCTCTCTCTCTCTCTCTCTCTCTCGTCAGCCATGGCATGGCTGATCTTTCCCAAAGTTCTCACAAGGCAAAGAATTGTCTGAATAATTAGATCTTCAGCGCAAAAAGACTAATTCCAAGTTAAATTAAGATTACACTCAAAAGCAGTTTGCTGACATTTAGCAGATCAGTTAGATGGATGCTCGACAGTGTCACAAGCGTCGCTCGTGTTGACTGAAGTAATCATTTAGGTTGGCAACGTCCTAATCTCTGCACAAAGAAAAAAAGGCATGGAAACGATGTAGTGAACGACGTGTGACAGACGACACGCTCGCTTTACACGTGTCGAGGTATTTTCAGTGAATTCTCGTGCGCGTCGTAGAACTTCAGATCTGCGTGTTTAAATATAGACGAAGCGCAACGCATTTCACTGCTGCTTCATCTACTCTGACAGAGGGGACGAAGACTCCGTTGCATGTTCCGTTCTTGCTCTTTGCTTTCTGCTTAGCGCCGCAGATAATGCAAAAGCAGGAAGAGGGATGGAAATAACACACATCTGTACGCGGAGAGCGCAGAGGCTGCAGGTACTTCGTCTTAAGTGCTAGAGCAGGAATCCTAAGAGGAACTAAATTATAATGCAGTAGCCCACTCGACTGATTTGTCCAGTACTTGTGCTGAGAGGCTGATGGGGATAGACGCCCAAAAACACAGTCATTAAATAGTCCTCGATGTATTCTCCCTTCATAGATAATTTCAGTCACTCCTATGGAGACCTCAAAGTTGCAAGGTCAGACAGAGTTATATGCAGCCCTCAACTGGAGTATTTGCCTAGGAGAATTAGCTATTGCCCCATCTGAGTGTAGTCTACTCATTTAATTTTGGGTACACACGTATTTATTTATTACTTTTTTAAATTTACCTGAAATATTGAAAGCCATATTCCAGTGAACGCAATGACATCATCTGTGACAAGTGGACACATTGCGAATCCGCACATAGTTTAAGCAGATGTTATGTGTTGGCAGATCGCTGGGTTTACAGATCATTTTTGTCCATGGCTAACATGTGTGAGAAGGCAAATCTATTGACAGATATAATATGGATTCATAGATTAATAACTCAGTTTGAGACACTTTATTTGCAAAACAAAATATTTAAAAACAAGCATCTAAAACTAGATTCAAATCAATAGAATGGGAAGAGTTTCACATGGGGAGAGTGGAGCAAGTTGGCACATATGGCACATGGGAAGGTTCAGAAGGCAGAAATAAAGTATACAGTAGTCAATTTCATAAGTTTTTGCTTTTCCTCGAATGAAACAATTGTTAACTATTGATATTTGTAAGTTAAAGCCTACATTTTGTTTGTTAGAGTGTACATTATAAAGCCTAATAGACTAGCAGGATTCTATTGTATCAATTTAGCTCATCTGGAATCTGGTATATCAAGGTCTCGCTGACACATAACTGTCCGTAGATATAACTTTTTCATTTTGATAAAATTGAGAAACTCAACTTCCACCTTGAGAAAACATACAGAAAATAAAAACCTGTTGGCTTAACATAAAAATGTACACAAGATGCACACATTAAAGTCATATTTACTCAACATTAGGTAAGTTCATAATGTTATTGTTGTTGACTAATTAAACTAATATGAGTAACAAGTTATTTTTATGTCAACTTAAACATTTCTGTTCATCATATTATCACACATAAACATGTACCTTTAAGTAGATGTATCATGTTAAATAAACTCAGTATCCTCTTATTATCGCACAAAATGAGCAAAAGGAGACTGCGGTTTTGGATCAGTAACAGTCACTGCTCATTGAGGGAAATGACATCATTTAAATTCCCTCAGACTATCTAAGCACAAGCACTCCTCTTCTGAACAACGGTAATCACAAAAGTAAAAATAAGAAAACTCTTCTGAATATCCAACATAAGTGATCCTTAAGTACCTAACACTCTTTCTCTTTTCAAAGCATGCTAGGAACTGGAAATCTTCCTCAACCGCATTTGAAATTAAGTAAATTAGACAAGGAACAAAATGAACTTTACACTGTAATTTGTTTAGGGCGTTCAGGTTTAAATTGTAACATCAAAAGAAAATAACAAAGTTTTGCCCTTCCAAAGTACTCTGAACATCACCACATCTCATGTTATTCTATAAAATATAATTTTCTGTTTCATCCCTTTGTATACGTCAAGTGCAAAGGAGGAATAAAAGGTTGTAGAGATTATTTCACAATGTTTCTTGTTCTTGGACCTTCACAACGTAAAACACGACTCTTCAACTCCCTCTAGGACTGTGGCAGTCATAGTGCGCATGCATTAAATATGTCCATCCCGAGCTCCCATATACACTGTATATTGGTATAATAAACTTAAACATTCCCTTGTTTTGAGTTAAATAAACTTTATTGCATCAATTTGTTGGCTTTCAAGCACAACAAAATAATAAATAAAAAGGAGATGATTTCAAACCCTTAGGATAAAATGCATCAGAAATTCATGTTTTTTAATGATTTTTTTATTTTATTTATTAAGTTAGAACGTTTACATCCTTGACCTCAGCATTTTGTTCTGCCCTATTAATAACTGTGTCAAAAAAAAGACGATGATGATTGTGATGAAGGTGCACCGTGCACGTCCTGGTTCCTGCAGTCAGACAACAACAATTTATTATAATGTTAGAATGTGTTTCCTTAAGTGGGTCACAGAGTTGGCTTCACATAATCATACTTTTTTACACCTTGAAGTCATAGCGCACATACACTTGCAAACAGATGTTTGCATATCCAAGTGTGCCATACAGACGATATTCTGCTAATTCAATGAGTTCAAACATGTCTCCTTGATTAATTAGTGTCTTTTTAAGCATGATCACACATATTCAATAGTCAGTTTCCCTTCACTGCAAATGACAATTATCCAATGGACGGATATTAGGCCTGTCTGTTTGTGAGAATGATAAAAAACAAACACACACGCACATCAGCCATTGTTCTATCACTCATATTAGTAAACAGACGATCAATCCTTCAGTCATGTATAGAGAATGACCAGATGTCAAGTTCTGATTGATGTCACTGCATGTGGAAATCAAAGCAATGTCCCTCCGTGTCCTAACAGACGTTATAAAACACATCAGGCCAAAAGAGACACTAATTATTTAAAGATCCTTTTTAAAGTGACTGACTGCAGCTGTGAAAGCAGTCACACCACTCATAAATATTTACCTCGGATGCGAGTGGTGGGCTGACCTGCTGTTTTGCATTGATTCCTGATGAGCGTTGTCAAATTATTATTTCACGTGTGGTCAACAATGCAGCGTGGCACGGGTGACTAATGCAAACACGCAGACAAGGATGCAATCCTGCAGATATCTCATAGTTATTAATTTTAGGAAATTTGAGTGACGTTTTCAGGGGGCCTGAAAGCACACGATTGAAACAAGCATATTTTGAAAGTTGTCAGTGCACGAATTTCAAGTATTGCTTTTCACATTCTTCTTGGGTAGTTTTGGTGAACTGATATGTCCAAAAATTGAAAGATCTTGCTTTAACTGAAAATATAAAAACAAGAAAATTCAGGTTAGAAAATAAAACACTGTATGTTTGTCTATGGTATGGTAAAATGCATTTATTGAAGTGTTGAACAGGCTTATTATGTCTTGTGTCTGATAAGAGAGAGAGAGAGTCTAGGTGTGGCAGATGAGAGGACGACTTGCATAACTCTTTAACATGTTCAGAGGATTGAAAGAAAAGCAGATAAAAGGAATATAATAAATATCAAAATTATCATGACCTGTCAGAGTAATAATGTTACAGTAGATTATTGTGCTTTAAAAAAAAGGCATTCATGAACACATAAATGCTTACAGGCACCACAAGACACAACAGACACATTTATAGACATATTTTGATGATTAAATGCTTTCAAGTGAGAGTGTATGTCAGCCATTAGGCATCTAAATGATGGAAAATGTCACAGTAATGGGAAACCAGCCCCCCTCCCCCAGCATGTTCTTACCCTGAACCTGCAACACCATGGTATCCACCTATTGCTCCATCTCTCTCTCTCTCCCTCTCTCTCTCTGGATTCTTGATTCAAAGAAGCTTTATTGGCATGATAAAACAATTTTTACATAGCCAAAGCACAGGAAAACTAAGAATAAACATTCTGCACAAAGAACGATTAAGATAAAAATAAATATCTAATATCTAGCATAAGTAGAAATATATCAATGTAAAGAGAAAAAGAGCAAAGTTTCTCTCTCTCTCTGTCTATCACTCCAACATGCTTGTGCACAAATAATGTACTTGAGTTTGGTTAATTGCAGGCGTGGGTCCTCAGGTGTAAAGATTTAAAATGTGAATTTCCCATTTCAATCATGTTGATATTCTTTAATTTTTCATTTAATTCTGAGTAAAAAAATGTTTGAGTAGTCCAAAAACAGAGAAGATTTAAAAACGAATAACTGCCTTTGTGAGGAGAGGTCATAGCACGTCTTTGTGAAGAGGCATGTCTGGATACTTTAGACCAAACCACACAAGGAAATATCCCCTTTCTTCGACACGTCTGATTTTGAAAGTTCAAGCAGAAAACCAATTATAATGAGCGACACAGAGCCTGAAGCCTGTCCATCCACAGCTCACACGCAAACTAAGAGAGGACAGCATGCTTGTTTTAAATCAAAGGCACGCGAAAGTATTTGCCTTTGTTTCTATTTTATGAACGTGCTGGTTGATAGGGATGTGTAAATGGGGTCGCGTTGTATTGATTTGATAGAAATCAACTCTGATTCTGAACATTGCATTCTGTGTCTGGACTCTGGTCAATGAAAAATAGTATTTCTACAGTATGTGTTCAGTATTAGGTGCTTCTTAAATTTCTAAGTTAAATGAGTTGCGGACTCAAAAAAATAGAGTAAAATACAACTACATTTTTTAGTCAGTTCAATGTAATTTAAGCTTAATTGAGTCAAGAAGCTAATTTGATTTAATTTAAAAATTGAAGGCAGCTGATATTCGTGACATTTTTTCACAGTGTACTGTTTTAGCCAAGGTGTAAGGCTCTGGTAACACCTCGACACATCAGCATCGGTCCAGAAAATCTATACTACACTACCACCTTCAATAAATTATTTTCCCCTCAAGCTCTATTTATTTTGTGTTTTAGAAGCAATATACAATGAAGGCAAAATAATACAGCTAAGTATATTCAATACAGCCAAGAAACTATAGCAATGTCTTGTAAGTCACTTTGGATAAAAGCATAACGTTAGATACAGCTACCATCATTAGGTAAAATAATGATGGTAAAATAATAATACAAAATTAATTTTATGGCATGCTTTCCCTAATGAAGAGAAAATACAGCTTTTGCTGTATTTGCCTATATTCAAAGCCTGGCATATACCACACATGACCACACTTATATCCGTTCCAGATTTGGCAAAATTGTTAAAACTTGTCACTTATACTGATTTATCTACCGTCTTAAAAATTATGTTTTATAATATATTCTGTGTCAATGTGATAGTGGATAAAAGAGAAACACACACAGCTTCGAAACCAAAGCCGCATGACGCCACACGGCTCCGCTAACCCTGATTTGACCTGCCACATCCTGACCTACAAAATCAGATAAAAAGAATCAGAGTGTAAAAATACAAGGAGCAGGTGTGATGTTTATGGAGCAGAGTGAGAGAAACGACAGCGAAAGAAAATGCTTCCGAAGAAAGTGGAATGTGACGGCCGATAGAGAGGGAGGGAAAACAGCGACAGGAAGTCAGAAAGCAATGATTCTGTAATAAAGGGAGAAAAATAAGTCTTATGAACAGAGATCCAGGGGGCCTCAGATAGGCAGATGAGTCCTTTTGAAACTCAAGAGAAAAGGAAAAGACAAGAGGCCGCAATTATCCTGGGCAGTTCCTTGTGCAACCTGCCACACACGGCCATAATGTATTCCAGTGGTACCTGTCTCTGGAACACTGGGAAAATTCTAATTAAGGAGGGTGGGATTTTTGACACTTGTGAACAGCGGATCAATATTTAGCACTATAATCGGCAAATCCTGAAGCTTTTTGACGGTCTGCGTCGTAGCACTTCATTATGGAGGAGGGGGCATAAGCATAGCATATCGTAATTCAAGCACTCAACTTTCATTCAGCTTAAAAAAAGAAGCCACAAGAAAGATAATATCGAGACATTTAAGTTACTTTGGGGAAGCAAGGCTTTGCACGTTTGTTGTTCCATTAGGGGTGACAATACAAAGGTCTCTAAAATCAGGTAAAAGATTTACATTTTTTAACATCATCACATTAACCTTTCTGCTTGAAAGATTCTTTGTACCTACAATCGGTTCATTCGATATAAAAAAAGATTTTTGAGTTTTTTTTAAGAAAAGCAAACATGGTTCTTCCATGGAATTGTTGTAAATAACCTTTTGCAGGACTTTTTTAATGTAGACACACATTGATTTTCTAAAAAAAATATTTGTGTGTATTTTTCCGAGAACCAACATTTTATTTGCTGGTGCTGTATGACAAATACAATGTAGCATTCATCTGAGAAAATATAAACCATCACGCAGAGGTGGAGACGGATCAGAAATTTTTTCACTTCTTTCCCTCGTCCCATTTGTCATTTGTGAAGTTTATTTTAGTAACTGAAACTAAAGAGACATAGCTTTTCATGTTAATTTCCGTATATTTTTAATAATCAATTGTAATACTTTTTTTTAATAAAACACAAACCTAACATTTTGTGGGGGGGGTTTGTTAGTGCCCCCCAGCGGACTCTAATCAGTCTGTTATCTTGCGTTATAATATGGGAAATAGTGAGCGAGTGAGCATAGATCAAATGTATGTTCGACATCACAGGGCATTGTGGGTAAAAAGGAAACAATTGAAGTTGTGAGAAGTCGTTCACTCTGGTTTCGGACACCAAAACATA
This sequence comes from Triplophysa tibetana, assembly GCA_008369825.1. NCBI lineage: Eukaryota > Metazoa > Chordata > Actinopteri > Cypriniformes > Nemacheilidae > Triplophysa > Triplophysa tibetana. The sequence goes on from CM017902.1 coordinate 22,274,711, forward strand.
ATGTTGGCCACCCAATATAGTGCATTAAAGAAGATAGGAAAACTCTTCATACAAACAGCCTCACTCGATTGTGTAGTCACTTTATTAACTGGTGTGTCTCAATCGATAAGGCTGATTGTTGCAACAATTCATCAAGTTATTATGTTTCTGCCTACAATCAATTATATGACTCAGGCCATTGATAATAAAATGGATAATGCTATTAATGATAATGTTATGTAGCTTTGTCTGGAGGAAAAAGGATTAAGAGCAGTTTAGCAGCACTGTGCCATCATATTTTATTGCTTGAGCTGCTTGTGTTACAGTAACAATTATTTTTACCTGTAACATATAGTGCAAGTCTTTCATGGCTAAAATTGATTAACAAAGTAGAAATGCACTTCTTTACACTATATAATCATCTATGCAAAACAGTAAACATCACAATTACACTGCGTTTGTCTTAATAATGAAAGTGGATGACATTTTATAATTTAAACCTCTAAAAAGGCAGAAAAAAAATCCTACAAATGGTAAAAAAACACTTGTTCAAACGTCTCCAAATCACACATTGTCCCCTTCACTACATATACAATGCATGCCACACACAAATTTGTACCAAGCAGAGTCATAACTTTGAGGTTTGGAACATCAGAGCTCTGACAAGAGCCTGATAGCAGTAGTATCCCAAATGTGACGGGGTTGATATAGGGGGGGTTTAGTGGGGAGGTAAGATCAGGATGTCCCCTGCCTGAATCTGTCAGCACCCATCTACATGATCTTGTATGTAGCTGACACCAACACCTCTACTTTCTAGCCGGAATCATTCCAATTAGGAGTCATCCAACTGCGCTGCCAGCCGTGCACGCATGCACACACGCACACACACACACACACGCATGCACAGACACGCACACACACGCACCCACACGCATGCACAGACACGCATGCACACACACACACACACAAAAACACACTCTAGATTATAGATACATGTTGATACATGGTGAATTCTTTAATCTTCATACACAGAAATGAATGTGTTCACTCGGAAGATGTAAATTACAAATAACAATATTATATATTTTGCAAAAAGAAATGTCTGAAAAACATACGGTAGTGAGAGGATAATCTGATTTTACAGATTACCCACATGTATAAAGGAGCAGCACATATATTCATTTATATGTAAGACAGAGTGGATATCGAAACTTAATATCCAATACATCAATATAAGCCCATCACACAAATGTGACCTCTATGGATCGGTTCAGCCTCTGAGCTGCACGCCAGTTTTTCTCTTGTAATGTAGCGGCATTATCTCCTAAGGTCTTTAACTCTGTTATTAAATTGCTGACTGGCAAAATTCAATTGTGGTTTCCCTTCCCAGCCTTCAATGTAATATGTGCCTTTTGATTCAATTTCCTCCCCAAAATACATACATATACATATTGTTTATTTGGTTTCCTAGAGGTAAAAAAGTCAATACAACTGGTTATGTTGCAGAAACTCTAAATGAATCATGAAATAACGAAAGAGTTCTTTAATCAAATAGAACAAAAGCACATCGGTTGTTAATTCTGCACAATTAAATATTTCCAGCATTGACAATGTCTTATTCCCCTGTTATATCCATCATATGTCCTATTGTGGGGGTAATAGAAATATTTAATATCAAGTGAAATCAAATTACGAAAGGTCAAAGTCTCTTAACAAATTGAGATGAATTCAAAACACTGCTCGTTCCATTTCATCTCGAGAGATAAATTCAAAGATTTACTAGTTTGGCCATTTTTGCCTGATCACATCTTGCAGATTGCATGAAATAGAAGGACTAACAAAAATGACAATAAATGCTTCAGTTGGTTTTTGAATAAACAGAGAAAAGTTTCTACATTTTCTAAATTAAAACCGGCTGCCCAAGATGTGTTGGTATGCTATAGACCTCAAAGAGAGAGATTGAGATGGACAGGAGATCTCAAAGTCAGACAATATTTCTCCGGTTACTCTATTTTTGTCTTGCTCACACACATTTGTTCTTTTTCAAAGGTCTACTGGGTTGATTGCAAAGCGACATTAAAAGGGAACAATTTGACGGGTCATTCTGCTTTTTTCTAATATGAGGAACAGGAGTTCCAAGTCCGCAGACAGAAGATACATCAGTATTAACCTGAATGAGGTAATATTACACAGTGACAAGAAAGATGGATATCTGATAGAAAAGAGAAATTGAAATTTACGCTCATCGGTTGAGAAAGAGAAATGGATTTCTGGAAAGGAGCGAAAGTAAGACACAGCTTTGTTAGGGAGCGATCTCATTTTTCATGAGTTTGCTTATAACTGATTTTAAGCCCCACATATTCAAAAATAAGTGAAAACATTTCACTGAACATTTGCAATTGTTTTCTATTGAGGATACATGTAAAGCTTCCTAAGAATTTGGCCAAAATAAGACACAATGTTACGCCCTAAAATGCTGTCTGGCCAGTCAGCTCACTGTGTACATCACATTTCTGTTCAGGAACCAACGACAAACACACTGTTTTGGTGTTGTATGTCACACATTTCCAGCATCTGTCATTCTGTTTTAACATACATAGTCCAACACCTCCCGATGTGACAGAGAATGTGAGAAATGCATGAAAAAGAGCAAAAGAAAGAAAGAGACAAAAAGGGAAGCATGGCCTTTACAAAACGTGAGTAAAGCACTTCCTGTCTCTCATGGACAAAATGTATAATTTGCAATAATAGCGCAACAATGGCACAGCTTCTCGGAGGAGAAATTACAGTGAAAAGTGCTGCTGAGATTCCTCACCAGCAGAAACAGATCTGCAGTAGACAGAAGTCTTGTTTACTTGGTAAAATAGCGTCAATTAGGCAAAGATGGTGAAATTAGCATATGCTCTTAATGGACTGGCCTTTGCTGTGGGTTCTCAGGGAGCCGCAGCTGTGAGGAGAGGGACATGTTCTGGAAAAAGCAGGAAAAGGTCATGTGTCTACTCAGGTGATCGCATTTTCCTCCAAACGCTTGTGCATTTTCTTCTGGATTTACAGTGAAATATCTCAAAAGATTTGTGCCTGAAATGAAGGGTGGAGGAGGTGTCATTGCATGTAGGTCAGTTCATTTTGCCTAATACAATATAAAACTTCTGCTGCTTTTTACTGCCTTTGTTTGGAATCCATTTAAAGGGATATTTCACCCAAGATTTGAAAATTCACCTTCGAGTCGTTCCAAATCTGTATCAATTTCATTGTTCTGATGAACACAGAGAAAGATATTTGGATGAATGATTATAACCAAATAGATCTTGCCCCCATTGACTCCCGTAATAGTAGGAAAAATTATGTTATAATTTTTTTTGTTCTATTGAACAAAGACATTTCGAGTAAATCGTGTAAATGATGGCAGAATTTTCAATTTTGGTTGAAGTTACCCTTCAAGTCGATCTCGATTACTACTTGCAAAATGTCCCCTGTTCGGCAGAATTGCGCTGTACTTTTAGATAAAATGAAAGTGCAAGACAATTTATTTATTTTATAAATTGACCAAAAAAAGGCAGAATATGTTTAGTTGTTATTCAGTGATGTTTTCCCCTTCATATTTGTCTTTCAATAAAACTCACACCTGCATATAATAAGGCCTAAAATAAGAAACGGTTGACATTGGAACAAGAACAATTAACACTGAGCTATCAGAAAGTCTCGGAAATGAATAATACAGTACGATTCAGAAAGAACAAACAGGAGGAAATTAGCAGTTGAATTAACGCTTGGGTCAATATTCCTCAGTACAAGAGAGAGCGAATCGATCAAAGCACTTCAACAATTCATTTACATTTTTTATTAGCTACCACCCACTGCCATTCTTTCTGATTTCCTTCCAAAAACACTACTTCATCATTAAATTGGGAATAATTACGTCTGTTCAGATAAGCGAAAGGAATTTATCTTCTCTCTCTCCTTTTAAAATCTCTCCCTCCTCTGCAACCACTCAAATTGACTGGTGTTGAACAGTTGCAGCTGAACAAGAAGGAGAATTGTTGGTGTCAAGCCGCAGTTTACAAATATGACATCTCCTCTGGTACAGCCGCAGATATGAAATATTGATTTATACGCAGTAAAAGGTCTTATAAAAATGATCACATACACATGAGGGATTAATGCCTGAAAGATCAATAGAAATTTCATTCCTGACGCTGGACTGTCACCTATGGTGAAATGCTAAAATAAAGAAATCAATATTATCTATGAAATGTCAAATTTATTATAATTATCTGGATGAAAGCTGGCCAAGTGGCTCCCGGGAGGCTAGGAGAGATAGGTTACCCTGCTCGGGCTTGCCTTGTGGTTCACACGCTCCGCCTGCCAATTTGAGCGCAATATCGGCCGCTGATCTCCCCGGCCAAATTCCTGCAGGAATATTTAACTGCGTGTTTGGAAAGCGATGCTTGGGGTTGTGTGTGTTGTAACTGCTGCTGACGTGAAGTGACAGTTTTCTCTAGTCTCGTTTGAGACCTGCTCTCCTGCTGTCCGTCTCACAAAGATGATGTCATGGAGGACAAAAGACAGGAACGACATGTCAAAGGATGTCAGCGCTGAAGACATATTCCCTTTTAACACTTATTGATTTCCTCCTTTAGAGAGACACAACCTCTCTGTCCTCTTAACAATACATGACTGATGGAAATCCTGTAGAAATGTATAATATAAGTGTTGATAGTTTGGTAAAATGTGATTGATAGTTCACCAAAAAAGAGAAATACACAATTCTGACTTTCTTCTGTGAAAATCCAACTTGCAAAATGTTCTACCTACAAAGCTAAAAAAATCACTTGAATATAGGAGTCAAATAATTTTTTGCATATATCTACAGGCTTAAAAATAAAGGTGCTTAAAACGTTATTCACAGAGATGCCATAGAAGAACTATTTTGGGTTCCGCAAAGAATCATTCAGTCAAAGGTTCTTTAAAGAACCATCTCTTTCTTACTTATTATAATCTGAAGAACCTTTTTTGCAACAAAGAACATTTTGTGAAACGGAAAGGTTCTTCAGGTGTTAAAGGTTCTTTATGGAACCAAAAGGTTCTTCTGTGGTATCAAAGAACCTTTTGAAGCACTTAAGAGTGTAAGCTAAACAAGATTTGTTTCTAACAAGGATTATTTTTCAACTTGTCCCAAACGTGTCACAAAGTTTTCCAAACTTGCAAACCAGTGTTTTCCGAACAAAAGTTGTTTTAAAGTTGCAGGATGCATTGCAACATGTTCTATTGGATACTTATTTATTTTTCTCTTAAAGATGAGTGTTTGTAGAGTTTTTGCTGGCTTAATGAATAAGTGTTGTTTTCACTGTTATTTTTTTAATGGATGATGTTTGTTAATTGGTTGAGGTTTATGCATTCAGTGGTGTCAGTGCATGACAAACGCTCCAAAAAATAAAGGTTCTTAAAAGGTTCTTCACATCAGTGCCATGGAAGAACAATTTTTGTTTCCACAAAGAACCATTCAGTCAATGGACCATCTCTTAGTTGTCTTTTCATAATCTGAAGAATATTTTGCCACATTAAAAAGAACGGTTCTTTGTATGTTAAAGGTTCTCTATAGAACCATTTAGACCAAAGAGATTATTTCATGTGGATACTCCACCGACAAATGCAAATTCTTTCATTGTTTACTCACACTCAAGTTGTTCCAAATCTGTTTACATTTGAGTTATGGTCTTTTAGGATTTATGTTCAGCCAACAAACAATAATTTGTTCTGGAATTCATCAGTTGAATTTGACTATGACTATTGTCGCCTTGGATTTATAGCTCCACAAAACTCCAAATTTTAGTTTAATCAGCATTTCTAACTGGATTGTATGTGTTGTGTCCATTCCAGTCCAGTATCTGTTGATTTCAAGAAAATGTGTGAAAAAGTCAACCAACAGCAATGTGAAAGACTAGTAGCATTACATGTTTCTCCCGTTTTCATTTTCTGCTAATAAATGCAAATAGAAACAATTGTTTTTATTGTAAGTGTGGGAGAAATATTGTTAGTAGTTCACAGAATGAAACAAAGCATACCTATTAATAGTGCATTTTGAAATCAAACAAACTGAGTTTGAATTGGTCTCTTAATTTGTTTCATAAATTTAAACCACATAGAACTTGCTGTCCTCCAAGGTTTTTCGAACGTGAGGTTCAATTTAAGCTCTACGCTTATAGTAACCCCACTTTCCTCTTTAAACTGCAATTTTAGCTGCTTTCTCACCGAGGAAAGGGAATTTGCCACAAGTTTTTGATTGTTTTATGTTCGGTCATCAAACTTTATCCATTCAAGTTGGGACTACATGAATGACTTGTGTTGTTTTAACATAACATTGTTATAAGTGGGCAGAGGATTTCCAGTTCATGTGTTGCATAAGACTGCAGATGGGGAGTCATTTTCTAAATTAAGTGTTGTTTAATGTTTTTCAGTAAACTGTTTTTTAGTGTTAAGTGGTAATTTATCTTTGAGGTACAAAGTTGAGTTTGTTGTGTTTGTGTATTTTGTGGTTATATGTTTTCATCAGAATCATGCCTTTGTTGAAGTTCATGGAGATTTTATTTTTCATTTAAATTTATGAACTGTTCATTTGTTAAATATTATTGTTCTTGGATCAGATAAAATATATGTTTTACGTTTTTAAATTGAATATGTGTTATTGTTGTACATATTTTTTATCTTAATCCAGAACTTTTTCATTGTTGTTCTTCAAAATGTTTTGACTTCACTCTAATTCGTATTTTTCTGTTCTCCAGTTTCATTGGTTTTATTTTCAAAATGTTTGAAAATAATAGACAAATAAACAAACAAACAAACAATAAATCATTTAAATTTTCTAAACTTACAAATATGATTTAATATTACAATAACATATTGTATGTTAATGTCACACAACTAAAGACTATGGGGTGGTTTCATGGACAGGGCTTATATCAAAATATATCAGTGTGATTGTTTTGTCTCAAGATGCACACAATAATGTTTGTTTGTAAAGTATTTTTTGAACGACTTAGATGTCCTAATTTAACACAATTCAGGTTCTAATTTCTATATGTTTACATTATTGATATTGATGTGCCAAACCTTTCGTGTTTTCAAAACAGTTCAGGCATACAGTTTACAATCAAATGATCTCAGTAACCATCTGGACACAACTTAACAATAACCACAACAAATTCAACAACACACAAGTTCATTTTAAGATACACTACAAAGCTAAATAAATCCACTTTATTCTGGCACAATGTGGATTTTCCAGGCATCCATATTAACTGGTTAACACTTCATAGAGATTCTCAAGAGCAGGCTCTGCCCAAACCCTTATCACACACTTTAGCCGCAGAGCCACATGCTTTACAGATGCCTCAGTCAACTGAATCAATTTAATGCTTCAAATATTAGCAGAGAGAGATTGTGTTGTGGAAATGGGACATCTTGTTGTTAAAATTGAAAGAGTGCTAAATCGAACTTAGAGGATCAGACCAGGAGATACAGACGAAATATTTTGCAACCACCAGGCTTATGAGGCATTACAGATGAAAGAGAGCTAGGCCCACTTCTGGATGCCAGAGATTGCACATACAGCAAGGAGAATTGTCTATAACAACATTTTGTCCCAAGCTTCATGTATTCCAGTGGGAGCCCTGCTTGTATCTCGCATGAAGATGCCAGAAACTCTAATGGTAGCTGGCTGAAGTCGCGATAAATAAATAAATGTTTTACTTTTAAAATCAGTCTTTTACTTTGCTGTTGGGTGACTCCTAAGGTTTGTTTTGTTGAAATCAAAAACTGGAGAATACAAGCAGAAATCCTGATGATGGATGGATGAGAAAATAAATATTAAATAATAAATTGTGTGTGAGTTTGTGTGCAACTGTCTTTTAATGTCACTGTTTGTATGCATAGGTCCTTTGTAAAACCATCATTGTTTCAGAGCATGTGGTGGGTCAGTCCAGCTGACCGGACTCACCTCAACAGTCTTCTCTTCCTCTACACCAGATTAGGGTCATTGCCCTGGCCACTATGTCTGCCTTTTCCCCCTTTTAATGCTGGATTGGAGCACACTCACTCTGATGAGGATGCGTTTCCAATGTGCTGCCTGTACGGTTCTATAAACAGGTCAGTTCAGGGGTCCGCACAATATGGTTGCATTATTCCCCATCCCAAACTTCAAGGGCTCCTTTTCCTTGGGGTAATTTACCTCTCTGTGAGTTTGTGTGTGTGTGTGGTAAGTGTCTGATGTCTCCAGGGAAAGAAGACAGTGTGTCGGGGTCAGACTGTGAGGGTTAGACTCTTCTACTGCAAGGGTCCCATGGTTTATGTTACACTACATACACGGTGTCACCATCAAATTGTAAAGGATAATGAAGTAAATCTGCTTGCTGTGAGTCAACTACCATTGCTTTCTCTTAACTCTAACATCCTATTATTGCATTATAACTGTCAACGAAATAAAGCTTAGTGATGTGTGCACCCTTGGTCTTGGTCCAGTGATAGAAAAAGGTGTTTTGCAGTTTAAAAAAAGTATATTAGCTTTGCAGAAAGTTATATTAGTAAGCCCCCACACACAATGGGTTGCTGCAGGTTATTTGCAGTGATCCAAAGCGTCTTGAATTGCTCTTTTCAAACTCTCAATGAATTATGTATTCAGAATGATTTATGTTGCTCAGTTTTCAACTCTTTGTCTCTTTTACTCAATTTCTCTCTACCGTAAAAGGCATTGCAATGGAAATGGAAGTTGTGAATGTCTTTGACAAATTCCTCCTACACATGCCATGCGTAAAGTTTTTCTTTTACGTCAAAGATAAGTTAAAGTTTTAGATTACAGTGAGAGTTTAGAAGAACAGAGATTGCAACATGGATGTCATCAGCAATTTCTGTGTAGAAATGGAAATATATGTGAAATGATATCAAACATCCAGTATAGAAGCAAGAAAACACTAAAGGTAAGTAAAGCCACAAGTATAACTTCAAAACTTAAGACATACTCAACCCCTCAGTCCAAATACATATTTCCACATTTGATTACATTAAAGAGGTGCTGCAATGACGCATCGCATTCTAATTGTCAACATTGTCAAAAAAAACGAGTTGGGCGTATTACGTATTTCCCTGCTCGATACACTCCCCCAGCGATCGTACAGGTTTCGTAAAGTTTTTTTGAACATGTTAAACTGTTTCGTTACAATTTTTCTCTGTCCCTTATTGGACAATTCTCCTGAAAAGCACATGGCACGCCCAGGCTACAGCAAGTAGAGCAGGAGAAGGAGCATGAGGAGACGTCACTTTCACTTGTGTGCAGTAGAGAGAGAGAAGTTCAGGTGTCTGTTTGTTCACTGCATTTGGGTGATGAATGTTATATAAACTGTGGATATAACGCTGGCTTTGGAGATCGTTTGAAACTGATATGGAGCCGTCCCAGCGCTAAAGGATCCCGGACATGAACTGAATGCGGTGAGTGAAGCTGATGCTTTGTTGACAATGTGGTTTAGTTCAGCCTACCCCTCCCCCCCGCACGGGCCATATGTTTTTGGAAACAATCATAAAGCTGTTTCTATCTTTTATAAATGTGATCAAACTGAATACTCTTCGAAGATACACCGTATGCAATACTACTGCTTTTGTACTCAAGATTAATATGAGATTGACTGAAACCATGTGTGTTTGGGCCACATTAAGAAAACTAAGTCACAGAAATGTCTCAGTTGAATGTATCTATGTTTAAATAGGATTCTATAATCCTCTGTCCGTCGTTGTTACATGGATAGGCGATACAGAAACCAGACATAAGACACAGAGGTAAGTAAAACCAAAGATGTTTTTATTGAATAAAACATTCAACAGAATTTTCATTTAAGCATATAAAGCGTTTGGTTCCAAAATTAGATAACTCCGATTTGAGATTTTTTCAAAAATCATATTTTTGTATTATGTTATCATGTTTGTGTTGTGTTTTATTGTGTTAGTTAGCTGTATTTTTTTGTGATTATAGCTTAAATTAAAACAAACCAACTATAGCTTGATTGATGCTTATTAGAATGCAAAATAGAACATGATTTTAGATTTTTTAAATCAAATTTTGGAACCAAACTCTTCATAAATAAAATACACTTTTAAAAGGTTCTCCACAGAACCATATTTGGTTCTACAAAGAATCATTCAGTCAAAGTTTCTTCAAAGAACCATCTCTTTCTTATTTTTTATAATCTGAAGAACCTTTTTTCACCACTAAGAACCTTTTGTGAAACAGAAAGGTTCTTTGGAAATTAAAGGTGCTTAAAGGTTCATTATAGGACCAAAAGGTTCTTCTATGGCATCGAAGAACCTTTCGAATCAGCATTTTTTAAGATTGTGTGGTTTTTAAAATAGTGCAAACAGTTAAGTGTTAATCTTTTTTTTCAATAAGTCTTGTCTACATAATTAAAGAATCTTGAAATAATTGGTTTTGGATTTCTTGAATCCCGCCTCTCCAACCAACTTCGCTTCATAATTGGCTTTGTCTATAATGGCTAAGGTGTCACATAGGCTGCTGTTGCATTCAATTGTACGAAGCTTCAGACTTCTTTGAACATGATGCGACGTGTATTATTGTGATGGCTACTGTTAAGTGAAGAAGAAATATTATAACAATCCGATTTATGCACAAAAAAATACGGGGCAAGCTGCTTCAAATACTGATTTAGGGAAAGTCTTTTCCCCTAACACAGGACAATTACGTTTACAACTCCCTTGAGTTGCAAACTTAAGTGTGTTTGCGGGTCTGTCTGTTCTTGTTTAAATCTACAACGGTCACATAATAAAAATCATTACAATAGATTTGCTTCATATTTCTTTTTAAATTAAGTGATTTGCCATAATCTAGTGATACGTTCTTGATAAAACAGTAGAACTGTTCTAGAAACATAAATGGTTAGGACACCAAAAACGACTATTTTTAACAGTCAGTCAAGTATTTCTAATGAAGTCATGTAAATGGTGATAAACTCGTCACAAGATCTGCTTTGCAGATCAATTTAATTTATATCCCACCAATGTCCAAATCAAATTTACGCCCTTGGATCTAACACATTAAAATTTCTCTTAACACATACACAGACACACACCATGGTTCAGCCTGAGAGTAACCACAGCAAAGGTCATGCTTCAGCATGCCAATCTCCTGCTGTAATTGACCAATGATGTTAAGTTATCATTACTGCCCTCCTCTGCCGGCATAGCATGGGGGGACCCAGGTGGGGGAAAAGTCCAATGAGAAGAAACTCGCAGGGGGGGTGGACTTTATATACATGATTTCGTAATTGGCCAGCTTAATTGGTCAAAATTGTTATAAAGTAATAGGCTTGGGTGGAGTTATTAGTTGAATTATGGGTTCAGGGGTTAGGTTGACAGTGTGAAGTAACCATAGCTGTCAACCGTCTACTCCTGAAAGTCCAATTAGACACCATTCCATAGAGGTTGATTGGCTCGAGTATCCACGGAAATGGCCGAGCACCCTTGGAATTACAATCTACGTCAGTGTTTTTGGGTGTGTTCCACCTTGTGTGGCGCTGCGCATAACTATCAGTGTATGACATCAAAGCACTGTGAGGATGATTCAAAAGCCTTTGGAGCAGTCTTATCTCCAATCGCTTTCGCGTCACTTTGATGTCTAAAGCTGTTTGATCTTGAATCACTCTCACATAAAGTTGCTTGCTGATCGATGCTGCTGCATCTAAAGACCAGAGGGCGCTCTCGGGCTGAAACCCCAAATATACGCAGCAGAAGTACCCTTACACATGTAGTTCCAAGAATTGCCTATTGGCATTTTCTACCGCGGTTCTTCAAGGCTCCTTAGGTAATGTACAATAAAGTATATTCATAATGATGATGTTTGACGGGCGTTGCTTTTTCAAGTGCACGTTCTAAGCGACTCAAACTAGCACTGCTTTTAGATAAAGCAGCATTTACTACTGACCACGGACAAACGGCGCATGAAACATGATCACAGACTTTGTTTTGGCTTAAGCATCCAACAGCAGAAACATTACCTGGCACCTATGCGCCCCTCTTGAGTAAATTTATCAGTCAGTTAAAGAAACAGTGTGAGATTTTCAGGAGGATCTATTGTCTGAAACGCAATATAATATACAAAATTGTGTCTTCAGAGTTGTATAAAGACCTTACCTCATGAAGCGTTATATTTGTATTGACTTAGAATAAGCTATTTCTATCTACATACAGAGCGGGCCTACATACATGGAATTTGCCATGTTCCATCGCCATGTTTTGTACAGTAGTCCTTAACGGACATACAGCTCTATAAAGCGCGTTTCACATATACTGGATGATGTATATAAATAGAACAAAAGAAAACACTGACACAATTATCGAAATATAACAATAACTTTCGCAATGGCAAATAGGTTAAATGATAAATTGCGTCTATATATTTTCTTTATTTTCCTTTGTAAAGTGCCAACGTTGCTTGAATTGCTTCTATCTGCTGTCTTAGCATACAACTTCTTTTTGTAATGTTAGCGGAGGACTGATAGATTGGTTGCAATTCCCAAACTCACCGCTAGTGGCCGCTACAAATCCCAGGCTTTAAAAAGCTTTTAATATTGGTTTATTTAAATCATATATATGAATATTCATAGTGCTCTTTGCAAGAATGTTTAGTCTATTGGTTGTGCCCTTTTATAACTCAGATGCAACCTTTGAGGAAAAAAATATATATATACTTTTTAAGGCAATATGGGCCCATGATTCAATACAATGCGAGAATGCACTGTGATCTCAAATACCCAAGATGCTGACAGTAGTAATGTATATATAATTAAATACCCAGCAATACCAAAGCCATGAAGAGTATAGGAACTTAACAGAGAAAAAAACATTCTGTATGTCTTCAATGACAAAGGATTGTGGAGTAATTTTAAATATTTTTGTTTGTCTGTTAATTCGTCAATGAAATATTTATTATAAATTGACCCCCTCCCCAATATGTTTTTGCTTATTTAGTCCAAGCACAAATTATTTTCTAAATACTTGAATGCTGCTTTAAAATGCAATTTATATATGCATTAAACAGCAGATTAGATGTACAAACAAGGAGTGACCCAATACCATGCATTCTAAGTCTTACAATATGTGTCCCTGTTTTTGCCTTTACAGATCTCAATGTTAGATGACAAATATAAAGGAAGTCCAACAAGGTAAACTTTGCTTATTATTTATTTGCACACACACAAATACAGGGACTTTATAATAAAATGTGTGCGAGCGTGCGCCTGTTTGTGTAAACACCCAGTGAAGGTTGGTCCTCTTGTGAGTGGATGTGTTTAAGTTCAGCAGTCCTACTAGGGTTCAGCATGTGCACAATGAGAACTACTGACACTAAGGCTTTAGGTATTACGGAATCTGTGCCTGACAACAGGTTTAGGGCTTGTAGTTATTTTTGGGGGGGTAAGGACATCACAACATAAGCTGGATTGAACCTGAATCTTATTTTCAATCCATATAATAAATAGCAGAGACACAAATGTGTACCTCACTTACTTCACATTGTTAATCTATGATAATTAGTATGTTACTTCCTGAAAGATATTCACATGACAAGGAATCCTCTTATTTCAAAGGACGAAGATAATTTCGATTTTACACATTTCAAATTTCCTTGTTATTTGTAAAAAAGCAATCATCTTAGATTCAAAAACCTGTGTGTGACTTACCCAGTCCGTGCTAATAAGTGACACACCTCATGAAAGAATGCGTAATGACCTCAAGGTGAACGTGAGACGTTTACTCATAAAACAGACGAAAGAAAAGGATAAGAGGCAGAAAATTGCCGGATAGCTTTTATGTTGCTTGCCCACAGAAAGAGAGGATTTCGCAGCCATAAAGATAGGGGCAAGAAAAAGAGCAGCCGAGCTTGTGCTCGCTGGAATTAATCAGTTTGGGTTTTGGGCCTGAACTTAAATGTCAGGCACCGCTCTCTCAATGCTTCTGGGCGATTTCTTAAAGCACGAAAACACGTTAAGCTCGCTCACACACACTCGCGCACACGCAGAAGGTCAAAGTTGGTCAGTGAGCCAAGAAATACCATATCAGAGCTGCCTTCCGCTGCTCTTGCTAGCAGTATAAATTGCAGAATTAGGGTATTGATTGGGGAATGTAGCATCCAGCAATCACTTTTAGAGTCCTGACAAGATTATTTTATCCTTGTTTTCCTGTATGATTATGTGTTGTGTGTGAGTTATGTTCCCAGCATGAGATCTGACAGACTAAATTTACTCAATAAAATTGGGCAGTTAGTGAAAGCAGCCAGGCACAACAGAGAGATCTGTAACCGTTAGCATGTGTGCTAGGACAAAAAAAAGATCAATGCACCGAAGCACTGAACTTTCATTCATGGAGTGCGTACATGATGCACGTCAGGCTCTTGTACAGCATGTCACAATAATCTAACATTTTATTGCAACATTTGAATGCAATCTATATCATAATTCTTAGATCACAATAAAAATGATTCTTTTTAACATTTATGTGATTTCAAAGCTCTATAGGGGTTAATTAGTGTCAGGGTCAGAAATTAACTTTCACATTAAGGTGCAAAATTTGCCCCATGGAAGTGATTTCAAAAGGCATTTTCTATCCTCATTTTATACATAAAAAACCGCTGCGATAAAGTATACTTATACAACTTGCAGTTTTCCCTTAAAAATATTGTACAGTACCGCGTGGTCAAGGGAAAAAAGGCAATATTGTGTCTGTGGCCTGATTGATGAACTCTATGTGTTTATAATCTCATTTGAAATGGCTTTTTCACTCTCAGCTGTATATATGTCACTCTGCAGTGAGGATTTCATTACAGCTGATTGATACCCCTATAGTAAGCAAAATCCCTCTGCCAAAAAGTCTTAATCTCTGATAAGATGACTCATTTTCCTGAGTAATGGTGCTTTCCTATTATATCTGTCACACAACAGCTGTTACGTGGAATATGGAATATTGGGGCACTGCTTCTCAGGACTGAGCATTTCTGTATGTACAGCAAGTGCTATGTCAAAACACATAAGAGAAATCTAATACAAACCAAATCTATTTCATGGTTATTTTGTAGAAAACACAGGAATGCAGAGCTTTCTGACAATCATTTTTCCTCAGATAATTATGTTTCTTTTCAAATCGAAATGAATTTAAATGAAACCTTACATTACGCTCTTCTGCATTTAATCTAGATTTTCAAAAAGTAAACCATACCAAGCACGGTGAATAAATAAATAAAGTTCATTTCGGATTTTTGCCATTGTCTGTAACAGTAATCTGACACACTGTGATGGTGTCACACATTTGCTCTTTCTGTCAAGCACCCGATTAAAACTGTAAAAAGAGAGAAAAGAACAGCTCTGCAGTTATGATCCTTCTTCGAAATGACACATGACAAGACAAAGTGTCGAGTGTCAAGAGCCGCTGGCCGAAGGGCAACAGTTTAACGAGCACACGCACAAACACACGCTTGTCAATATGTCACTCTGAGGTTACATGTCTGGGAAATGCATGCTGGGAAAATGTTCAAATCACACGGACACAACAAAGTTTAGCTACAAATTTGATTGTCATCAGAATTTAAATCTTAAATGTTGAGCCATTCTTAAAAAAGTAGGTCATTATATACCATGCAAGAAACATTCGCTATTCAGTATTCTGATGTTATAATAATACTTTAGTTGATAACAAAATACAAAATAAAACAACAGTGCTAGAATATTAGAAATATATTGATATTTGTTTTATATCACTACGTCTGCAGTGTAAATAGCTTTATTGCTGATCTTCTTCTAGGGAGATCTGCAAGACACCGGCACACAAAGTTTTAAATAAAACAACGACAAATAATACTCAGTACTATAATTTATAACAACGTGAATCAAGAAAACTCTTAAAAGACTCTTTTAAAACAGAATACCAAATCAATTTAAAAGTACACTGTAAAACTTTGCTGTAATTTCGCAGCAGGTTTTCCAGTAAGTTACTGTAGATTTATTGTACAATTTTTATTTTAAGCATGAACTTACCTAGATAATATATTTTTATTTCAAAAACCAAGTCTAAATATCTTGGGTCACTTTTGTAAATTCATTTCATGTAAATGTATCGTAATTCAAGAAGTTTTAAATATTTTTTTAGAAAACAAGAGAAAAATGCTTAGGAAGAATTTATTTCATTTTTCAGTGTTGCTGTGCTAATGCCAGTCTTTGCTTGCTCATTTGGGATCTCAAAAGTCAAAGTGTTGATTAAAATAATTGAAAACAGTACTAAACGAAAAGTATATTAAGCAGTAATTAAATCTACAGTAAGTCACTATCAAACCTGCTGCAAAAACAACATGCAACAACTGGTAAAGACTCCACTTTAAGTTCTCTTTGTAAATCATTCCTTCACATTTACCAAACTCTGAGGACACTTTTAAATGAAGATACGATTGATATGATTGAGATAGTGCTAGAAATATTTATATACAATGTTAAAATATTGGAAATATAAAACGTTTGTTTGTCTAAAAGTGCCTTAGCAATAAATATATGAACATTTCTCCTAAATTGTAAAGATGACCATGCAACAAATTCCTCTAATATACAGTGATGAGTATTTAAATCTGCACCACACACAAAACGAATAGCTGCATGGTAGACGATATCCAGTTTCCTTAATACAGAAGAAGTCGCATGCATATGAATCCATAATCAATTATTGACAGAAATGTACTATATCTATTCATTTCATCCCTGCCTCATAATTTAAGCAGTTTCTGACAAGATAAACGAACCTCAAATTTGGTTTGAGTTTTCTATACTTTGTAAATGTGAAGTAAATTATTTTAATTATATTAAATATATCAACCTAAATAAATTAAATGAATTATGTTGTTTTTATGTAAGCAGTGATGTCTTCAATAAATCCAAAAGCTAAGCTACAAAAGGTCATGCAGACAAAGGTTACAGGTAGACACACATACAGTAAAGACAAATGATGAGTAATAAAGATGCTGGGATGCATGCACAAAAACTGAATAACACAACTAGGTAGGCAACCGATGAATATGAACCCTTTAACCGTATAGAAAACGTAAAAGAAACGGGATTAATGTATGGGGATTTTAATATTCTTTTAATCCAATGGGCCAAAATTCTGTTTCTCTCATATAAGAGCTACAGTTTAAATGTAATAATCACAAACAAAGAACTTTCACAGCAAGAGCATCAACAGACATTTTGTGACAAAAAGCGTTATTGGCGTATTTTGATTTATCAATATGTTTCTACAATCAACATTCTCATAAACATCTCTGCATGTGCCTGAACATAGGCCACTTATCAGTACTCTGATCAATACACTCTTTAAGCAGCTAAAATGTCTGTAGGAAAATCCATACGTGCCTCAGTAATGATTTTAAGACATAAATCCTCTACATCATGCTGGGTTTGCAGATTTAAACAGCAGGAAGAAACTTCCGCGATTTCAGACCACTTAATCGCATATAGTAATTGCATTATTTCCTGTACAATTAAAATGAATGGTGCTTCAAAGGGTTCTTCGATGCCAAAGAAGAAGCTTTTGGTTCCATAAAGAACTTTTAAGATGTGAAGAACCTTTCTGTTTCACAAAAGGTTCTCTGTGGCCAAAAAAGTTTTTCCAGATATAAAAAATGGTACTTTAAAGAACCTTTAATCAGTTCTTTGTGGAACCAAAAATCGTTCTTCTATTGGCATCGCTGTTAAGAACCATTTAAACACCTTTATTTTTGAGAGGAACCATCCATATGATAAATAAATTATTTATATACATTGTCACATTTTAAGTGATATAATGACAGGTGACAGTTTGTGACAGGTAATTAATGACAGGTCAGACATTTTTTTATTGTATCTAAAAGAAAAGATGTCAAATCTAAAAACTTTAGAAATGACCAAATCATCAAAGTATGACTTTTTTTTAGCACTGATGGACTAGAGTTTCAACAAGTAAGGGATACATTGAGCTTCACAAAGTTTTCCACTGTCTGTTGTTTTTATTCTGATAAAAGGTCTTTAAAGAGCTGCTGAATCCATGCTGGTGATTATTCACTTCTGTCTGCCGTTGAGACCTATGATACCAGCGCAAGCAGCACTTACCTAATTAAAGATTAATACATAAACGTGTTTTAATCATCTGAGGTTTCGAACAGGATGGTCTCATTTCTTGGTGACAGCTGGGGACGCTTTCTTCAGATTCATAATAATCCACTTTTTATTATGAAGAAAATTGTGCCGTTTCAGTATACAGACGGCTGCTGAGGCTGAGTAATGGAGAAGGTGGCATGGGGCACTTTTTAATAAAAAGAGACACATATTCTCAACAAGGTGCCACACTGATTTATCCATTTTAAACAAACATTCCACATCATTTAAATGTGATTTGCAGAGTTTAGATACGTAACAAATGTGTAAATATCAAATTGCTTACAACGCTGATCTTGTGTCATGAGGTACATAAGCTAATAGGTTTATTATAGGCTATCGCTCTCATAAGCCCTTTAAGGACTTACAGAACAGTTCATGAAGACAAATATATTCACATTACGACCAAAAGACCTATATAAGTATTACGCACATGATGGAATATCTAGTTTTGTGCATGCTTTATCCTCTCATTTACGTGTTTTTATTTTGTGCCCTGTTATGCAAATGTACCTGACCCATATCTGCTTGCTTAAATTAATGTATTTTACCTTTAAGATGAGGCACGAGTCTCTCACTGGACCGTTTGCATAAAGCATTCACATGTAGCACAGAATTAAGCCGTTAAACAGTCATATCTATTATACACACAACTGTAGAGGAATGCATTTACTAAATGATACTAACTCCATTAGTAACACTTACTGTGCACACAGTGATATTTTATAATACAGTCATTAATCTTCTGAGTTGCAGCATAATTTTTATTATTATTATTGAGATTTGTCAAATTCCTGTGTACATTTCATAATGTTTGTGAATCTTTTAAAAGGTAAAACACATTGTTCCTCTGTTTTATTTACTTTAAAATAAGCACCATAGAAGATGCTAGAAATTACACATTATTGTAATTTCTAAAGTAAATAATTGTTTAATAATATTTACACCTTCATAACGGCACTGTCAGGCATAAAACTTGACGTATTAAATAATCTTTATTTAAAAATCATTACTATTGGTCATGTTTGTGGGTTATTTAGCCAATAAAATGTTTTAAAAATAGCTTTTTACCTTTGACAACACAATGTTTAATTTTTGAAACATTTTTTTTTTCAATTTTCTTTAATATGGCAATGTGTGGTTTCAACAGCCTGAAGCTTGAAACAAATTCCACTTAAAAAAAGTTTAACTGTGATTTTACGAAAAAAAACTGTTAAATCAATGAAATATTCCGTCTAAACAGAGTAAATGTAAGTTAAGAATCGGAATAAATTAGTTTATTAGAATTAAAAAATATCAAGTGTATATTTAAAAATACTTTTTAATTAAATACTTATTTTTTATTAAATTAACTTTGTTCATGTGTACATTTTTGAGAAATTAACTATTGGATTTTAATCATGTTTTATGTGTCCCACTGAACAAAACCGGTAAAATTGTTTTAAAAGATTTTATTTAAGTTAAAATAGCTGTTATTTTATGACAGGCCTTTCTAGGTGATAAAAGATAAACATAAAGTCTAATCTAAAAAACTTTAGCCATCTACTAAACGGAACTAAAAATGAACCAGTGCCTGTGTACAGACTCTTGATCAGAGTCTGTAAATGGAGACAAATACCAGTGTTACAGTATGGGGTTAAGACCACTTCAATAGACAGCCATTACACACAAGAGTACAGGACTACAGCAGAAGACACCACCTTCTTTATATCGGTTTTCACTGCAAACAGTACTATGTTGATTAAAGTTTAATTAAGAATCACATTTGGCTGAGTGTCTAGCTCCACTCTACAGGAACAGATTTCTGCAGGCTTAACTCTATAGCCGGTAAAATCCTCTTTTATTACTTTCAACCTGTTGTGGAAGCGCAGGGCAGGAGGGAAGCCAGCCAGCTGCTGAGACCTTGTTTGCTGTCGGAAAAATCCCAAGTCTCCTGAGATTCCCCTGCAGCGGCCCGACTTAATATCAGCGCCATCACAGCGCACCGCACAACTATTATTAATGATACTCTTCATTAATTTCTTGTTGGGCTGATGTTATTTATTAAAATATTAAAGAAAACTCTAGAGACACGCTTACACACACACACACGTAACGAGGGATGTGTAACAGCCCCCCCCTCAAAACTCTGTTTTTTTCTGTTGCTGTTTTATGGATGGAGTGTGGAATTACTCATGGACACTGCCATCTCTCTCTCTCTCTCTCTCTCCCTCTCTCTCTCTCTCCTTCTCATTAGCTGCTCTCTTGGGCTGAGTGACACTATAAATCCATTCTGCATGGAGCCCATAGCTGGCCACACACACATACAGCAGTCCTATCTCCTCATTAATGAGGCATCCACACGAGAGATGAATTGACTACTGTCCATCTGAAAAAACATCCAATGTGTTGCGCCACCACAATCACCTAGCATGCAGATTTGGGTCACAAGGTGAGAGCCTAATTCTTCAATTGGAATATATGACACTGTCACGGTACCACAACAAACGTTGCATACTCATGCATTGCCAGTTTTAGAGAAGACTAAAATATTTTGCGCCAACAAAAACTAATCACAATAGAGGGTTTGTTATAAGTTTCATATGCAGTTATCATAACCTTTCAATAAAATAATTATATTATCATATTACATAAAAATACAACATAAACATCTATTATTATTATTATAAAATAAATAATTGTTGGAACTATGATGAATATTTTGAATATTGCTAATAGCACTAAATCACTGTTGGTTACTGTTGGTATTTGTTAAGCTGGCTGTCAAAACTGATTTGAGATCAGTTGATTTGTAGCACCCATATTTTGTCCCGGTCTTTTCTATGATTCCCTTAGTATTAATGGATAAAGCCGCAAAACTGTTCCACGTTAATCATAATAATTAATCAGATCCAATTATTTCACAAATAAATGTGGACAAATAGCTGGAAAAATGATGATCCTGAAGAAGTAAAATAGTAATCACAAGGAGGAACATTTTAACAGTGTGGTAAACATGTGATTATGTGATGCTGAAACGTATTGTTTGTGTTTGTTAAACTGCCTCCTAATCAACAAGAAAACATCTGAAAGAAAAAGGAAAGTTAATTCATTTGTGAACAAAACTTGGTGATTTTTTAATAGTTGTTCATCTGTTTGCCATGCTCTGCGAAGTCAACCTCTGAAAGGCAATTACGCTCCTTTTTCTCTGAAGGTTGAGGTGAGAGAAACTGCAAAACAGTACAACTTAATTATCTTCATTATGAAAAAATAGTGCATCACAACCTTCCCAGCAAAGACGAAGACAAATTGTCGAACGAGGCTTTGTTTCTCTCTGTTTACTAATATATTCACGATCCTGTTTGCAGAACTATCTACCAATTAGCATTACTCTATTATCTATTGTCTTTTATATCTAGTTTATACGGTACATCCTGACAGACTGGAGGAGTTAAAATGGCCTAACACCCTCACGGTTGTTCTTTGATTTGGATGTTATGGCCACCACAAAGAAGTTAAACCCTTATCATAACAGTCCCAGAATCTGACAGCACCAGACGTTAAAACCTCGTCCACTCGAAGCGCATTTATTTCCCGCGGCAGAGATAAGATGAGAACCCAAACAGGTAAATCCCCTAACATGAAACAAACCCACTCTGGTATGGCCGGCCACGGATAAAAACTGATAAAGACATAAATCTACTTTACCTTCTTCAAATGGACCATTTTCCATTAACGCTTCAAGTTAAGATGTAATAAGAAATAAACCAGAATGTGTATTATCAAATTCAGCTCCGAAACTCTTTAAAACAGCACAAGAAAAAAACAGCACCCGGCCCAACAGACAAAAAAGCGATAAGAATTCAGCCGTATATAATTGAACGACACGGAATATGTATCCAGTCATCTGTCAAACCATTTTAAATGACTGGAGTTAAACATATTACAAATATTAGAAGACCAACAACAGAATTTAAGATATACGGTAGCCTCTAAGGCACACTATATATATCATAAACATCATGCAAAGCAAGAAGAAAGAAAGAAAAGGCATCCATTTCCACAGTCTTATTATAAGAGGCATTGGTGTCTTCCTCTGAGAGCCAGTATTAATCACTCCGCTCATGTGCTTTCAGAGCAGACCTGGGAACAGGCCTAATAAGACAGACCTTGCACTACCAGACCAGGGGGAGGATCAGCCTCCCCGCCTATGCATATGCAAATCTCAGCCCTGCATATTTACATATTTATTTATTGCCTCCGCTGGCGTGGTGCTGCTGGCTGGAGAGGGTGTTAATATCTGTGGGGCAGCGTTAAGAGAGAGCAGTGGGAGAATTGGTGGGAGGTAGAAGAGGACATTCAGCTGTAATTAAGGGCTGTTTTACCAAGCATAAATAATGCTGTTTGTATTAAGGAGTGAGGGGGAGAGAGAGAGAAAGAGAGAGAGAGAAGAAGGAAAAGACAAAGCCGGAAAGGGTAGACAGCAGATAAAAGGACACTAGGGTTTGGCCGAGATGAAATACTCTGTTTAACTTAGCTTTGTGTGCTCAAAAAATATTTAATTTATCAAAAAGGCATGTTAGAAAAGATCACCTTCTTTTTGTTCTTCTCAATAAAGGACTCGGCTTTGTAAACGTTTTACATTTCGCTCAGTAGAAACGAATTGTCGCATTACCTGCATATTCATCATTTATTTGTATTTTTTCCCAAATCTTCTCGGCTAAACAACAAAACCAGATAAAAACGTTTACCCATAATGTTGTGATCAAGGATTCTGTGTCACCAGTGCTGATCCTAGACGTATGGGGGCCCTATGCAAACCTTTGTGAGGGGCCCTTGTCATAATAGTAACATTAGATAAACATAACTGTAAACTATAAGAAATAAAAAGAATACATCAATTAACAAACTTAAATTAATTAAAACTGGAAGACAAAAAACATTAAACTGAAAGTAAGAGCAATGAAATTTAAATTGAAGTTTAAAATGAAATTCACATTTTGATTTACGTGCAAGTAATAGTTCTCCTAAAGTAACACGTTGCTCTGGAACCATCTACCTGTCAAAAAATGCGGTTTACTAACCGTTTTAAAACAAACTATGCCAGTGGACACTGAATTTATACATCTGTGCTTGCATTTGGCAAAACTTAATAAGACTTCGAAATAGTACAAAAACGCATGCCTTCTTGTTGTTATTTTTAAAAAATAGCGTCTTGTTTACATTTCACATGTTTAGGGACTCAAGGGGGCCCCCCGGTGGTGCAGGGGCCCAACGCAGTCGCGTAGTTTGCGAATAGGAAGGATCGGCTTTGTCTGTCACATTCTTTTATCTACTCAAACAATAAAAACAAACAAGTCAAATATTTCCCCAGGTTCTTTTGCCCAGAGCGTCAAAGAATTACTCAAGCAAACTTATAAAATGAAGTGTTTAGAAGCAATTTTATGCCAACAGAAATGCATTTAAATATACTTTGAGATGCTTTAGAGAAAATATTTGTGTTCGTAAATAGCTAAGAGGAATATAAAGACAGCTATTCAGAACTCTCTGGAGTCCTAATGTCACCAAACAACACAGCGGTTCAGATATTGAGCTCCGCAGGTATCTAAAGTCTCCCTAACAGCACACAAATGAAGGATATGAACAATATGAATCTCTCTCTCTGAGGACATGCTCTATCTGTTCAACACTCAAGCAGCTAATAATTAAAGAAGGATTTCTCACTGATCCTTATAAACATTTATGTAATCCGCACTACTCATTCTCCATACTCAGAGTTCAACTATACCATTGTTGTACCCGGTCTCTATTCATCTGTTCTCCGAGCACTAAGAGCAGAGGGTTAGACAGCAGACAAGAGCTAACAATATAGAATACAATTTCCTCTGGGTGCAATTACAATCTCTCTCTCGTTCCCTCTCTCTATTTTGGTGAGGGGATGCCCCCATGAGTAAGACGCTTTAGTTGTCATGACGTTGTGGCGGGATGCTGCCCCGGTGTCTGAGTTAGCCGCTCCCATGAGAAGGGGAATAATAGTGTCCAACTCAAAAGGCCAATAAATCAATCGCACTTAACAACCGCAGTTCAGTAGATTTCAGATGGGCCCTCGATGAAAATACGTATGCCTGATTCTCCGTATCGCGGCCATTTTTCATCAGTTGACAGGACATTGCTCGTCTTTGTCTAGTGGCTAATATATAAGCAATATCACATGGCAAGGGTGGTGTTGTTTTGAATAACAGAACAGTGCGAAGACCAACTCGCATGGGATGTTAGTTCCTATTGCAGGAATGCAAGTATTTTGGCATCTTGCATGAAAAATCTCTTTCTTTTCTATATCCTTATGCTCTCGTCTCGTACAATAAAAAAAGACAAAGTGATACAACCGAACAGATCTGGAGTTTATGTTAAGGTCAATGAGATCATTTTTTGAGGTTTTGACTTTTTGCACAGTCATACTTGTACAACACCTGTACGCAGGATTAGCAGTACTCCACTGCGTGGGTGAATCTGATGGTTTAAACTTTATTTATGTGTCGACCGTGGGAGACTTAGAAGGGTTTCTTTTAAAATGTTTTCCGCAGCTACATATGACTTCATAAAACATATCCAGTAACCAAATCCAAAAAAGTAATGTAATCGGATTACTTTTGGATTTCTTCAAGGTCACATATATAAATACAGTCAATTATGAGGAAATATAAAAAAAAATTGTATTTATTTAATATTTTGTACAAAATGTAAGATATTTGAATGCAAAATGTGTATCCCTGCATAATATCGCCACCTCTCAAAACCATCAGAATTAAATCAGGTTTTGTTATGAACCCCGGATGTCTGCTGTTCACGGTTTCTTGGTGCTCCTTCAGAAGAAAATTAATAAATCAAGATGTTTACATGAAATTACATGATGATGTCAATTTAGATGACAAGTTTCTATTCTAAGCAACTGTTGAAAGAACAAGTTGCAAAACTTGGGTTGCCAGATCAATTGACCAAAAAAACAGACTTGGCAAGAGTCTGGGCGAACCACAAAACAAATCAACCTGACATTTTCCACATAATCTGACACAAACACTTATTAGAAATGGACCATTGTGAATCTGTGTAAAGGTAGCCTATAAGTTTAAACATTATATCTCCCTGGTCAATAATGATTTAGATGTACATAGATGTAACAACAGAGTGAGGAACAGTGCAGAAATGGCCCATTCTGATTGAAGATGGAGGAATAAAATTGCAGAGAAACTAATCTGGCTGTTATCAATACAATTGAAACCAGGACTTGTCTGAGGTATGAGCTGAAAAAAGATCAAGAAAAAAAGAAGATGCAAAAAAGAACACACATGAAAGTGTGTGTGTGTTTAAGCTTGCGGAGGACGTTTATTGACCAGTGGGTGATATTTAGTTTTTTTCTGCAGTTTTTCATATAGGCTTGGAGGTTAGACTTAGTCTGTAGCTAGCGAGTCATGTGTGACATTGTGGAAATGTCAGACAGGCTTCAGGCTGAGTAGAGAGATCTGCCCTACCCATCATCACTGAGGTTACCACACACAACCACTACACACACACGTAGATCAGTGCTGTCATACATAGCACAAGAGATTAGAGAGTTGCATATTTTCCGACACCCACATACACAGCTTTAATTTTCGATTTTACTATGGATATATAAGACTTTGATTTCTACATAGACTGCATATCTCGGCTACCACATTGTCAAGCACTGGTTGATGTATGGTTCTTATTCACAATGCTGCAACTACGTGTTAAAGTTGTTTAATAGTTTTGTGGCGGAACGTTACATTATGCATTTATATCATTTAAGGTCGAAGAGGACCGCAGCCTTATATTGACCAGTCTAGGAAAGATGCAGCCTCGCTAGGACGCAGCCTTCCTTTATCCTATTGCATCATGTCTTTTGCGTATTTACATGTGCAGGAACAGACACAAAAGTGACGCAAGTATCCTTCAGCGTTAAACTTTGAAAACAAAGTGTGTTTTAAACACATATCATGTATCATCTAACACAGCAAGCTCTGGTTGTGGTGGGGTGGGTGTGAGGGTTTGATTAATTATTTTGTGTGCGTGTTTTTGGGAGAGCGGGACATGTAGTAAACCTACAAGGGGCATTAGCCATCAATCCTGGCCATCAAATCAGGGCCATAGTATGCTGTTCTGCCTATTACTGCTGAATTTATTTCCCTAAATTAAATCGGACTCCAAGCGCTCGACTGCTTCATGTGTGTATGCGTTTTTTTAATCCATTTTCCTACCTATTTGTCAAAATGCAGTGTGTGACAGTATGTAATACACATTCATTATGCCACCGAGAAACAACAGGGTGTGTATATCATTAATTAAGGGAATATCTGTGTGGAGAGCTGTCCTAGTGTGTGTGTGTGTGCGTGTGTGTGTGTGTGTGCGTGCGTGCGTGTGTGTGCGTGCGTGCGTGCATGCATGTGTGTGTGTGTGTGTGCGCGTGTGTGTGTGTGTGCGTGCGTGCATGCATGTGTGTGTGCGTGTGTGCAACATTCTCACATTCGTCTCTGCGTAAGCAAATACTGCATGTATAACTCAATCTAATAAATCCTAACATACTTTCTCTCCTCGTGCCCCTTATTAGAAAATCAGCATCAATTTGTTTCGGGCCAAACTTGATGGAGTGATTTTGAATATATTGCCCTTCAGGAGGAATGATATATAAAGATCTGTCTCCCAAGGACATACTACTGTTTTCATAACTAATGCCAGTGTGACAAACTGTGAGTGTTAGGATTGAGTCATTTGTTTAGTCACTTTTGCAGCTCTCATTGGTTTACACAGCGCAGGAGAGTTTCTGTGATGTCATCATATCATAACACAGTGTTACGCTTGCATTTTGGATCTAAAGAGCCACTTCTTTTCATTCTTATCGTTTAAAATCTGTGCTTTCAGAATGACAAGTGAATGAGAAAGTCATTTTTATGCAGTGTTTAAATTAACTAACTGTAACCGCGATTTAATTGTGGAATATTATCAGAATGCGTAATTGCCCACTGGGAGTAAAATTAACTCTGTTGGTCGTATTGTCTTCCCACTGCGCTACACCGCTGCAAAACCACACCACTTGTATTTCTTTAAAAAGATTAATATGCGTTTAAGAGGAGCAGGTCTTAATCTCAATCTGAGGGACATTTAAAGCGCGCTGGGAGTCGCGTCTGTAAACGTGTGCTGATGCCGGCGGTCATGCTTTCTAACGCGGCTCATTTGAAACCGATATCCCGCTGTGCGCATCAAGCGGGGCGCATCAGCATCCAAAGCAGAAAAAAATAAATATCTGCGCCAGACCTGAACGTTCTCACCGCAGGATTAAAGTGGAGCAATTAGAATGTTATATTAATGTGTAATAGATAAACACCGTAACGGATTGAAAAGTTGCTGTGTTTCCCCTCATATCATCTCATCTCCCTCTTTCATTAGGGAGGCGTGGCATCTTTATAGACTATCTTAAAGGGCCACGAAACACTACACAACATTTGTTTAGATTCAAACAAAGTTGATTGTGTTGCATATAATAAAAAACATTGTTAGCAACTGTAATTTATAACAGCGAAGTTAATTTCTAGCGCTATTTTTTGCTTTCCGGGTTTCAAATCCTAATCTGGGCAACGTTAAAAAATGTGACGTGGCGATGTACTGCATCGATGAAGCGTCTGTGTCTCATTATTATTCATGCAACGGTGTTCTCGACCAACGAGAAGATATTTCTCCTAATTATTCATAACAGCGGCTTGTGATTGGAGCGCCCGTCTCCAATGCCGGAACTTTCGTCGGTTTTTAACGGCTCATGTTCTCACAGCGTTCACGCCCATTTTAATAGCCTTTTTCAAAATGTGAGGTAGAATGTAGCTTAAAGGGAAGCATTCTTGACACTTTAACCAAAAACAAGAATATATAAATTAAGCAACAAATGAAATGTTTCTCAAAACCAATTAAAATCCAATACATCCAAAGAACTGAAACTCATACTATTTGCAGACGACACGAATATATTCTATAGTAGTGATGATTATAATGAGCTCGCAAATACGGTAAACAGGGAACTTACTATAATAAAAAAGTGGATGGACACTAATAAATTATCCTTGAATATAAATAAAACGAAGTTAATGATGTTCGGTAATCACAACAAAATGTTGTGTTGGTACCCAAATTGAAATTGTGAGTGAGAATACATTTTTGGGAGTAATAATTGACAGTAAATTGTCATGGAAACCCCATGTCAGACACATAAAAACAAAAATCTCCAAAAGCCTCTCAATTATAAATAAAGCAAAACTATACCTTGATGAAAATGCACTCCGTACTTTATACTGTACTCTGGTACTACCA
This sequence comes from Triplophysa tibetana, assembly GCA_008369825.1. Taxonomy (NCBI): domain Eukaryota; kingdom Metazoa; phylum Chordata; class Actinopteri; order Cypriniformes; family Nemacheilidae; genus Triplophysa; species Triplophysa tibetana. Next base: position 22,303,267 of record CM017902.1, read on the forward strand.
CACCTTATGTTTTGTGTTGAAGTCTGGGGAAATAATTACCAGAACACAATAAATCCTCCGATCACTTTCCAGAAAAGAGCTGTGAGGATCATTCACAAGGTTGGTTTTCTAGAACATACTCATAATCTGTTTACGCAGTCAAAGTTGCTAAAACTTGATGATCTTGTAAAATTTAATGCATCAATATTCTTATATAAAGCATTTAACAAATTATTACCGCCTAATTTACAACGTTTTTTTAAAACTCCAGTGCGAGCTCATAACTTGAGAGGTTTTGGATATTTTTCATTACCAAGAGCCAAAATCACTCGTAAACATTATTGTGTGTCTGTATGTGGAGTGAAACTATGGAACAAATTGGACTTGCAACAAAAGCAATGCCAAACTATTTATCAATTTAAACTGTTATATAAACATCGGGTCTGGTCAAAATACAGAGATAAGGAATTTTAATTTATATTGCTGTTTTACTCTGTCTTATAGTGTTAACATATGCTCAATGTTTCTTACCATCGTTGGTATATTTTCCGTTACCATCGTTGGTATATTGTCCATTACCATCGTTGGTATATTGTCCATTACTATCGTTGGTATATTGTCCATTACCATCGTTGGTATATTGTCCGTTACCATCGTTGGTATATTGTCCATTACCATCGTTGGTATATTGTCCATTACCATCGTTGGTATATTGTCCATTACTATCGTTGGTATATTGTCTATTTTTTTCTACTTGTTGGAATAAGCTGTTAAAATAAATACTTGTTATTTGTGGCAACTCCACCATGATATAACATTTGTAAACAATCTGTGAGTAAAGTAACAATGAAGCTCAATGTATAATCACCAAATGGGGTCCCGGGGTGGGATTAAATGAATTGTCTTCTTCCCACTCCCTTTCAGGCAGAATTTGATTGTCATATTTAAAATACTGTATATTCAGTTTTTGTTTTTTTGTTTTTTGTTTTTTTTTGCACTATATGACTTAACTATATTGTCTACTTTGTACTTTTTTTGTGGCATTGCCTGAAATAAACAAATAAACAAACAAACAAACAAACAAAAATGTCAAATCTCTCAAAGTGTCTCTTAATCTCTAAAGATAAATATTGATACAAAGTTCTCTGATGGAGCTCTGCAAAGACTGCTAGTTCCTTAACTAGCAAACATGTTTTATATCTCATACCACAAATTACTGGGTTGCTTCAGCTCAACATTAAACTAAGTAGCACTGTTTGCTGTAGCAGTCTGCTCTTATAAACCCTCCCCCTTCCCCAGTTCCACTTGTATAAATCTGCTATAGGGGTTATTCATGTATGTTCTGTGCAGCATTGCTGCGCTGTGTTGTACATGCTCAGCAGCATGTCTATGCATGTAGCAGTAGCTAGCTACAGTTTAGCGTGATGTCTGTTTTTCTTTAGAAATAATCAAAAGCTTCATCGGTTACACTGACAAACATCAGGGTGCATTCAAACGTGCTAAACTGCTCTGAAATCACTCACATAAATGTTTACTCTCACGTCTCTAAGGTGTAATTAAAGAAAGAACATAAATTAACCGCTAAAATAATCTGTCAGTCGGTGTGTAAGGTAAAACGACATGACCGTTAACGTTTGAATGATGTGAGCGCACGGCTCTTTGCAGAACAGAGACCAAATACATCTTTTTTTTACTTATTTTCAGAAGTAAATATTCAAATTTATTGTGACATTATTCCATATAATAATACAATAAATAGAAATGACCAGATAGCTACATTAATGACCAGTTTCCAGGTTATCTGGAGACCATACCACATGGCTACACAACATTCTCAGTGGGTTAATGGAGGCTACTATGTTAGATGGGGACGTGGCCACAGCATTTATGGAACTTTGGCCGGCCAAGTTCCAAGAATGAATCTGTGCCAATACGTCCTAATGTCACACTGACCAAATTAACGTCTTCAGACCGTGCAGTGCTTTCTGGGATTACATTGCCATATCCATTAGCATGCCAATCTATCCCAGAATTTTTATGACAGAAATATAGACGGATACACATAGACATACATTGTGTAATTTTTGTAATAACCTTTATATAAACGATGGAGACTTTAAATTTAGATAGAAGTGTGTGTTTAATGATACAATGAGTCTGTATAAGTGAGATGTATTCACTTTGCTCTAAACCCCGTTCACACACTGACCCTATATGTGAGTGTGTGTGTGTGAGAGAAGAGGGTTTGAGTTTGTGGGGTGTGAGTCTCTGACTCATAGCAAAGTGTTAGATGTTTCTTGAGGGTTTCAGGGCATAACACTAGACCAACCCCCCCCCTCCACACACACACGCATGCAGGCACAATAAAAGACAAGATTAAACGTTAAATGACAGTGTCGAAAGGCTTGGTAAGGAGATGTTTCAACAATTAAATAAACCCTCAATTTAGGCAAGACTTAAAGGTTGTCTTTAGTATAATATCAGCTAATTCTAGAAAACCCCGGGCTGGGCTATAGTAGCATCCACATAATCCTTACAGTCTACAACAAAGACTGCATGAATAAACGTATATTTCTTCAATACGGAAAAGCAAACATAAAATTTGTCTTTAGTTTATTTTAAAAACGAAAATCTATTTTCTCTAGTTATTGAATGTGCGATACGTCTTTATATTTATAAGAATACCAGGTTGTTATCTTACCAGCATGCTTCTGTAAGCATATCCATATTAAGTGATAACATGGCAATAAGACCAGTTACATTCACAAGCTCTGAGATTTTTGTAATAAACATATCTCATATAATTAATAGTTTTAAGTATAATAGTACTTAATATAATAGTTTAAGAAACTATCGCCTGCAAGTTCAGAAACCCCACTGGAGAAATCCTATTGACCTTTTGTGGCAAAGGCCACATCAGTCTACACAGACCAAGGCCACATCCTGTTCCCCTCTTTTTTAAATCAGGCCTTATGTATTGCCTGGCCATGGTGAAATGGCCATTACAAATATGTGCAAATAATGAACATCTTCAATATCCTAGCACAATGTTGAGCAAGGTGAAGACTTTTTGAAAAATATCGAAATGGCCAGCTTCGGGGGGGGGCTGCATCATTGAAAGGCAAACAAACTAGCTAACCTTTATTATTTGCATAGTAATTGATGTGGTGAAGTCAGACATGTGCATGCTATGTTTAATATCCATGTTGACTAAGGAGTTGCTTTGGGATACAGCTGTGCAGATACCTCTTTGCCACCAAATTGAGCAAAGATAATTTGTGAAACATAACCAACCAAATTGACCCTTCATAAGACCTGCCTCCCTTTGCAAGATCCGCCAAAGGTTCCACCAGACACTCTCATCCCTAAGGCTCCACCTTGGTCACTTATCGTTCTGGTTCCAATCCGGATTCTCGGCCTCCACCCCTCCTGGTCCACTGGGGTCCTCCAATCCACTAGTGTCACCTTGGTCCTCATTTCCTTCACTTCGCCCTGATCTGCCAGGCCCCCTGGACTTCACGGTCATCGATGTTGCCCTTCTCTGTCATCCTCTCTGCTCAATCTGGGTCTCCACCTCTGCCAGCTTCATGTCCAGAAGTTTCTCCAGATCTGTTTTACCATTAAACCTGCTGTTCTTCAATAAATTACAGATTTTATGAGTTCCGGTCTCACCTGGGCCTATGACGTAGAAAGCACTATTTGTCCGATATGTGATGCATACCTGCCTTATCTCACAGGGAATTCTGAACTATTTTATGAGGTGGCTAATTCAATTTGTCCAGTGTGAGTCATGCGATTATTGGAAAAATAATCAATAATGAAGCTTCACCGCATCCTTTAACCTAACCATTGCTGGTGAAAAAGCAGCTTGTGTTAAACATACAAACTGATCTGAATTAGCCACCTCGTGAAATTTAAAATTGTCATGTGTTTTGTACTTAATGCTCCTCATCCACTACAATAAGTGTAATTTATTTTAAGAAATGAATCAGCATATCATCAAAATATTTTCCATTGTTCCATTGCTGTCCGTTGTTTTCATTAATTATTCATGTTACCGAAATAATTATATAATGTTAACATTACATTAAAGTTGATAAAATTGATACACTCATTCATAGATAGCTTTTTTGTTAATATTGCCCTTACCATTACAGCACTACATGCTGTATAGGACAAACAAGAAAGTACAAGACAAAATCAATTTAACTTGACTGTTTCCTACCCAATTCTGACTGTGTGTCCTATACAAAGTGCCCTAACTAGAATATATGTGAATGTTGGCTCAGCAGAAAGGACAGGGATGTGGAGAGAGTTTTAATGATCAAACCATATTAGGGTCACCCTTTGTTCTTTAGCCTGAGACACCATAAGAAATATACAAAAAAATACTTTTGTTGTAATGGATGAGGAGTTGTGGAGCAAAATTCAAGTGTGGTTTATCCAGGAAAATGAAATTGAAAACAGAAAAACTGGCCATAAAACTGATCAAGTAACCCCGGGGCTAATTATTTGGATTTAAAAAATATAGTTTTTTTATGAAAAATAATTATTTTTATCATATCATATTTGATTTAAATAGTAAATAGTTTTGATTTCATAAAATAAGTTTAAAATTATTCATACATTTGTTTGAATTATTTATTTATAGTTATAATTTATTCTCACACACCTATTGTTCTGCTTCAGATGACATTTATTTATAAACCCTGCGCGCCAAGTATTTTCTAGCTGGGAATACTATGATTTTTTTAATCGCCCCCTGTCATATTTTAAAAATGCCTCTTCTTTAGTGCTCTGCTGATGTGTGGTTGAACTTAACCTGCAAAGGTATGATTAACCAAAATGCAAGTACAAAGTGAAGATTTAGTTATTTTGTGACAAGCCTAACCATCAAAGTTATAGTTTTGAGATGAAAGTTTTAATGTTGAATGAATGAAAAATTCAAGAAAAAGCTAATGGGGTAAATCAGTATTAGCTTCAAAAAAAGATTTATTGTTGTTTGTCAGAGATGGTCACTGAAATGTAGTTTTGAAATATGATGTCGAAAAGCAATGCAATACTAACCAATTGTATTTTGTTTGATTGTTTTGATCTTTGGTTATACCTACCGAGCTATTTCATTTAAAATATTGCTGCTGTCATTTTGAAACCTTGTTCTCTTTCCATGTTTCGTTATTTTCCATTTTGTGCCATAGATCATTATTTTTCGTTTCCTCTAAGGTTCGTCAATGTGTTTTGCAAACATCTTACCAATAAAAAGTTGTAAAAAGTGCTTGTGAACTTTGACAGCACAGCATTCAATCATATATCATTTTTCCTGAAAAATAGGTAATTTGTTCAACCAAGGTTTTGGATGGACAGGACATGTTGTGGGGAACCAAATGAAATAGGACAATCTAGGTTTACAATCTAGTAAGTCTTTTTTCCAATTGAAGAATAAACGTCCGATGTTACACATACAGTATGTACTGTTTAAATGTTTACCATAAATATGTGAAATGTTTGCTACATATGTGTAGTATACCTTTCAGAATTAGGGGTTGTATTTCAAAAAGACTTCGAGGAATGTGTTCTGTGTGGTCGACTTGTTTATTTTGTTTCCCCGTCATTTTCCTTTAAATAAAAATGGTTCCGGGTTCTTCTTACGGCTAAATCTTTGTAAATTAAATATTGTATTTAGCAGACGAAAATGTTGTCGTATACATCTTGAATGGAATTATGATACGAAATAGATAAGTGAATACTTATTGTGGGTGAAGAATTCCTTTAAAGTAAAACAAAGTAAAACAAAAAAAGTTTAACTGTTGAAAGAGAAAGATGCTTTTGCTGATCTTTTTTGGTACCCACGATGCATAGGAAGGTTTCCAGATGCTTCAACACTCTTTCCTCACTGAAACTAAATTGACAGTAACCCGCTGGTGTTTTGTTCTTTGGTGTTCATGTCAGAAGTGCTCTTATGTCTTAAACCATCCTTATTTTGATCCCTTCAGACAGTATTGTGCAAAGAAAGTAGAAAGGGCAGCTTGTGTGCCACACAAGGAGACACACGTCTTACTAAAGCCCATGCTCTCTAGAAATGCCACTCCTGATAGGATGGATGTCTCTAGGTTAGGTTTACCTGCACTTATAACATTTTCTGTAATCTCTTGTTCCCCACTTTATCCTTTTATCAAAGCTTGTGTGAATGGAAACCCCAGACCTTTCTTATATTACTGAATCATCAAAAAAGCTACCGCTGCAATGACAACAGAACCCTAGTAAGACACAACAGGGTACTAATCAGAAACACCTGAATTGCATTTCCATGGAAATTTTTCATGTAGCATGGATGGGACACAATGATTCTTATAATGCATTATTGGACTATGGGGAGAGGGCACGACACATTGGACAGAGAAAAGTTAGAGAACCATGCTTGTGGTGTGTCGTAGACAACTACTGTGGAGCTGGCGAAGACAAAGACGAGGGCAGAGCAGGAGACCACCACAATCGAGCCAGCAAACTGAAGACCAGGGCGGAGCAGGAGACCTCCACGGCAGATAGGGGGACCAAGGAGGAGCTGGAGGTGACTGAGACCAGGGCGGAGCTGGACACCAGGGAGGAGCGGGTGCTGACAGAGACCAGGGAGGAGCCAGGGTGACGGGAAAAAAATTTAAATCGTCCATGACAAAACCAAACAAAAAAATCCTTTTTAAATACATTTCCATAACATTTTTTTTCTAATGGAAGGTAAACACTGCAAGGAGAGGGGAGAGAGGCAGGACACATATAAGACAGTGGACACTGTGCTGATCACAGAGATCACAGAAGTTTTTGCAGATTGCATATCTTTATTTAACTAACATAGCCTGGGCTGTAGGGGATCCATTTGTTCTGTCCTTCTCAGCCCAGTGACAGGAAGACACATTTGAGGCTGCATTTCAAACAGCCTTCAAAACGGGATGGCCTCACTGGCCTACAGTCGCTCTGCTGTGACATAATCGGTCTTGAAATGCAGCCTCTGAAAGATGCAGCCCTAGAATTGTGGCACATCTGTCTCATGATGAGTAGCTTGACATTTAGACAACATTTGTGAAGCTGCAAACTATTTCCTTGCCTGCCATGTTAAAGCAACACTCGAGTTTTAGACCTCCAAAATAATTTTAGTGGTAGGACAACTCTTACCTGGACGAGTTTTACTGCCGCTGCTATCCAGCAGCCATCTATCGGCTGAAATCACTCTAGTAACTTTGGTGTGCGGGTAAGTTTACAAGCCCCACCCATCACCTGCTTTACGGCATACGTCATGATTTACTGGTAGGCTGGGCAAAGTTAGCCATCATCTTACAATAAGACGAAAAGATCTAGTTCACAGCAGGTCTCTAAACCATCACCATGGCAGAGCCAGCAAAAAAAAACAAAGAGGAAAGAGAGAGGGTGATCACCACGAGCCCGAACACGGACTTACGGTCGGTGGCGCGAGCTGCAAGTCGCAACGGGTTACAAAATGGATGGAGACCTAAGGTTAGCCTTCCTGCTACTTGATTTGAAAGTCTCATACGTAATGTTTGGAGCTTATTAGTAATTAGGCTGTGCTCAGGATGTTTATTGGCATTGTAATATGTTACCAACGTTACTGGTTCACAATTCATAATCGTAAGGACATGAGATAATGTAATGTTGCCAGGTCTCAATTGCATACGTAGCATGACCGTGCCTTAGTTCATGCATGTATACTAATGTTATAAGTATTTATAGTTTCTCATAGAGAGTCGAGTGTAAGTTAGTGATTGCACCTATAACACAAAGCACAACACCTGATCACGAGTGTGATTCAGAACTAAAGAAAATGATTTGCGTTGGATTCTAAGCACATTCACTTCCATGCTTTGAGTTTTGGGTGAATGCAAATGGGTTATGTAGCTAACGTCAGAAAGTAAGCTGCTATGTAGCTGGCATGCTTTGGTCTAACGGCTAACAACCTGCTGCTACCTCAGAATCGAGTATAAGCTATTATTACAGCCCAGAAGTATACCCCGCAGGAGCCAAAAAGAATGCTTTAGGTCACGCACAGTTTATGAAGTGACATGATGTAACAGCAATTTCTGCTCAGGAAGCTTATACAGCGACAGTATTTACGACATTGACAGACGATTGTGCTTATCAACCACATGGGGGAACCATGTGCGGAAGTTCTCTATTGTTGCTTTAAGTTGTTTTAATCCTTCTAGAGGGTTTGTCCAATTTGCATTGAACTTGTTGTGTAGCATCTAGAGACACTCCTGACAAAACCCTATGGAAATCATGTTGATTGAGCACATTTTTCTCAAATGACGCATCAACGAGTTGGACATTAAATATGTCAAATGGTCAATAGGCTGTATTTTTGCTAAACATTTGTTCACACAAAATTTGGTATGTGCTATTGTGAGAATATCATGTCTGCCTCATTCGTTGTGTTATAAGCACAATTATAAGCAAATTTATTGCTTTTCAAGTGTTTTTTTAAATCAGTTTTTCAAAATAATCAGAGATCGCTTTGAGCCCTTTTTGGCTTGCCCAATAATTTCTGCTTGCAGCTATATAAGTAGTAGTAGTAGTAGTCATAGTAATTGAAGTAATAGTGTAATATTGTTGTAGTTATTTGTATAAATTTACTGCCATGGTTCTTATTTTTTTTATGTATGTATGAAATTAGTAAGGCGGAATTTCTTTAAATACTCAATTTCCTCTGTCAAGAACACTTTATAAAGACTTCTTAACACATTTGCATATTGAATAGCAGCATGTTTGAGTATTCTCAAACATGTCATGTTTGTGTGGCAGATCGCTTATGTGTGTGTTTTTCTCTGTTCTTCTTTGAAGGTGATGAAGCATTTGCCAGCGGTGTTAAATGACACGTTAGCAGTTAGCATCAGCTTCAACAATTAATGCATGTTAATCTTTCATTATGCAAATTGAATTTGAAATGATCTAAAAGGTGAGATGGTACAGCTGGATGAGACTCTACTGGAGAAACATGTTAGAAGACTGCGTAAATAAGACCCTGAAAAAGCAAATTAGGAGGAGTATTTATGATGAGAAAATCAAGGAAGTTATTGTATACTTCTTGCATTTCATGTGAGACAGAATATCATAAAGGTGAGCAAATGTAAAAGACAGTATTGAGTAATAAACGCAATTCTTGATTACCTGTGGAAAAACCAGTTGCATGAAGCACATGAGTGACATTTAGGTGGGTGTGTGTCAGTGTGTGTGTGTGCTTGCGTGCATGCTCGCCTGTTTGTGTACGTACAGTAAAAGCATATTTATACAGGCATTCCCTAGTAAAAAAACAATTAATTTAAAATACATTTATTCACAATAATCATATGTGACGAGCGAGGCGTGACGAGGGCCGTGAGGGAATGAAGTGGGGCCGGCGATGAGAGTGATAATGAGTGTCAGCTGGGCGTTGCACCGGCTCTGTATCTCCCACGTTGGAGATCGGAAGCATAAAAGGTCGAGCAGCAGAGTGTATGAGGAGAGAGGACCAGGCCCGGACATGTTTTTTTAGTTTGTATTTATGTTCTTTTGGCCGGCAGTCGACCGTGAGGTGGCGGTCATTTACTTCAGTGATATTATTTGTTTATTTTGATTAAACTTTATTGAATGTTCGCCGGTTCCCGCCTCCTTCCTTCCCTACTTTTAACTAGTCTAGTTTTAAAGTATTAACAGATTTGCTAACGTGACTTACTGATATAAAATTATAATTAACCTTCATTTGGAGTGCTATTTATACACAATGCACATATATTTATAAAAAGGCTGTGTTTAAATAAAAATGTGTTCCAATGTGCACTTTTGATAAGGATTTTATAATTTTTTAATAAACTCAATCTTTCAATAGAAGATATTTAAAGTGTAACTGAAGTATACTTGCAATAGTTCCACTTAAGCACTTGAGGTGTATTTTCATTAAATTACATAAGATGTTAATAGATTTCGGGTATACTTAGCATAAAATAAATGTATTTCAAATACACATTAGTAAATTTATATTTCACTGGGGTTCTTCTTAAGTAAAACCATAATTTGACATTATCTGCCTGTTAAAAAGAGACATATTATGATTAACATTGATTTAAGTTTGCAGTGTGCCCTATAATTAAAATCATCCTAAAATAATTACTCGGGGCAATGTCTGTTTTTATCAAATGTTTCATTTCAGATCAAAGTGCTTTCTTGATAATGTCACACCAGCCAACACGAGTCAAGTCAAGATTCTATTCGCCACCCCTTGAAAGTACAAAAGAACACAGCAAGTTTTATCCTTTCACCGTTTGTGGAGAACAATAGCAAACCCTAAAAAGCATTGCTCATATTCTTTGAAATGAAAAAGAGGGGAAAGTTCACCTGACATGCAGTGTGCACACCGTCAGACTAAAACAGCTACGAATAAGCCATTAAATATATGTAAATGAAGATAGTCGGCAGAGAGCTAGCATAAAATAGCACGCACAAGGGAGAAATGCAGAAATGGATCCTGGGTAGTGATTAATTTATCTGATGATGCCTCTAGTGAGGAATTTAGGTCACAAATGAAGTGACAAGATGACAAATTACCATTTTAAGGAATTTACTGGGAATCATTAAGGAACAATTGTCAGGTAGTTTGTGGCAGGCAGAGAAATAGCAGAAATATAGAATTTTTTACAATGTCTTCCCATTTCTGGGATATGTCTTCTGAAATATCTTTGTAAGAGATTCTTTTCCACATTGTTTGTTTGATTGTTTGTTTGATTGACTGAAACGGAGTATTTTAGTCAATTTTTTTAAATTAATTTAGCTTTAGACGACAGGGGGTTAAAAACAAAGAGAGAAACACAGTTGATGGTCTGGATCTCGGATCCTTTCAAGCCTGCTGTGATTTTATTATCTTTGAATAAAAAAATTAATTAGGCTTGAGCTGTGGAAAGAGACCATCGTGTGCTGTTTTATTTTTAAATGACTGTACTTAAGTACATAAAAAAGTTCTTACTTCCTTTGAAATGTATATCACTGTGTAGGTGTAAAGTTAGATTATAGATAATTCATCAATTAAGGGGAAATCCAAATATTTTACTTAACCCCTCCATATTCGTGGCATTTTCCCAACTTTGCAACAATTTAATAGAACCCCAGAATCCCGGCATTCTGTGCCATAAGCAACGTACACCCTGGATAAAGAACAAAACCAAAGCACAAAACCAGTCAATCCTGAAACCAAACCGATTTATTGACTCCCGTTTATCTAATCTATATGTCTTCATATAGTCTGTGTTATACAGTATTATTCCATTTGTTCAGTTCTCCTTTGGTGCTTTTCCACTCCATGGTACCGTCAGGATAACACGACTTGGCTTGGTACAGCTCAATTCACTTCGGCTCAGTTTGCTTCTCCCACAGCAGTTTATTACCGCTTCAAAGTGGGTGGGGATTATAAATGTATCCTCTTGGTTGCGCCGCCTCTACTGCCGTAGCATCATTGTAAACGCCAAAAACACATGGACCACACAGGAGTAATGGAGCATATTGATGAAGGATGACTACGAAACAAAATACTGCTGAAGTACCAGATAGTTTGGAAAACCTTACAGCAAAGGGCAGACAACGATCATTTGGTTTCCTCGATGGCGCACAAGGGTAAGCTAATGTAGCATTGCAGTAAGGGTCTCAATCTCTACTGTCACGAAGCATATAATGAAAATGCAAATATTACGTATTAAAATGCGTATTCATGTGTTGCAAATCCAATGACGCTGGTAATGATTCTCTCTGAACAATCAGTGATCTGTGTGTAAACATGTCACATTTTGGTATAGGGACAGTACGCTTGGAACCTCAACCGAGGTGGTACTTAGAAAAGTATGCTACAGTACCCAGTGAAAAGTGTTTATTACACTCTTAAATAACAGGTGCTTCACAAGGTTCTTTGATGACATTGAATAACTTTCTGGTTCTATAAAGAACCTTTAACATCTGAAGAACCATTTGTGTTTCAAAAAAGGTTTTTAGTGGCGAAAAAAGGTCCTTTAGATTATATAAAGTAAGAAAGAGATGGTTTGACCTTTGACTGAATGGTTCTCCGGAACCAAAAATGTTTCTTTTATGGTTTCACTGTGAAGAACCATTTAAGAACCTTTTTTCTAATAGTGTACAATTTTTCTTATTTGAATGGTTCACATAATTTATTATTATACAACATCAAACTTTACACATTTCTGTCAGGCGTGATCTATTATTTATTGTCTTACAAACAGTGAAGACAATATAAACTGGTACAGTAGTATAGTGAAGTATAGTGGCAATGCATGTAAAACTGATCTATCCACAGCATGTAGATTAAAAAATATCACAGAGCTAAAATTGATGCTGCATTGGAGTAAATCTCTGAGATTTTCCTTGAAAGTTGCTCAAAATATACGAACAACAATCTCAACCGAGCAGAGTACAAGAGATCAGCATGTTAAACACTAAAAGCAGTCAGATTTACAGGACAAAAGTGTAAAAATACTCAAAATGACCCATTTCTCAGCCAGAATTAGATGGTGTGATTTATGGATTATTTAATAGTTTTTAATCACCTGTCAGTATGTTAGAGCCCTCTCTCTTCAGAAATACTTCAGCTTCTTTGAGTTTAATTTAAAGAGTTTAATTTAAAAATGTTACACTCTAGTAACCTAAGAGCTGAAAATTAAACAAGAGACAGCACCAAAAACGTTTGGACATATTACAACATTGTTATCCGTTTTTCGGTTTTAATGACACATTCAGCATACTAGATTTGTTAAAACTGCGTTAAACTGAGTTAAATTTCCCAAAATGTTTTGTGTGAGACTGGATTAAGAGAGTATTTTTTAAATTCAACTTTGTATTGTCCAATGTTCATGTAGGTATAGATTGTCTTTTTTTTCTTGGTTACCATTGTTTAGAAGAGTGGTGCTTGTGATCGTAGATGGCTACTTTTATTAGGGGAACCACCATAGTGTGTTGTGTATATTGTAAAAAAAACCTTTAAAATTGTGGAAAAGTCTAGTACCTCAGCACTATTAATAGAAAATAAGAAAGGGGTGGAAAGTGAAACATTATGTGTATTCAAAATGTATTCAATTGAATTGCTCCATTTATGACCACTGTATCCTAAACCATTTTACATGCACAAATACAAATATATGAACACACAGTAAAGATGTTCCCACAATTGTGAATCGAAAGAGATTAAATTAGTTTATTCCAGAATCAGGAAACGTTAACATTTAAATAACAAGCTTTTTTAATGTTTACACTCTAAACGTCTTAAAATGCACATATTATGTAGAACAATGATGTAACTTGGGGGGGACTCAATTTTTGGACCTCAGTCTTTCCAAAATCCTGGGTATGACTCTGTGTGCAACCAATGTTTACTACATGTTGTTTTATATTGATCAAACAGATTTTCTCCTTTTATTTTGCAGTTCACAAATATCATTTAATCTAATTGATATGTATTATATGTCGTTGCTGATTTTTTATAATGCTGGGATGCAGAAAGAGGTGTGAAGAGGTGTAGGCATATAGAAAATGTGAATGCAGTATATGATGTGTAAATGTGACATGATTAACTGACATTCCGGAGTCGAGCTCCTGCGAGTATCATTGCCTATTGACCTGCTGGGACTTTCAGCTAGGGCTGTTCCAAAGGTCTGTGTGGCTGATGGATGCTGGGCTGATCTGCATGGTTCTAATTGTCTGTTCTCTGTAAGCTGACGTTATCGGCAGCTGCCACACGCTCAAATGCTGAGGCGCCACCCCAGCACAGCTAACCAGAGCGGACTAATTGCAATGGCCTTTTCATCATCTCGAATCCACACGCGCAGGGAAAGAGGTGCCCAAACAAGCACACACACACTCTCTCTCGTTCTCTCAGATAGACACATATAGACTTACGTCTGCCCCTGTTTCACTTCCAAATCAGTCTCTTCTAGCAGTCTAGGGAGTATTTGACAGAGCAACATGTCGACCTCCAATGCACACCCCTACCTGGCAGCCATAACCCGATTTCAGCAACCGTTTAAGAGGGCAGGGAGGCATGGGTGGAGGGGGTTGAAGGTTCAGTGGTACTGGAGGGGGCTGGCAGCTGGGCTGGTCTCCCTGACATGAGATCAATAGTGTCTGTACTCGGGGTGCAGTCGGGCTTTAGCGGCTGACAGCGATACTCATGCCATAATTGGACCAAAGATGCAGCTAGGCCCACCCCACTGCCCCCATCCACCCTAAAATCAGCCCCCACACCCTGTTCCCAAACCAGTCTACACCCCCTCCCCTCGTACCCATCTACTGTCACATCTGTCATATGTCACCCCAAATCTCTAGTGTCTCAACAGGAGACTGGTCAGTCCTTACTCTTTTTTCTTTGCTCCAGCTTTAATTTCTCTCTTTTTACCAGCAGCCATGCAAATGTTCACTTAAATCTAGGGATGCAAACCATATTAGCTCTGTTCTTCATGCTTTTGAAGAAAAGAAGATCTGTGTCATCTGAGGATTTCACGGTAATAAAGTCATTGTTTATTTGCAAAGACGGAATGAAGCTGCCTGTTGAAAAAAGAGATGATTTGGTCCAGCTTATTAAAATGGAGAGTAAGAACACACAAGCCGCTTGTGAAGAGTAACAAACAATAGACTAGCTGTGGATGAGGTGACTAAAGGTCTATACAAGCCACATCAAAATGAATAATACACCAAAATGTAAAATATGGAAGCCGAGCGATCCCTCGCCCTGTTTCCAATCTCAGAGATTTTTGTATCGCGGTCTCACGCGGGGACTTGCATATTTCTAGAGCAAATATTGACTGAATCCTTCAGTTGAATTTCAAATGGAGATTTCATTCAAAGCCACGACTGAAATATTTGAGCAAAGCAGCGGCACTTGGCAATGAGTGCGATAATTCTTCCTTTTGCAGTACGGGAGACCCGATATTGTATTCTTTCCCATGTTTTCTTTATCTTCCCACAGTTTTATCTAAAAAGCAGGATGGTGTCTCCGATTTCATTGGATAGTCCTTTTGAAGCTTAAACGGTGTAATATGCAGCCATTTTCTGATTTATTTTATCTGAAGAGTGAAGGGCTAAAGCACTGTCCCATAGGGAGAAGAATTTTACTTTCCTTAAACAGATGAGAGCGATATTTGTCCCAGCGAGACTAAAAGGTTTTCCTTCCCTAACAGCTGGAAATCCAAATAACTGTCATTTCTTTATCTTTCAAATCCAAAAAGCATTTGGATTTAATGCTTCAAATAAAAATGGGATTCAAAACAATCCTAATCATATTAACAAAGGTTCCAACTATAAAGAAGAAGCTATTAGCAAAATTAGCATTGGTTTGTTTCTGATGTTACCAACCACATGATAGTTTGGCCTCGTTTTTCCGCAAGCTTAACTAGATTAGAAGCTTCACTCTATTTACACATTGGAGTTTTGCTTCCTTGCCCCATTGAGTTATTTATTGGGAGACTGCTAACATTAGTTTAGCTTAGGGATTTGTCAATTCTGTTTATTTACAGCTTTTATTATAATGATCAAACTTTTCCAAATTTCACCATTTCAAGTATGATCCATGATATTATTGCATATTTTCTTTGGTACACTCCTGTTGATGGCGCTACTGCAAATTCTTTTTGTAAGTAAAACTCATGTTGTTATATAATTTCATTTCTTCACATTTCTTTTAAGGGCCATTTGTATGTAAGCTGAAAGGCATGTCTTAAATGTCATGTAGCTAATGACTCGATTCCACCAAGTGGTACGGCTCGGTATGGTTTAGGACGGCAAACCCTTCATCTTGCGTTTCCACTGCCAACAGTACCCCTACTTGATTGCCGTGGTGTATGCCGGAAAGATGCAATTGGCATAAATAGAAAATGGTGGCATATGCAAATGACAATAATGTGCTAGCTCACGTAACGAAAGGGTCCCAAAATTTTGATGCGGTTCGCTATTTTGGTACTATTCACAACTTCTGACAATGGATGCGCAAAAAATTGCATACCTTTCTGCAGGGTCTCTCAAACTGGGGACCATGCCCCCCAGGGGGGCCCCAAGATGGATGCGGGTGCCACAGTTTTTGTGGCATTCAATGAAATATATTGTGTAGTTATACATCAGAAGAATAAGACCAATAACTAGATTATTGATGTTTCAGCATTGTATAACTGTAAATGTTTTTGGCTTAATTAAAACCCTACGTTTAACATAATACGTCTTTATTTGGGGGGGACCAGGTGATGCACTCTACACAAAGGGGGCCTTACAACGAAAAAGTTTGAGAACCACCGCCGTACTGTATATTCTGCTTTGTGCAATGCAATCAAATTATTAGGAAAAGACATTTGACCTGTTTAATTGTTTTATATTGTATTTTCGTTTGTTCGTTTGTTTCGTTTGTATTCCTTTCTTGTTAAGTTGTAAAAAGCCATGAATTTAATTTAAATATGTAATAGAATAATTGGAACCACACAACCAATAAGATAACAGCACACCCATATTCGCACACACATGTGACCTAGGAATGAGGAGTGGCTAATGCTGACAATACTGTCACCAGTTGAGGAAATGGACCTAATCAGATCAGCAGAGTCACAACACAAACAAACATTCGTGGAACTAATGTCACTTCTGCCATCACTGTATCAGAACCACTTTCCTCACAGACTTTGTGCTTACCTCTACATGTACTCTGGTTCACTGGCCTAAACTATGTGCTTAACAAACAATGAGCTGGGGGAGGGGTGGAGCATGAGGGGGGTGCTAGAGACATGTTGTGTTGGGGGGATGCGGGACGTTGTGGCAGGTCTGTGTTAAGTGATCTGTATTCCATGTGAGTCCACAGTTCCCTAACCCTGTGAAATTAACAACACATCCCTCCTCTGTGACCCCTGACCTTTCACATAATACCATATCCAACCAACGCCATGCATGAGCGTGTCTGTGTAATGTAAAAGGACCCAAAATGTCCATGTCAATGTTTTCATTAAACACTGCCTGGAGAGGCAAAGTTCTGCTGCTAAACCAGAGACCCACAATGTCCTTTTCCTCTAACTGAATATAATAACATTAATCTCTTTGCGAGAAATGACATCTTTTATTTTTACATTTTATCTTATAATAGTAGTGAACAAAATTTGATCTTCTGCCCAGAACTGGTCAATAATCTTAAAGAAAAGCACCCCAAACTGTCTTTACCTAAATGTCACTAGAATGACAGAGCCCAGATAATTTTTTTTTGATTTTTTAATTGATATTAAATGTATTATGATGTATTATGATCTATAATATGTAGTAATAATGTAAATAATACAGTATATATACATTTATATGAAGAGTTTAGTTCCAAAATTAAAAATCATGTTTTTTATTATGTTACATGTTATGTTTATTATGTTATTGTGTTTTAATGTGTTAGTTAGCTCGATTTTTTTAATTATTATGGCTTTAATCAAAACAAACCAACTGCAGTTTAATTCATTGGGATGCAACCATCAAAATAAAATAAAAATAAATAAAAACAGAGTTATTTCTCTTGATATAGAGTATATATATATATATATATATGTTTGTGTGTGTGTGTGTGTGTGTGTGTGTGCTTGTGTGTATACACACACAAAAGATGAAGAAATAATCAGCTATTTCTATCAGATACCGAAGCCTGCGCATCTAGCACTGGACAAAGTGTGGGAGTTTCATTTTAGGATGAGGTATTAAATTGAGGATAAGAGGTGCTGAGAGAGTGTTTAGTGAACATAATTTCCCAGAGACCACCTGGAGGATGACAGCTTACAAGATAAGGAGCAAGACTAAACTACTCCACCACTAAAGCAAAGATTGGCAGCTGAGAGTAGAACCTGCAAACTGACCTACACGTGAGACCTCTTCACCTCTGCCTCATAATCACTGGTCTGAAGGAGGCGGCTGCTCGCTAAAAGGCAGTGACAGCCATTAGAGAACTGCTTAAAACTCCACTTAAATATCTCTTTATAGACGATTACTTAAACTGGAGACTGGTATTTAAATGACACTTTCAGGGGCTTTCACGTGTGGTAATTCAATTGCTTGCTGGCATTGAATGAGTCTCCATTGCTACAAAAGATGAACAAACATCCGCTTTATGGAGACAGCTATACCCGACATCTGTGATAAAAACAAAAATAAAACTATTGCTACTCATGTTGAATCTCCATTTTTTTGTGTGTGGAATGAAACACATGCGTCGAAAGGTACAGTACCAATTTGGACATGTGCTGCTGTTATGCGTTTTAGATTTGGCTGTATTTTTCCAGTGCATGGCATGAAAAGACTGCGATGAGTGAATGTGTGTGTGCAGATTGTCCAGGGCCTGGGTCCTCCAGCAGAAGAAGGCTTGGATCAGTGGAGACAGCCGTTAGCCTGGGGTTAGCCGGGCCGGCACGCCAAGGCTGTGACAGGGAACAGGGGCGATGGAGTGGAAAGCAGACAGCAGAATTTGTGAATGTTGTAGTGGCCCTTTGGAACAGCTGAAGCATTTAAAGATGGCTGCCGCTAACCTGCCTGCGAGCAGAGCGGGGCCAAGTGGTGGCAGGACACTGCTGCACTCATCACTTATTGTTTTGTAATGCCACCACAAAGGGTGGAGCTTGGTTACTGGCTGTGTGTGACATGTAAAATGACAAGGATTACTTGCTAGTAATGCAGTAACTTGAAATATTTCATGTAATAAATAGTTTTCTGTTTCTACTGTTAGAAAACATTAAGATGTGGAAATCTACTATGATTGTTCACAAACTCTACAGACAGAGCTGGACTGAGACTGAAAACTTCTCCAGATGGCCAGTCCACCCCTGTCTACAGCAATACTTTTGACATACTGGACACAGTATGACAGTGACATGTATGGATATATAAATTATTCGATTTTTACATCCTCTGAAAGCTGATTAAATAAGCTTTACTTACCAAACAGCGAACGATGTTTGTAGGCGTGTTTCCAGGAATTTTTGTTAGCGATTTTGCTGTTTTTATACTTTTACAGCAGGATATTTACAAAATATCTTCATGAAACATGATCTCTATTTAATATCCATAAGAATATTTGGTGTAAAATAAAAATGGATCATTTTGACCCATACAATGTGTTTTGGCTATTACTAAAAATGCCCCCTTGCTACTTGCAAGACTGGTTTACGTGATCACATTTGAGAAATCATAGCATAAGAGGTGTGCGTGCGTATGTGTGTGTGTTTGTTAGTGTGTTTGTGTGTAGGGGTGTGTGTGCATGTGTGTGTGTGTGTGTATCAACGGAAATACAGTACCAGCCTGAGCAGCCAGACATTACAGTGAGATGTAAATCATAGTTGCCATAACTGGCAGATCCTCCCTGAACCAGCCAATCACAAGTAATAAACCAGGTAACATTTCATAGGTCAGAGAATAGAGCCGCACTATCTATGCAATCTGAAACCCAATACTTCTTTAAATATGCATTTACAGCTCTTAATGCAAATCCAAATATTATAATAAAAGAAAAAGACAGACATGGATCTCTCTATCTGAATAAAAACATGCACTCTCTTGGGCTCTTATCTTGACCCGTGCGAGAACACAATGAGATAATCTTTGCGTATCAATCCCCCATCCCTGGGCACGTCAGCATGAAACGTAGACTCTTTTCACTAATTGGTAAGAATGAAAAGAATAAAGTTTTAAATGTAGAATTGTTTTAATAGTAAGAACTATTAGAAATCTTCGATAAAGTATACAATTGACATAGCATATCAACGTCATGGGGTTAAACCTAATCAAATGGATCTGCATACGTGGACCGGAAAAAAACAATCATGGAAAACGCCTGCAGAGGAAATCAGTTACAGCTATCAAATGTGTTTTCTCGTTCTCACTTTCTTTTTTATTCCAACAGAATCATATCTTCTATTTATCATTCATATCTGTGTTTATGCATAATCACACCTCTGAATATTTGAGTCAGTTTAATGAACATTTCTCTCTCTCTCTCTCTCTCTCTCTCTCTCTCTCTCCACAGCAAATGCTGGTTTCTGTTAGAGTTTGTCTAATATGAAACAGGGCCATGGGGAAGGATTGCCAATGTTTGCCTGCAAGTTTACCCAGAGATGAACCACAGACGAATCCGCCTCCTCCATATATATGTGGGAGACTTGATTTTAATTCACTGTAAAAAACACCGTACACATGAGTGTCTCCCAAGGCTTACATTTTTAAAGGTTGAATTAAAGACTAAAATAGCGTACACTTGAACAAAGCCTTCAATCGCATATCTGCCTTTATTAACCTTCAGTGTCCCCTTATGCCTCTTCTCAAATCTTCTACATATATTAATCGGGTACATTTTTCAAATCCTCCTTCACAAATGCATTAGCTGAGAAATAAAAGCTTAAAATGCTTTTACTGCTTTTATGCTCGCTTTTTTGTTTATGGATGGTTTGTATGCTAACAAAGGGTCCGTAAAATTCGCTGTGGAATTCCACCGAATAGGGAAAACAATCATTTGGATGAAGTGCATGGTTCATTCAACCCCAATTCCGGATTCAGCCAGCATATCATAGAGATTTTAACAGTCATAGAGGATTAACCCGCGTGGATCGCAGGGGGTCTTGCTCGCCGATAGATTTTTGGAGACACTGGAATTGCTGCTGTTTAGAAGAAAAAGAGCGTAAGAGAGAGATTTCATTTTCACCCATTGTTTCCTGCCTTGACCTCCTCTCTTTTTGCATAATCATGACAGTTATGCAGGAATATTTAGGCATTAATAATAAATTGTGTGAGATTCAAACTCTCTATATAGAAATGTGACCTTCACACTGGGTTTGATGCACTCAGAAAAGTGGTCATCCCTCAATTCCGTGCTAGCCATTAAATGTGTGTTTATATTACAGTTTTTCTCCATTGCTTAAACACATTTCTTGAAAGTATGGCTCCTTTTCTTGAAACTCAAGAACCTCAAGAACTTTCTTGAACCACTTATTGGGATTCAAGAATATAGTCATTTGACAGCTGCAGTGACTATTACAACATAAAAGAGTGCTGAAGGAGCAAAACGCAACAATGAGGTTTAGGAAAAAAATACACTACTGTTACGTAATCTTAGATGAAAGTGGATGAAGTAGACATGACAAGAAAGTTCAAAAACCAACATAAACTGGCTAAGCAACACAATACAGAATACAATTGCATACATATATAATAAACATAGCATACTATGCACTTTTGGCCCAGTTTCGTTACAGGACACTATTGCAATTTCTCGGACTTCTGACAAAAGATTTTTTGGAAGTTGTCGTCTCTAAGTTCTGCAAAAATGAAAACATGTAAAAGATGCTACAAATAAACTTGATGATCAAAAATTTTAGGGTGTACACATGCTTCCGTTTACTGGATACACAATAGTGAAATTCTCGTGTGTACTGTAATTATACTGTATATTTACAGCAAGCCGTATAAAGCCCTATAGATGTGTCTTGGGCGAACAATCACCTGTACTCCTATTGATATTATCCTGATATTCTGATTGGTGTGTCATCACTTTTGCTTCTGAATATTTGCTGATGAATAAATGTGTGCTACTTACATCTTGACACTTCAGTTCATTTTATTATGGTTTTGTGTTTTCTGAATGAGAACATGGTGAAACCTTTGCAAATAGTACGTTTTTGTGTGTGGTTTGTACTAGCTGATGTATTGTTCTGAAAATGTGTTTATAGTTGTGAGAAAATGGGGAATTGTGTGTCAAGAAGACGGTTTTGAATTTTGTTTACTTAGCATCATATTCCTTATTCTTCCTTAAATGGAGGGTGATGTCAGTAGGACCATATTTAATTTGAGGGGTGCACCTTAAAGGGAATTAATATGTTTGGAACAATATTTCTAGCAAAACAGAATATTTTGTTTGTTGAGTGAGTAGTTGAGTAAAAACGAAGATGTATTTCTAAAAGGCCCCTTTGGAAGAAAATGACTTGTCTTGGACACAGTTGACACTCATCAATGTGACACAGCAGTAAAAAGGCACAATGTGCTCACATAATAACCAAAGGCACAGAAACCTTGACAGCAGCGTAAACCGCGTCCAAACGTATCACTGACACCTTCTCATGCTACATGCATTAAGAAAATTATGAGCGCTTAGCTCGTGTCTGGGATACCAGAGGGATGCCTGAGTCTTCCAGAATGTGTCATGTGTCACTAGCATCACAACCCTGGGGCTTGAATAACAGTGCCCACCCTCAGCATAAACTCTCTGCGACATCATCACATTGTCATATGTGACCCTGGACTACAAAACCAGTCTTAAGTAGCACGTGTGTATTTGTAGCAATAGCTAACAATACATTGTAGAAATCAAAATTATAAATGTTTCTTTCATGCCAAAAATCATTGGGAGACTAGATAAAGATCATGTTCAAAGAAGATATTTTGTGAATTTCCTAGAGTAAACATATCAAAACTTTATATTTGTGACTGGATGCCGCAAAACTATGAACAACGATGAACGCTTTCCTGTAGCTCAGTGGTTAGAGCGCAAGGTTGTGGGTTCGAACCCAGGGGACTTCAAATACCTATGTAAAAAAAATGTATAGGACAAAGCAATGTAAGTCGCTTTGGATAAAAGCGTCTGCAAAATGCCTAAATGTAAATGTAACAAAAATGGAGGGAAATACGATTACAAACTTCAACTACAAGCTCTTTGGGAATTACCAACTCATGTTTTGTATTAATGTAGGCTTATAATATTTTTGTTTTCTGGTTGATCTACTCTCCACAACGTCATTAGAGCGGTACGCCAACAGAGAGTGTTTAAACAAACCTATTTCCTCTTTGCAACTGCCTGCTACAGCCCCTCTGATAGATAACTTTACAGGCGATTTAAAAAAAATCGCACCCTCAGTTTCCAGACTTTTAAATAACTATATCATGGCCATACATTGTTTGACCCTAACATCAATTGAAAGCATATTTAGTCAGCTTTCAGATGACATGTGTCTCAAATTTACCCTTAAGACTGGTTTATGTGTCCAGGTTTACAAATGCCAACTTGTTCTCACATGTTTTAAACACATCTTCATTTCCCAAATAGCATTCTCGTGTTTGCTGTCAAACGTTTCTGTACCTAAGGGCGTATGTAAACTCAACTCTGAATATAAAGAAACATTCCAACACACTGCGAAAACTAAAAAAGACAAAAAAGCATGTGGCACATGTATAAGGTTCTTCACAGCGATGCCAAAGAAGAACAATGTTTGGTTCCACAAAGAATCATTCCATAAAAGGTTCTTTAAAGAATCATCTCTTTCTTTTTATAATCTGAAGAACCTTTTTCGTCACAAAGAACCTTTTGTGAAACGGAAAGCTCCTTCAGAAGCACCTCTTCTTTAAAGAGTGTACATCACAATTCACTACAACATTATATCAATTAAAGAATCACTGAAGTGTTCACAAAACACTTCAGGATTTAAAGTGAACAATTAAAAATTGTGTGACAGAAACCAATGTCAAGATCAAAGACAACTTATTATTGGGTGATAACATATTTTTTTCTATTATGGATTCTTGGGTCTTTGTGTGTTCTTTTTTGTAACTGTTGTTATGATTTCGAAATGTTGTTGTTGAACCAGTTGTCCTCTACTTTAAACGTGACTTTGTGAAAGTATAGACTTCTTGCTCTCCTCATCTGGAGCCTAACACCTTATTGAGATTTGTAATGGTCTCTCAAGAAGGGGCAGACCATATTCAACAAGGAGCTTATTCAATATCACATATGCAACAGAAAGTCTATATGTATTAGGTAGATAGAGTCATCCACACAGTATGAAAGTCACGGCTGTCACTTATTAAATACATAATAATCTCTCGGTGTGAAAATAGGAGCAGGTGAGTATATGACAGCAGTGTGAATATGGACAGGCAGATAAGTATGCACTTAGGGTGTCTAAGAGAGAGATTACATCCTAAACAGGGGGTGGTGGGAAGGGCTGTAATTGTCGTTTTGTGTGGTCAGTGGGCAGGTCCGAGCATAATCTCTGACTAGTGCACAGAGAGTTATAGACTCTGCCCGTTCAATTCTACTCCAAAACTTAATCCTTTTTTGCAATGGCTGGGGAGGGGGGTTGTTACTGGATATTATCTCTGGTTGTGACCTTACTCCGCCGTACTCATCATGTCAGTTTGTCTGGAAGAGATGCTGAAGCCCGATCAACTCGGCAGGGGTTTGAGCTGAACACACAGGAGAAGATCTCACACCAGGAGCTGCCAGAGAGAGGTCTATTCTCACTCTACAGCTGTTATTAAAAACACAGTTTGTTTGTTTCAAAATGCTTGGTTAAATCCGTTAAATCATTGTCATGTGCTTTATTTTGAAACTATTTTGTTGGACATGCTGCTGTAGTTCAGTGGTTTGAGCATGGCACACTTAACGCCAAGGTTACGGGTTTGATCCCAGGGCATTGCACTACACAGATACAATGCATAGTATAATACAATATAAGTCGCTTTGTTTAAAAGATTCTGCCAAAAATCATTAATGTACACATATGTGTCATGTTCTCATTCGTTCCCTTGTTTAGTGTGTATTGTTTTGTTTGGCTCATTGGCTTAAGTATTATAAAGTGTGTATCATTTCCCTTGATCAGTTTGTGTATAAATACACCAGTGTTTTCTGAGTTCTGCTGTTAAACGTGCTTCTGTGTCTGTGTCTGTGGGTTTATGAAACTTTAAACCTGCACATAGATCCAGCTTCTGCCTTTGTCTAAATGAAACGTTTTTAGTTATAATGACAAGCGAGAAAAACTGACCAAAAAACAAGATCATTGTTCTATTTATTTGAGAAAAACAATGACTGTGTCTACATGTGCACTGCGGTCCCTGTTGTCTGGGATGGATATTGAATGGTCAGACCCGCTGGAAGCCATCACTACCAGTTAGTGCGGACAACCATGCTTTCTGCCCACTCCCTAGCACCGGTCATAGCCACCAACACAACACACCAGGATCTGCCGGGCTAGGGCGCAGGGGGCCGACAAGAGACATTAGGTGGAAGAAGACTGAAGAAATAGCACACCTCTGCCTGCAGTCAGGTTTCCAACACGCTCACAGTATTAGAGCTTAACACCACAACAAAACAACAGAGACAGACTTGTTTAAGTTTTTTATAACATTGACTTTGTCTCAAGATAACACAATGAGTCTTTCTAGAGGCCAACATTTAAAACCGTTTTTCCACATGAGGGATATGTGACTTGCATAATAAATTAACCGATTTAACAGTTAAAGGACCAGGGTGTATATTTTTGTAGGCTCTATTAATAGAAATGGTATATGATAAAGACATGACCGTGTTTAAAGTTGAATAAAGGCATTACTTAATGAAGCGTTTCATGATGAGCTACTCCCATCTACGATTTCCCCTTACATAGAATTTGCCATGTTGTTTCTACAGTGGCCCTAAACGGACAAACTGCTCTAAAGAACGCGTTTCGTAAATGTGTTATCTCCTTCGCTAAAGAAGCTCAAACCTGACGACATGTTTCTTTAATACCCACCGTAGTGCTTCGAAAGGGAGGGGTGGAAAGAGCCGTTGGTTGCAATTCGCAACCTCACCACTAGATGCAGCTAAAAATTACAGAACAGTCCTTTGATATATGATATATGATATATCCTGTATGCATCCGTAATAATGGTTATTTATGCATATTCACAAGCAACCAACCATAAAACCAAGCATTAACCTAATCTCAACCTTAGAACATTTTGTTAATAATTATGATTCAGTATTTAAGGAGTTACACAATCAGAGGAAAGCTTCTTTTTGAGAACATTATTGAGAAACAGGCTTTTGTCGAAAAATGAAGGAAGTTACAGCATTTTCTTTTATCAGCAAAACAGTGTTATGCAACAGCTTTTTAAATTCACAAATGACTGTATAATTGTTGAAAGCACACTATAAAGATTTTCCACTGCAACTCAATGATGAAACCAAGCATGATCCTTCAACCAAATAAGACCATGATGACACAGGGCAACTCTGCTTCAGGAAGCACCACCCAGAGGAGTCTCTTCTCAACCCATTGTGAGGTTCTTTAGCCGCTCTTGATAAAAGTAACCTCCTGTCTCTCTCTAACAGTACATCGCAGAGAGCATTTAAAAACAACAAAGTAGCGACTGGCTGCAGCCTCATCCACGGGAGAGAGATGGATCTTCCCTTCCTGCCTTTGAAGCTCCAAGGAGTCATTTAATCAATTATTAATCAAAGCGGCGTGTGGATCTCAAAGACACTCGCTTCTGCTGTAAATGCTGTATGGGGCTTCACAGAGGAGATTTCAATGTGCCATTATTGAGGTGTCGCTGCTTTTAATAAGGTGCTTTAAGGTACACATGCAGTAAGGGAAAGGTTTCTATGGAGGTTGAGTTCTACAGTTGGAACATGACATGCCTGACTAGTGCAGATTAATGGGGTGTAAATGAGAATCTAGGTGTTGGGAGCGTGCAGAGTGAGAAGTCAAGAGAGGCTACTGTACAAAGCCTCGGGGAAGAGGATGTCTTACACGGATGAAGAGGATGCTTTTGTCAATTAACACAATGCTTAATGCACATAGGGAGCTCCGTTGCCACGTGAAATTCAATTCAACTTAAATGGCAGTCATCCAGAAATCTCATGACAACCAAAAGCACCAAACATCTCAAATGACAAATCTCGTTAAAAAATTGCATTGCCTCTGTAAAAGGGAACTTGGCCAAAATGACAGTGTTCGATGTTGACATCATGTTAAAAAGTCATGTAAAGTGCATTGGGGAAAATGAAGGTAGACCACAACACCACAAAGCAATATTGCCGTGATGAAACGAAAAACTGTGAAAATGCGTTTAGCAGTGCATTGGCATTACTCCCGGGTCCACGCAGGAACACAATGGGAGTTAGTTCATTTGATAGAATTGATTCCAGGGGTCACCTTATGGGGCATGGATCCCTCAATTCAATTTATGAATAAAAATGGTGCCTCTTGCAACTGCATTTCATAAAAAATTCATCTGTTTTCTTTTGGCCATTCTGTCAGTCTTTTAGTGTTAGACAAATTGAAGTGCGCGCTCAGAGGGAGGCCAGCGGTAAACGGAGAATCCATTTGCCCATTCTCTCCCTCGGAAGAGAGCGGAGATCCGCCGTTCAAAGACGGCAGCCACAATGCGGGTGACACCGGGTCAGTCTCTCTTCCTGTCCATCACCTGCATGATGGGATTGTTCTTTGTGGAGGAGAAGCTATGTGAAGCTCTTGCTCTTTTTGTGTGACGGTCATATCTTCTGATTGATGGCTTCATGGCCAGGGCCAATGTGCCCTTTTTAAATAATTTATGTCGCAATTGCTGTGGACAACTGCTTTATAACAGGAGTTGTTATTTTTACATTGACTCAATGATCAATAGTTTAAAAGACATCACACTTGGACTAATGAACTTCTTAACAAGGTCTCTGGGGTGTGAATATAATTACTGCTCAGCCACTGACCACCAAGAGGACAAATCTATTCTGATCTTTTAACATAATCTGTGTGCGCTGAGGCGTGGGTCTCGATGGATTTATTTATTCGGTTTTAATTCATTTTTTACTCATAAGTACATACATATGGAAATTACAAGAAAACAAGCTTTTCTATACGAACGCACTGTATTGTTCATTTGTACAAAATGGATGTTGAATAAGTGGCCGACACATATCCAGAGCTCATTCATGTCATATATTAAATCTCTGATGGTGTCATTTGTGAAAAGTCTGGGCCCTTTTATGCTCCTATTTTTTGTGATAAGAGTAGAGTTCGACTCGGAGACGGGCATATTTTTTCTCACACGCTGTACAGTAGTCCCTAACCTCGTAAATCAAAGTCCGCATTCACCCTGCCTTTAACCAAGTGACAAATTGGCCAAACAATACCGCTTGAATTCTTATTAAGCTTGATTAATTCATATCATTAGTTAATCACACAACAGCTCATAAAATATAGTAAATTAATTTCTATAATGTGATTAATTTGTGAAACACTTGAATTAACATCAATAAATCAATTGGTGAATCAATTACATTACCATTTTTAAATACAAAGTTAATAGTGTGCTTTAACTAGTGCTATAGAAGTGATCATCTATCTTGCGATATTAGAGGACCAGAGGGAGCAGCTCAAGTGATCAATGATGAGAAGGGTTTTTTGCTGTCTCTCAATGGGTCAGAGCTTATAGGGGATTGGAAACGCTGTGGTCCTCTTAGAGCTGTAAACAAATTCTTTTACAAACTTTAAGTCCAGGAAAACATGGGGATGATTTATTACTGACGGTGATGACTTTCACTCACATGTTCACGTCATGAGTTTATAAATGTTCGGTCTGAATGCAGTCCGTCCATAATATCCAATGGACAGATTCCTATGTAAGGGTTCTTGTCTTCAAATTTATTTTCGTGTGCGGTCATTCAAATATTCAATAAGGTCAGTTTAGATCTTATGTTGACTTTTATGTTTGGCTGGAACATGAATGATGGGTTATTGCTTTTACATTACAACGTAACCATGATATGTAAGATTCCAGCAAAAATCAGTCCAAGGTAAATGTGGCCCAGTAAAAAGCATACGTGGACTGAGATCTCTTCCGGTAACATTTCATTCTCTGGGGATGTAGCCCACGACCATCCACCCGGTTTCTAGATAAGTTTAGGTACCTGAAGCCACGTCAAATATTTCATCTCAGCAGTTTTAAACAAACTCAGCAAATGTGAAAACTGAGGGACACGAAACGACAGACTGTGAACACGAGAGAAAGGTTCTTTACCGTGGTTGGAGAAGATAACACGGCTGTTAGCTTACATAGCAATCGCAGCAGCTGCTTGGCTTACACAGCCACTACATGCGGCTTACGCTCAGCTCTCTCGTTAATAGTCCTGCTATCCTCCGAAGCTGTCCGATCCCTGATGTTCTGAGCAGGCTGGAAAGAAGAGACACTGGCAGGATGAAATGTCACCCGGATGGGAAAAAATGTTCTTCCAATTTTGGTTGGAAGGTTTAGGTGATTTGAGCTTGATTGGACTTTGTGTTTGTGCCACTGGTCCTTATATGAAAGTACGATGGTGGGTTTGACAGGTCCCTGTTTCTACGCTGTCGATGTATACAGGGGTTTCTCAACTCTCTGAAGTAAGAGGAAAAGGTTAGAGAGACTTGTTCACGGCTGTGAAGCGAGAATGAGTGTGCTGCTCTAATTGCTGCCGTTCAGAAGGGGGCAGGGATGGCACAATGATACACCATGGAAACAAGGGAAAAATGTTGTCATTTTGTCACAGAGAAAAAAATCTACTCATATGAATCGCCTATATATTCAACTACTTGGCTTATTGTAGAGTGTGTAGTGTACTGGTACAATAAAAACCCAAATTATTTATTTTTTTCTTCAAAAAAATCAATTCATGAACCTTATAGATGGTTTCAAAGCAACAACATAAACAAACCTTACTGCACATTGGCGCGTTTTTGGACTGCCTTAATGTCGATTAAAATAATTTGCAATTAATAGAGTGCCTGTAGATTACTTCTGCGATAACAAGCAAAAGAAACCAATAAGAACCGTTACTTGGGCAAACTTGCCTCAACATTATTTTATTTCCATTGCAATACCAAGCTCAACCACTAGACAAAGAGACAGTTGTTTATTTAATCAAATTAACAGACAACAAAATTCATCAAATCTTATTCAACATAATTATTATACAATAAAAAAGTTATATAAATTAATATTAACATAAATTAAACGTTGGGACTGCTCTGCGGCAAAAGCTCTGGGCATTGGGCAAAGTCTGGTTGTTTGTCATATCGAGGAATATGTGAGATATACACAATGACTTACACAAAGTTATTGTCTGGCTTCATAAAATATTGAATATAGCAAATATCGTAGCTGTCGTTACGAAACCTTGGTTGTCCAAATTGACGCTTTTTCAGGAAATAGAAAAACCGATGAACTTTTTAAACGATTACACACTTGAACAAGCGCTTTTTTAGAATCCCGCGAACCAGAAGTTGCAATCGGTTTTTACTTCCGTTTATATTAGCATTTCAGAATGAAATGGAATTTCAAACGAGAAAAATAGTGGGCGTGGCTGTCGTCTTTCAGTGCGATTTGATTGGATGTATAAAAAACAGCCGTTGCATTTTGAAATGAAACTGACAGCAATCTGAGAGTTGAAGGACAGGAGTTAACTGATGCTCCGCCCAAGCCGTCTAACATACGTCATCAAGATGGATACTCATTACAGGAAAGAAGTCCTGTTCTATATTTTCACTAAAGATTATGGGGGCACACAAATTTTAAAAAGAGAATGACCCACATTGATCAACTATTTACAATAAAAACTGCAATATTTCATGAAAAAATAGCCATCTTCATTTTTTATTTCACTGGGACTTTAATGTTCCTTGTTTTAAGGACTAAAAATCATATAAATGGCCTCAGAAAACTTTGATTGTTTATTACAAAATCCATTCATCTGTATCAGAGCTTAATATATTCCACAGATGTAAAGCATCTTAATCTAGTTTACAGAACCGCACTAATCTTTCTCCGAGAAAAAATGCAAATGCTTCACAGGAATCAAAGCGCTTACCCACTTGAAACAATCTGTAATTATTGAGGTATTAAATCGATTCATTCCTTTGCACCAACTGTTTCGCAATTCTTCAGAAAATAATTTGCCATGTAAATCTCTTCTGTCTCACAGACTACAGAGCGTACTGCCTGAACCTATACGACAGCGGCCCGGAACTGGCGCCCAGTAAACAAAATGTTTAGTAGAGGGAGGAATATTAATTATCATGTTCACGAGTGAACTGCTCTGTTAGGGGATGGGAGGAAAGGGCCAATGCTTTTGGGGGTTGCCGTTTGAAAATGGTTGCTATAGGTGCAACTAGTCTCTCTTACCCCTCCCCAAGGGAAAGAGAGAGAGAGAGAGGGGATGAATTTATGCTGTAAAACCCCCGCTGATTGCCAGGAAGGTAAAAGAACCAATAGCGGCATCAGTGGTTTAATTTAAAGTGTGTTTCTCACTAGGCTGCCCACAACACTTAATTAAACTCTCCTGTTTTGGCAATGACAAATGCTGCCGAGCAAGAGGACGGCAGGCAAGCTGACGGAGGCCGCTGTAATTTCTTTCATGTGCAGCGACAGCCAGATTCAGGTCAGAAAGTGGAGAATTAAAGAACTAAACAAGATTTCTGCTAGCTGAAGGCCCTACGACAGGCTTTTCTTTCACATGAATACTCTCTCTTTATTTGCCCTCATTTAACGGGAGTTTTGTCATAGATTTATGGGGGTTGTGAAAAAGCGTCATGTTTGCATAGACCTTGCTTTGCTCCGCTGTGCTTCCCATTTTCGCCTCGCTTTGTAAGGAAATTTTCAGCCTGTCAAAGCAGCAAAAGTCAGAGGCGTTCCGTACCTTACGATGCATTGACATGTCGCAAAATTATTATGCTTTATATTGGAGATTTAGCAAAAAAAAACATTTTGTTGAGATCGCGTAACTTTTGTACCATCGTGGGGACATTTGTCATTCAGTCCCCAAAGAGTGAATTGCGGGCCACGGTAATCACACATGGCGGGTGTATTGCCTGATCATCAGCATGACGAACCTTTAATACAGTCTGGACTTACATACTGTACAATGTGTCATCTACTTTACGAAAAACAGAAACCCATTTACTACAGCTCAACAGCTTATTTGGTTGTGACACAGCCCCAAATCCATCATGTGTGCATTTCAGGAGAGCGCTTTAAAGTCAGCTCTCCTAACAGCTCAAGAAACCAGCCTCATGTTCAACATGAACACAAAACCTGCCACAGGATGGAAACGCAAACACATATGCCTATAAGGCATTCAGTCACATTTTTCTATTCCTTCATTGGGTTTGATGACTTAAGACAAGTAAGGGCAAAAGCATTGTGTTCTAGATTTGGCAGTATTAACGTTTAAAAATAAATTCATGAGTATGTTCGATGGAAGCTGTTGCATAGCATATAACATATAGATATTAACAAAAATAGGTACCATGAATCAGATTGATAAAGCTATTAAGTTAAAAATGATTAACAGTTTTATAACAAACCATATTTAAAGTCTTACAGTATGATATATCATTCACTGGTACAGGTTAAATATTAACAAGAAACTTGTTGAAAGAATGATGTATTGTAGTTGAAAATATTGTTATTTCTGTGAAGAGCTCATGGTTGGTCCTCTGACACATCTATTGTACTATAATAAGACTAATGAATAAGAATTTCACAGTCCATAGAAGCATTGCTTATTCTGCACCACGATGAGAACAATCCTCCACAGCATTCTAACACATTAAACGTCATTTTCATGTCACCTATCTTTATTGTTTTGTAACCTGCATAATTTTTATTTAGGGACCAAACACGGAGGTGCTGGTTGGAGGACTGCTCTGGCCCCAACGAAAATTAATCATGTTTTTTTCTCGTGGTAAAAGTGTAGTAACCGTGTTCTATTGGTGTATTGATTACTACTGGCAAAATGTTTTTTTTTTATTATTATGGTTCATTTTCATAATGGTGCAAAGCCTTGTTGTTTTCCTTAGGTTATTAGGGCGCAAGCATCGAGACCCAAGGCTGGAGGCCTACATCATAGTTGCAAAGCCCTATTATTTTTCTTTGAATTATTTGTGACTCTGGACCAAGCAAACCAGTCTTATGACTCATTTTTTTTTTAATTGAGATCAGCGGAATAAATAAGCTTTCCCTTGATGTATGGTTTATAGGAATACTTGGCCGAGATACAACTATTTGAAAATCTGGAATCTGAGGGTGCGAAAAATCGAAGTATTGAGAAAATAGTCTTCCTTCTAAAGTCTTCAATCCGAGGCGCTGTAGGTGCTAATAAGAAACAGGTTTTTTAATGCTCTTTGTTGGCTTACCACTGTAATGAAGTTGTGGAGAGAAGATGTACTCGATGTTTAATTTTCCTGGGTATCTTGGGGACCTTAACAGCCTCATAAACTCTTGCACAATAACCAAAGATGTCTACCATATTGTGTGCACATGAGTCTCTTTAGCGCCCAATTTTTCGTATAAGTTATCTTGAAGCATAGATCTACATAATTATGTGCACATCTATGAAACTCAGTATGTATATAGTTCCCATTGACCCACTTTTACACTGACATCCATTAGCTCTTCCAACATGAAAGTTGCCCATTTGGGATTTTGTGAAAACTGTATGCCTTGAACATTTAAATCCTCCTCCTAAGCAATTCATGCAATGATGCCAAATCATCCTTCCGGGTCCACCATCAGTCTGATTACGAGCCAGATCCAGCTTTGGTTACCTTGGGGAAAAGACAGACATAAGAATAGAATAACGTTCCAAACAATTTGATGTCATAAGTGCATGAGTTTAATGGGAAGTGTTCCTGGTGCCAGAGTGTGTCTGCCTCTTGTACATTACAAGGAAGACTGTTCCAAAGTTTGAGTGTTGGGTAAGAAAATGATTTGCCTTCCGAGCTTGATTTTGAAATTAACAACATAATGTATTATCAACTTTCCAGAGTTCTGAGACCGCAGTGAACATGAGGGACTGTAATGTGACATGAGATCAGTCAGGTACTAAGGAGCTAAACCATTCAAGAACTTATATGTAATACAGAGTTTATACAGAGTTTAAAGAGGTTTGAGAGTCAGAGTGGAATCGTGGTTGAACTCGGGAGGGGACTCTTGGTTGAATTCTAAAGCGGACTTGAGGTTTGTATCTCGTCGTGTGTGTGGACGAGTCTTGGAGAAACTCTGGAACAGACAGAGTGGAAAACTCTGGAGCAGACTGATGGGGAAACTCTGGAGCGAACTGACGGAGAAACTTCTCCCACACAAGAACTAAAGTCATTTAACTTGATTATTATTATTATTATTATTAATCTAAATAAGAATTCTTCAATGCAGTGCTCCAGCGGAGGCCGCCTCGGCAGACATGGAGAGGCAGGTAATCCTCCATTGAGACCATATAGAAATCTTCTCTGGGTAAGTAAAATTTACTTTCAAAAACTTTTTGCAGAAATGTACACAAAGAATTAAGTTAATCTTTCCAGTTGTTTTTCACAGTGTATAGATAATCATTCAAATTGACTTCTTACTACTGAATTAAATACAGATTATACTGACAAAAATGTGACAGTCGTTTCTTATCAAATAAAAAATCACATTTTTGAAGAACAATTGAATGTTCTCATTTAGAGATGTATTTAAGTAAAATAGGGACAAAACAAATTAATAGAGAATCTATAACACTATTAACCTAAAGTAAAACTGGGTTTGTGTGCAATTGTGTGCAATCTAAAAAAGAAAGAAAATAGAGTTGGTAGTGAATTCTTGTAATTTGTTAAACGGCTGTGAGAAGTCTAAAAGAGAGAGAGGTATCTGGTGGAGTTAAGCGTGCGGCACTTTTTGTGTTCTCCAGCACAATCCATTAATCATAGCACGGCGCGGCAGCCATATTCTTCTGTGTAGTGCCTGTACTTTCATTACGGGAGCCTAATTAAATAGCTCTGTGAACTGGAATCTGAGATTCCTCTGTTACAGATTATCATTAATTATGGTGAAAGAGCTGGGAGATGTTGGACTCAATTATACCCGGCTCAAGGCTGGCACGCTGTGATTCATGGCCCTCGCCTCCTCATCGACGCTCTTTTGCCGCTTATCACACCATCCCACTTCTGTAAATTGGGCACTGCCAGACGACACACAGAGTCAGGGGCAGCGTACTTCATTACAAACATGTTGGAGAAGCACAGACCAATTAAGGCTTGTGAATATGTGCTGGGAAGGAAAGAGGTAAAGGAGTATTACTCCATATCTTACTACTACAAAAATATTCTTGAAAAAATATGTTTCTTTGTTTCTTTTTTTAAGCAGTGAATTAAATGGAAAACTGTCATAACATGATGCTGAGTAGTATTTTATCAGGAGGGCATGTTCTAGGGTATTTAGGTAATATGCATGCCCATTTAATAGTTGTAGAAAAAATATACAACAGTCATTCAGGAGCTATGTATAGTAAAAAAGTGCGAAAACAAATTTGTGTTTGATTCATTTGTGTACTGTATTCAGACATGGTGTGTTAAGATCTTCCTGTAGATCAATTGGTAGACAGTTTTGTTAGCACCGAAAAAGTATGTGGGAAAGAATTTGCAGAAATCTCTACAAACTTTTTGTTTTGTTTTCTACCAAATATCTAAAGACACATCTACTTGACAAGGAATGTGACCTCAGATATTTAGTCTTGTTAAATATATATAAATAAGTTTATGTTTAAAACTTTTCTGCTTAATTCAAAATTGATCAATTATTTTTGTTTTCTACTTTAAAACAAAAAGTTGCTTTAACCCATTGTTTAGTTGATTATAACCCATTGTCTGAGTTAATTTAAACAAATGGCTGGGTTGAAGATAACCAAGAATTGTGTTTGTTTGTTTATTTGCATGTATAGAAGAAAAATTGATGTTTTTATTTGAAGGATTCAAAATGCCCGATAAAGAATCATAAAGAAATGTAAGTTCTGGTAAAGCTATAGGCCTTAGCAGTTTTCTCAACTCCATACACACAGAGGGCAGACATTTTAATATATATGAAAATCATCTATCCAGTATGCACTTCAGGGAAGTTAACATCACACATATTTTCACAGAAACAAGAGACGACTCTAGAACACTATTTGAGGGACACATGTATCTTACTTCTGGAAATAAAGTTAATACATCTTAGACAGTTTTCATTCGAGCTGTTATGAAGTTCTATACAAACTTTAGAAATTCTGTGTCTTCAACATATTTAAATAGAATGATTATATAATCTATTATTTATTAGAAATATAAGGGATAAAGATTAAAATGAAAGAGAGAGAGAGAGTGAGAGAAAGAGAGTGAGAGGGAGAGAGAGAGAGGGGGAGAGAGAGAGAGAATTGATGTCTGCTGGAGGGGATTGCGCAGCTCTCTGCAAATGTAATACACTCCTGTCAAGTCACAGGTCAGCTGGCAATCTGAATTTTAAAAGGAATATGAATAATATTCTGTTTTATTTTCAAAAATGAACTTTCTGCCCTCTATCATGGATCCAATATATGTCTTAATCTAAGGGGCTCCGCCTGCCAGGGGGTCCTGCATTCCGGCTTTGACTTCAACGCATAATAAAGAAATATGTGTTTGAATCCTGCTTAAAAAGACTCACCATGAATGCACAAACAGACATGTGTGCACTTAAAAACACACAAAAATGCATTAAAACCTGTGATTGTTTAAGGATGAAATGTAAACACGTGAGAAAAAACAATACAAGAAATATCACAAAATAAATGTTCTTAAGAGAATGAATGTCTTCATTGTTTGATCTAGATAGAGAGCTTAAAATGTGTTGGTTGCTTGAGTGATGTTCCAGTTGCTCCAGTAGTAAAGCGTTATGTTAAGAGGTGTAAGGCTACAGGTTTGATATAAAGGGAACAATCATACTGATAAAAAATATAGCTTAAATGTACTGTTTGTCACGTTTGTTGTATGTTTTGTTTGGTATTTTCCCTCCCCTGGTTAGGTTCATTATTAGTTAATTAGTTTTCACTTGTGTTTGGTCATTGTTAATTAGTTCCACACCTGTTTCTGTTTTCCCTAGTATTTAAGCCCGGTGTCTCCCTCTGTTCTAGGTCTAGTATTGTTAATGCTACGTGTGTTTGTTTCCTGAG
This sequence comes from Triplophysa tibetana, assembly GCA_008369825.1. Taxonomy (NCBI): domain Eukaryota; kingdom Metazoa; phylum Chordata; class Actinopteri; order Cypriniformes; family Nemacheilidae; genus Triplophysa; species Triplophysa tibetana. The sequence continues at coordinate 22,340,045 of CM017902.1, forward strand.
TCCCTGTTTTCCTTTTGTTCTTATAATAAAATACTTATTTTGGATTAGCCTTTGCGTGGACGTTACATTCTGCCAGCTACATCCGTGACACTGTTAAAGGGATGGTTCCTTCAAAAATCAAAATGATTTAGTTATTTACTCATACCTGTATAAATTACTTTGTTCCGATGAAGACAAAGAAAGATATTTGAAAGAATGTTTGTAATTTTCAGTTCTGGGACATCATTGACAAAGTTGTCAGTTGTCAGATTTTTCGTTTTTGGATGCGCTATCCCTTTAAGCTTGGTTTATACTCACAAACTTTTGGGTGCGCACTGCAAAACATTGTTGATCATCATTGTTTAGTGGGCAGTCATGCATTGGGAGTGCACAGCACATCATTTCTCATGGTGCTCCTCGTTTTTAATTTATGCGGGTGGGAATGAATTACTTTGGCTACTCTGGCCAAACTGGTACGTCTGCACTGGCATCACTATGATTCATTTTTGTGGACGCTTTGTATATACTTCAAAGATGTATTTACTATATAATTTTGATAATTATAATTTTTTGTGCATGGAACATTTACACGAATAAACCTTTCAGTTATATAGAATATAAAAACTCTTTGCTTAAATCTCTTACTGTTGAGTGAAAATAAAACAACTATTTTTTATTATTATTTTTGTGCCCATGATTTGACATCAATTACCGTAAGTCTTCATAATTCAGTGTACATGTTATCTTGTTTATATATTTTGCACATCAACTAACCCTAATAGCCTCTTCGGTGTGGGAAGGCACATGACCCATCAAGGGTCACAGGACAGATCCAGACAGAAGTATAAAACCAGCAAAGTCGACAACGTCAAGACAAACAATGACCCTCAAAACTGCTCCGTTGCGACAGCTTACATTGCAAAGACAGCAAATTCTACATAAGTTCTTTGAAACAGAATAACTACTCACATATTCATCTGAATCAAAGCATTTCTATTGTAGATGATCTTGCTTTGCAACAAATATCTGCTAGAAAGCCTTCCCCATAGTATCATAGTTTCGAACACGTCTCTGCTGGAAGATCTTTCCAATGATGAAGGCGTTTTTTACTTTCCAACTGGAAACTTTTATTCAAAGTTTTCTTCAGATTGGAGAGGATAGAGGGAAATAATCAAATTCAACATACCATGCAAAAAATGAACATTAAAAAAGTAGCAGCAGTTATCACTTCAGTATAAATCAATGCACGAAGGTCATGTTTTCACTATACACGCCTCCCGGAATCGGCCTGAGTGTCAAAACTGGCTGCAAAATTCTGGAAAATGGCTGCTTTCAATGGGAAGAAAAAGTTAAACCGGAACTGAAAAAAATTATCTGCTTAAATTAAAATAATTTGGACTCGACGGTGATCCTTACAACTTACATAGACAGGAACCGGGTCACCTGGAATTGTGTTTCCCGATATTTGTTTTGTACCTGATTTCAACCCCAGGGAAAATACTTAAAGCAAAGCCTGAAGTAAACATTTTCTAATCTAAATGTTTACGGTGTTGATAATATGTTAATCTTAGGGATAGTTAAAGGAATAGTTCACCCAAAATGTAAAATATTTATAGGAAGTTACGTGTGGGATTTTTTTATATGTAGTTTGCATTGGAAGCAGTTTTTCATTTGTATAAAGAATTTATATTGCTTCTTGCTTGATATTAAAGAGGTGTCATCACCAAAATATAGCTGATTATTATGACTTATTAATTTTTATTTATTCGACCCATGGCCACTAGTTACATTCCTGTTTGTTCCCCACCTGGTTCCCTGTGTTTCCCCCTGGACCACACTTCCCAGAATCCTCCACAATCCCTCACCTGTCCCTCATCTGGAATCCCAACACCTGTCATTGATCTCATCATTTCTCCACCACATTTAAGCTGCGTCTGAATTAGCTTACTTGTTCACTCATTCACTATTTTCCCTATGTAGCGATTGCTAAATAGTCCACTATATAGGGAAGAAGTGAATGAAAATGATTAAACAATTTCGAACGCTGACGTAATATAACCTGCATCTCACAGTAGGACATTCGTCATAACCCTTATATTACACCTGTGTGGCTTTATGGATTGTTTTGTTAGATGGTTTCATTTTCATCCTATTTGTCACGTTTATTTTATTTGTCAGGACGAAACACATGCTTGCCATGTTTATTTACTATCACATTTATTACATTTAATAAAATTACTTAATATATTGAATATAAAACACTACTCTATGTAACATTAATTTAATCAGTTTATTCTAAAAAAGTTGAAAATAACTGTCAACAAGAACAAACACAAGTATGTGTATATATCCTGTTGTTTTAATATAGCTCATTATTCGTGGATTGAGTCATTGTTTCCCGTCTGTTGTGGCATGTTCTTTTACCCATTTATTTACTGATAATCATTTTACGAGCTGTTTGGTTTGGTTTGGTTCTGGACCATATACCATATTGAAGTATACTGAATTCAACTATTAAACAGTATTTTCATGTGGGTGGGAAAAGCTGTAACTCAAAGAGGGGATATGCGGCTACTTTTCAAATGCTTTTAACAGAAACGATTATTATATCTTACTAAATCAAGAATGTTCACAAACTGTCAACATGTAGGATTTTAATCCTACATTTATATGTGATACGTTTTCCATTGACTGGTCAAATCGAGGCCACTTGTACTAATGCATGTGTCTCTATAGTGTAACCAGTCTGTGGAAAGCTGTCTCAGCCTATAACTCATCTCTGCGCTAAAATAGCCACTTAGCTTTGACTGACACTAATTTTTACTTTATGAAACGGCCAAAACCCTCTTTTTTCCCAGCTTCTGTCTGTCAGACAATTACAAAAGACAGACCGGGCCGTGTCGGCGAGGTGCCAGATCCGTAATCATGTCAGATTGGTGCCTTTGATATGATGCCTTAGCTGCGCAGGGTAACATGGCAGTGTAGGAAGAGGAACGCGCGGGACCTGTCAAAGCCGTGGCAGAGGGGAAGGATTGTCGCTTTGACTGATCTAAGCCCTGCAAGACTGTCAACTCACTGCCTGGACCAGTCAACACAAATAAATGCAGATGTTTTTTAGCTATAATGGTAGAGACGAATGGTGCTGGCAGCTGATCCTACTTTTATTCCCAACACTAGATGCGATGACATGATGTAAAAAAAAGGAGCATGTGTGTTGTTGGGCCCATTAGTGAGCTTTCACATTATCTCTTCCTCTGTATCAGAGGATGTTCCTTTTCACTCATTCACTGGGCTTTTGACTGCCATTTGGCTTTAAATGTTTGGTTAGTGCAAGGAAAGAGTAACATTTCGTATTGATCTCCACCGGCAGCTGCTGTCATATTTACTTTGGGTCTTTTTGTCTAATAAAGACAAAATTGACACATGTTAATCTCTGTATTGGTATCAGAAAAATGTGACGGTTCATTTCACTTTTACTAAATATAATAACATAACCTTTAGTTGCAAGGGGCACCATAAGGGGGGGACAAGCACTTTTGCTTTTGGTGGTGGCCCTATGTGACCTGCCGGGACTCTGGGGGACTATGATTTAGCCAGGGGGCCCAGAATGGCTAGCACTCCCCTGGCAAGTTGTTTCAAATTAAAGTTGACATTACACACACAGTTTCTACCAAATGTCATTTAATCTTGAGTACCTATAGGATAGTAGAGCATACTGCATATCTTCAAAGAGTCTTAAGTTTGATCACATTTATAAAAGACAGATGCAGCTGTTAGATTTTTTCCGAAAACAGACGAGCCCTGACCACATTCAGGGGGGTCAGGACTACAGCACGAGCACAATACATTGAATTTTCCCTGCCCTCCCTGCATAACTGTGGATTCACAATGCTTTTGTGTTGTGTACCTTATGCACATATGTGCCAATTGCCAACAAAACACAGACATATGACTCCGTTTCACTCACTGCGTGCATTTAGCACTAGGACCCACTTTTGGGTCATACAGTGGGATGAGGTGGGTCGTGGAAGGTTTTAATATTTTACCATAAGATAATTTGTTATTTCAGCTTAAATTTAATTTATTCTATGTAGAGAAATAAAAACTACTCTATTTTAAAAGGGTGATTGTGTATTTTATCCCTATATTTACATAAAAATTATTTTGGTGGGTATCAAGATAGATTTTTCCTGTCTAAGTGGGTCCTGGAATAAAAAAGTTTGGGGATCGCTGATCTAACTTACTTCACTTTATGATCGGATAGTCTTTTATTAGTTTTTTTCCCAATACATGACAATTCTAGTTTTAAATGTTTCTTTGCTGACACAGTTATAAATAAAATAAAATAGAATTGTTGCCGTGATTATGCCTCATCATGTCATGTTTTTCTTGGTCTTGGGGTAGAATCATAGCAGGACCCCTTGTTTCATGTGGAGAGATAGATTTTTTTATCTTTTCGATCGCAATACTCTCTCTCCAGGGGCCTGTACCATGATGGTAGTTGAACAAACTCTGGGTTACAGGATTAGTTTTGGGTTGTCAAAACCAAACCAACGTGATCAAGCTTTGTTGGTACCATGAAGCAGCTCCAGGAGTTTCTTTGTCAACTCAAGCTTTGATCCTGAAGCTAAGATTAGTTTGTGCGCGCGTGCACATGAACGAGTGACGTTGGGATCGCTAAACCAATCGCGTTCAACATGGATAGAGGGAGTTACGTAGGTTTCTTAGGAAATAATTATGCGCAAATGTAAGTAACACAAAAATGTATTTCAGCCACCCAGTAATACTGTTTCTGCTGTTTACGCAAGAGAGAACGGTTTCAGAAACACTGCTGATTGAGTTAATCCACAAGTTGAACGACTATATAGTACACACATTTACTGTAGTATACTGTAGTAAGGTAAATATTACAGTAATGTAATATGATGTGTTTTATGTGTGTATGTGCCCCCACAGTGGATGAACATATCCTGCTAACATTAGTTATCATTTAGTTTACCTTTATTAATGAGGATGAAGCACATGATGAAGTGAAACGATCTGTGTGCTGACAAAGTTAAAGAGATAAATGTACTATACTATTCATTATGGCACAAGTGAGAATGTGAGGATTTATATTTTATGTTACTGGTGTCTCTTTTATTGTAGGACATTTCACAATTCCTTCCCCAGAGACTCCAAAGGTTACAGAAGTAACACATGTATTTTGTGAACAAAATACACTAGAGAAGCTTACTCTTAATAAAGAAGGTTAAATAAAAAAATACCAGTATGTGAACTTAGTAGTCAGTTGAAGTGTTCATTTAAAAATCCGATGGTCATCTCAATCCTGACTCTGGTTTGATTGAGGGCCATGTTGAAGTGGTTCTGCGGTCAGGATAGCAAAAACCTCTGTTATACATAGGGACCCCCGTCTCCCACCAACAGGCTATCAAACAGCCCTGTTATACTTTACCTTCCTTAAAGCACTGACAAAAACACAGACGCACAGGGAATGGCATTACAAGTATTAAAAACGTTTTAAACATTTAAAAATGTAGGCCTACTTTATGATACATTATTTAGGTTCATTGTTAGTGTAACTTGATAACAAAAAGATTAAAATAGCAGTGTTAAAAATATGTGATGTCACCGGTCAATTTATGGTTTTGTCTGTATCTTACTGTATAATAGAAGGTTTCTTCAGTGGACAAAGAAGATAAATGTTTCACCCAACACAGTGAAACTGGAAGTGTTCCTAAATGTTCTGCACCACAGACAAGAATGTAAAAAATGCAATGCAAAGAAATACATATTGTATGCAGTACAATAACAGTATAAATACATTTAATTTCATGTGTAAGGGAAAGCCAGCAAATGTCATCTCTAAAATCAGATTTTACCTACATAGTCACCATTTTTTGATTTTGTATTTGTAATATATATTTACATCATTTTATGTTAGTATTTTTATTCTATTAAACATTATTAAAAATAACTAACCATTGTAACACGCATTGTGAGTTAGTTGCCTCACTTATATGTAAATTTGCTCGCCGTTGATTGGTTAATTTTCGGTGTGAGATCTCTTATCTAGATCATAGCCTGTTCCGGAGCAGGTTAGCCGTGCAGCTTAAGTTACCATGGCGATGAACACCGATTAAAGCTGAGTTACTTTCATGGTACCTAAAACCCAGGGTTGGCGCAAAGTAATCCTAAACTTACCTGGCTAGCCACCTAAACCGGCTTCATGGTACAGGCCCCAGGTCTCGTCTCTGTTCCCGCCCTTTCGTCTCAATATTGCTTGTTAATAAGTTAATTCCCCACACCTGTTCCCAGTTTATTTTGCCCCCTTTGAATAGTCCTCATGTCTCCCTGAGTCTTACTAAGTGTTTAGTTTAAATTCATGTCTAGTGTAGTTAAGTTTAGTCTTAGCTAGTCTACGTCCTGTTCCCTGTGTTATTATTTTGTATCCTTGTTTATACCCCATCGTGGGTCTTTATTTTGTGTTTTTGTAAATAAATCTTGTTTGTTAACCCCTTCATTACCACTGCCTGCAATTGGGTTCTTCCTTGTGTATTTCATGTCAACTGTTGTATATTTGTTGTTTTTGACCTGTGTAGCTTTAAAACATAAGGTTACGACATCAAAAACTGCTATTTTAAATACCATTCATGCAAAGTAAATTATGATAAACTTTTGTGACAATGCAGCTATGATGAACAGTTTTCAAACTTAAATGTATGCCCTTGCCCATAATTTTACATAAACGTTATTTTCAGACAACGATATGAAGACATAATTTTACGACATATCCTCTTCCATTCGATTAGGTTAACTGTCACTTCCTCGATATGAAGCCAAATAGGAGCATTTACTAAATGAATCCGTCTACCGGCAGGAGGCGATAACTCGTAAACTTTCGATTGAATCCTTTTGTGGGGATTTAATCTGCATGGGAATTGGAAAATTGCTGCTTAGCTGGAAGAGCATTGTGTTATCAGTGCTAAGATCAGTTTAAACCCAGCAGACAGACATACTGATAAAATGTATACCTATATATACACTAAAGGGTAAATTAGCGTGAGACTGCAATTCCAAAAAGGTGCAGATAGAAATATACATTTCTGTGGGTGATTTACTGAAGAGATACACATTAAAAAACGCAGGCGCAACATTCCATTTCCATAATGACTAAATCCGTCTACCAAGAGGAGAAAAAAATTCTGTTGACATTCCTTTTTGGGCGTAAATAGATGAGGTCAAATTTTGTAAATCATATTGCATAATTCCTTTTAATACTGTCCTCCAATAAATTTGCGTCTGAAAGGAAACTCCTACAAATGCATATGCAGTAAGGTCATTTGCGAAAATAAATCCACGTCTTTACAGTGCTTATTTTATACTGCGTATCATTAGTAAATACTGACAGTAGTTTTTTTAATGGCAAAAGATGGTTTGTGCTGTGGCAAGCTGTTAGTAAATCTGGCCCTAAGTCGCTTTTATAAAGTGTCTGCCAAATACATAAATGAAAAAAAATTTTTGGAAAAATGGTAGGTAAGGGACCACATAAAAACTTTACTGTCACAAATAAACCATAATGCTATTTTATCGGAACTGATGGTCTATCATCACTTCATCACACCCAACAACTTTCATTTTTTATCCCAGCTAGAGGGGACTTCATTTTAAAATGTAACTATAGGTTGTAATAAGCTGCTTGTGCAAAGGACCCTTTGGTGAAAATGAAGATGAAATGATGTTTGACCATTCCTACCAGTCAAATGTCATGTTTGTTTATCCTTAATTTTTTACTTTTTACATGGTCCCTTAGCTATTGTTTTTTAACTTTGCCTTCAAATTTACTGTAGGACTGTTAATATATTTTTTTTTATGTAATGCAATGTGTATAAGCGATATAAGGTTCAAAAACGTTGTATTTTCCACATACCGTGCTTGTTTGTATCTCCTCTTTGCCCCACCTCCCTGATTGGCCAGTTAACGAGTGCGTAGTGATTGGTCAAAAACTGCAAACCTGTGACGGAAATGTCACGCCTCTTACCACATTTGGAACATCCAATTCCAAAGCACTTGTACTGACTTAAACATTTAGGCGGTCTTAGTCAAATCAAGAACTGACGTAGATTTGTGGGGGTTACACAAGGTGTTTCAGGGCGGTCTGGGTGAGCATTCGCTTTTAGAAAAAATCTTTTGAATAGACACTTAAATTTTTGCAATTGTATGTGTCTAATTTATAGAACTTACATAGCACCAAAGACACAGAAAAACATGTATTCGCGCCATATGACCCCTTTTAAAATAACATTTTATTGAAGATATGCGTAGCACCATGAATCAAAAGGCTTTGAACACATATTGTGAATATAGTTGCAACCTCAGCTACCTTAATGCTTTATATTACACAAATTTACCGCTTTAAAAAATTCATATCAGCAGACGTGTTCATGTTTTAGCACATCTGACCAATGCCGGCCGCTGCTCTGAATGACTGGCTGTGTATATACGCTCACATATGATGATGAAGGAAAATCAATCCATCTCTATGTTAGTGTCACATTAGTGTGGCTTAGATCGGCAGAGGAAACGGGTTAGTGGTTTTCCCTTAGCAGTTTAACCAGCGACCGGACCTGACAGTCCCTTTATGGGTTTGTAGCAGCACTCAAGTGTTGATCACCTATCTCAAGGGATGGTCTTTCAGGTGTTTTCACTCTGGTAAGACCCCTGACATTATCAAACAAGACAGAACGGGTCAAACTCAAATGTTTCCTCTGTTTAAGAACAACCAACAACTGTATGTTACAGGAATATGTGGCGCCATGTATTGCAAGAATTTTACTATAAACGGACATAAAGCAGAGTGACTTATTAATTGTGACATTTTAATTGCAATATTCATTAAATGCTCCTTTAATTAACATTAGAATGATAAGAATAGACTTACTCTGAACAATTAAATATTTTATTTATAGTATAGCGAAATAGATAATTGGTTGGGGGTATATTTAAAAATAAAAGTCAAGTGTATTAGCAGTCTTTGGCTCAAATTCTTTGTTTTTAACACAGCAATGTAGTTTATAAAGTGTGTCACTATTTATTTTAGTCTACATTGTATTTCGGTCAGTGCAAACTACCAGGAGAAACCACTGCAGATTTTAGAGATGGGCACATTGTTTCTAGAATTTACACAAAACGTTGAAAGTTTGATAAAATGAAACAGCCCTCTTGTGGAGCAAGTGCAGCTTTAGTCTCAGTGAATAGACCGTGTGATATATTTAGTCTCTTATGGCCTGCTGCTCAGAGTAGATAACTACACACGCCAAGAATGCAGATGTCTGTGCAGTCAGACCACCAAACTGCTGAGACAGTACAATGCAAGCAAAGACGGCCAAAGTTCCATGCCATTAGGGGTAAGAAGTCTGATCCGTTTAACCAAGTTAATTATTTTCAACAAAAATCGGGTTAAGAAATAATTAAGTAATTTGTTTATATCATCACTCAAAAGTGTTTCCAGAAGATAAAATGTCTGTGTGCATTATTTGTGCAACACTTATGATAGAAGCACGGAAAAGCTGCAGTAAAATATCAATATAGTAATAACCGTGCGTAGATGCAATTTTATTTTTGTACATCACTGCTATCCTTCTAAAACCTCTCCATATTTCATTATTTTCCATAAATCACTATTATTAGTCAACCTTTACTGTATGATTGTCAATGGGTGTTGCAGATATCTAACCAATAAAAAGTACTTGTCACTATATATATTCTTTTTAAAAGTGTTTTTTCATTTCCTGAAAAACTGTGAATTTTGACGATGACATGATTTAACATATGCACAATGACATGATTTAACATAGTTGCTCTTATTTTTTATTTTGTATTGCTTCAATGCAAATGAAGGACTCTTTTAACAGGCTCAAAGTCTCAATTTCCAACCCAAGCCAAGTGACAGCAGAGGTAGAGAATAATCTTGGGTTCATTTGCTTTACACAATAGTTCCACGAAGTGTATGAGAGCCACTTGGGCCAGTGGCTGCCGAAGCTCAGTCAAGCGCTCAGGTCTATATGAGATTGAGAATTCCTCAGTTCAAACTAATCTGAGACATGAAGCACAGAATCTCTAGGAGAGAACCCAGTATACACACACTTCACAACACAACAGGAACATGGTGGTTCAACAGCAGCGCCAGGGGAGCCACATGCTTTATGTGCTCGGTTCCTTTATGACATTACTGATGGAGCTGCTCGTATGAGTGCTTTCCTACTAACTCTCTTTTCTTCTTTTTTCCTCCCCACCTTCTCTTTCACCTTCGTCAGTTTTCCTTGGGTGCACAAACAAAGGATCCCTGTGGTCTGTGTGCCATTAGAAGACTAACGTGGCAGCACTGTAAACCGAAAGCTTTCAACCAGAATCACAGAAAACATACAGACGCTTATAAAACTGTCTCTGTTCAGAGGCATGTGTGGATATTGCCTTTTACACAGCCAAAATCATAATCCTGGTGTTGTAAGGAAACATGTTTCTGTGAGAATCTCTCACGTTATTATTATTATTAGTTTTGTCAGAAGTCAGAACCTTAATCCTATAATTGCGTACTGTACGTTTACAAATATATATATACTGTGTTTGTTTGATGTTTGTTCAGCTTTTTTTCAGGGAATATGAGACGATTAAGCCTACTAATTCTTAAGTTACTGTTTACTGTTGTAAAATTGACCATACTTTGGATATTGATTATGGATTTACAATTAATAGTGAGTTGTATTTAATTTAGAGCAACTCTTTACAATAGGTATTTTTATATGAATAAATGCAACATGTCTACAGCATTTATTAATCCCAGTTCAGGTTAATTTCAGCATTTTATAATACATTTTTCACTTTAAAATATACACAGAATGTTGATAAGTATTTCATGTTTCACTATCTAATTCACTAATTTAATTAAATTGTTCAAAACCTATATAAATTACTTTGTTCTGTTGAACATAAAGGAAGATATTTGGAAGAATGTAAGCAATTTTCAGATCATTGACTACCAAAGCAGGACAACTTAAATGGTGAAGGGCTCACCAGAATTGTTTGCTTGCCTTAACACTTCATAATATATATTTTTTTGTTTGAGAGAACAAAAAATACACATTCATTTTATTTTATTATGTTAGTGAATGATGTCCCAGAACTGAAAACTGCTAACATCAGAACACAGAAATATAAACAGGTTTTGAAAAACTTAAGGTCTAGTTAATTATGACAGAATTTCAATTTTTGGGAAAACCGTGCCTATAAAATCTTTAGGTGTGTGCCAGCCTTAGAGATTCGGAGCTATGGGAAAAAGGTTAGTTCTCTTGTTTAACAGTCACATGTCCTATAGCCACCCTTTGATGGACTGTCCATCTATCCGGTGCACATCCTGCCCAACGATGGTGGGATAGGCTCCAGCCCTCCTGTGACCCTGCAGAGGATAAGCGGGTTCAGAGAGTGGACAGATGGATTTACAATAGCGAGTGACAATAGTGATAAGAATGATAACTTGGTAGAGCTCATACGTGTCATAGATGTCAGCGTTCAGGACTGGAAATGTCCATTTTCTAATGAATAATGTATTTGATCAAAGTATGACTGATAAAATATATGAATAGGTAAAGAATAAAAGAGAAATAGAATAGAATAAAGATTGGAACAAGCAGAAAGCAAATACGGATAAACCAAACAACAAGGAAAGCTTTATTTAAAGTACCTCTTACATTTCAATTGTGTGTTTAAATTATCTATCTATCCATCCATCCATCCATCCATCCATCCATCCATCCATCCATCTATCTATCAATCTATCTATTTTCAATTAGCATCCGTCTGCCTCACGTGGTTGCTATGCTAACTAGAAGAGACACAGAAAGCCATGGGGTCCTCAGCAAACACTTCACAATCTATTTTCACCAAAACCCTTTTCTGCTCTGTCTGCTAACACCCCTCTGAGCGGACTGGCTACCCCGCAGAGAGCTGGGCGAGTCCGCAAATCCGGCCGTCACTTCCAGTCAACAGTCTATGTGGGACTCAAGGAAGGCAGCGCCGTGGCAGACACGCTGGGTTAACACGCGGAGACCAGTTCTCACAGCTGCCTCTGTAATCCAAACCCACACACAGGCCATATGAGAGACGCTCTCAAACAGCCATTTTAATTATATAATGAAAGAAGTGAAAATAGAAAGAAATTGAGGAGTATGCAACCTTTCAGGATAAGATTAACATGCAAAGGGAGTAATTACTGAGAAACTATTCTGAAATAACAGAATTTATTATTAAAATTTTTGTCTTTTTTCCAGTTATATTATCTAAAAATTGTAAGACAATTTAATTATAAAATGCATTTACTACCTTGAATTAGTTGCTTAAGCAAAAGCTCAATAAATACAAAATGTATTTTTCTTATCCCATTGGCAGCTTCTTATAAACAAACGCTTAACTGTTTATTGAATTTTCTTTCATAAAACAAAACAAAATATATTAAGTCATTTTTCTTGTCATGTAAACGTTTATTGATCTTTTAGATATTTGTTGTATAAAACAAAAGAAAAATTATATATATATATATATATATATATATATATATATACATATACTCCTTCAAATATGAGGAACTGTAAGTGTCAAAACAAAAAAAATTGGTATTTCCATTCAATTACTTTAATAGAAGCAGATAAACATCTCCGTCTCTGTGTGTGTTTTAAAGAGCTCTGGTTATATGAATTCTCTTGTGTGGGTGAGTCTTAAGTCTTAAACAAACAGAGGTGCTGAGCTGAATTTGAGCATTATAACAGTAGTGGATGTACGGAAACATACAACAAAAAAGACATCTTTGGTGATTGGGAGGTGAATCCTTCCTGGGAGAAGTTTACCTTTTAATAAGTGCCTCCATCTTTCTGCAGATCAGTCCTGGCTTTCTGAAGTTAGGCAGGATGACCGATATTGACTTTCAGACATAAACGGCAACTACTTCGATATATCCGATTGCTGAGTGGGGCCAACGGAGAAAATTGAGTGGATTGAGGATCAACAGTCTTTCCATGGGAATTTAGGTGTTTTTGAAGATTAAAATTTCTTCGTCCAGACCTCAAAGCAGGTAGAGAGAGAGAGAGAGAGAGAGAGAGAGAGAAAGAGAGAGAGAACGATGCCCTCTGCTGCCAGGATTAACCTATATGCTAGTTGCTGTTATACATATCAGCTTAGTAGGATTTATTTTACTTGAAAATAGTGTAGTATAACAACTATTCTAAGAAATCTTACGCTTGGCTTTATCATATTCATTATTATTGCATTTGTAAGTCTACTAGAAATGAAAAAAAGCTATTTTATATTCTGAACAACTTGAAAATAATACAACAGAAATTTCATCAATATACTACAAAAATAAATCAAATGCTATGTAAAACATTTGTCACAACAACAAAAATGTAACCAGACCTAATGAAAAGCTACAAAGTGTTGGTTACAATTCCTATTTCTTATTTCAATCTTGCCTCAATGTATCATGTACAATTATTGTATTGATTTGATTAACCAACAGCTATAACAAGAATATAAGTCATTTAGGCAATACCCTGTACATATAAATAAATGCATTTCGCAAATCTTCTTACACACATAACACACACCAACATATAAGAGAGAAATCCCTTGCCTCAAGCAAACAAGAGAGGGGCTTTAGCACATGATTACTACACTATAAGCATAATGAATGATATGGATCTGTGGTGAAACATTGACCTGAAGTGTGTGTGTGTGTGTGTGTGTGTGTGTCATGAGGACCATGCAAGTCCACATAAACCTGCATACAGGCCTCAAAGAACGAGAAGAAACGCAAAAGAGTGGATGAGGCAGTAGGAGCTCTTCAGCAGACAGGCCCAGCAGGAGATGGACTCACTGTAGTCACATCAATAGTTGGCACCCAACACTGGACCACCTCCTCTGGCTTTGAACACACGATAAATTAAACAACAAAGAACACAATGACATTCACAGCCTCCAGTGTGTGTTTGCTCCCGTTAACTCGGCCAGCCAGCCATCCCACACAGACACACACACGCTCGCAGACACAAACACATTTCCTGTGTGACCAAATAGTCGTTATGTCATGAATTATTTTACATAATTACAAAATAAAGCATACAACACTTGATTAATAAATAAAATGATAGACATTCGGGGATAGGATGTTAAAATGTGATAAAACTTCTTATTAGGTAAAAAGGAAGTAAAGTGGCACTTTACCGCAGTAATTCGTGTTTTTACTCTACACAATTGTTTAGCGCACTTGATGAACACTGTTGTGCATACATTTATGCAGAGTATGTGTGTTATGTGCAAGAGAAAAGAAAAATAAGAAAACTAATGTTAAAATAAAAATCATGAGAAAAGAAAAGAACGCATTTAACAAAGAGTCAAACAGAGGAATACAGCTAGAAAGATGGAAAGCTTTGAAATGGTGCAATGAAGGGAACAAGGCTTGAAGATTGATTAAAACCTAATAAAAATTAGTTTGAAGATTGAGAGAGGAAAGGAGAGAGAGCAATAGATGGAAATGTTTCTCAGAGACTGAGCTCACACGGTCTTTTCTTCAGTTCATTAATCAGACACACACTTGACAGACACGCACACTTTCATTTATCGGAAACGTATTAACAAATCATTACTGTAATTGTGTTTTGTAGTAATTTAACTGTCAATGCATAACAGCAGGCAGTTCTGTGCTGACATACTGTGGCAACCGCTGTCAAATAATAACAAAACCAATAAATTCATTATCCTTAATGTCAACACCGTAAGTCTAGAAGTGCTATAATTAAATATAACGCATGACGTATATAAATATAACAATCCCGTGTCTGTTGAATTTCAACAAGATCAAACCTCAGGAGTATTAAAAAGTCATGTGTAAGACTGACAGCACGACAACACACATGAAAACTGTGATAACAATCGAGGTTATCACAATTTATTTATTAGGAACTATTCCTTCATGTTGTAATGCTAAAAAGCGAATATGATCTTGTATTCTTTGCAGTATTTGAGGTCTGAAAAAAGCATCTTTTCTGTTCTCCTGTTGAGTGAGAAGATAAGTATTTAGCTTTCCTGTAGCTCAGTGGTAAGAGCAGGTCGTGGGTTCGATCCCATGGGATAGCAAATGCCTATATAAAAAAATGTATAGGATAAAGCAATGTAAGTCGCTTTGGATAAAAGCGTCTGCCAAATGCCTAAATATAAATATAAATAAAGTGAGTGAGACAGAGCATGCATTCATGAGACAAG
The DNA here is from genome assembly GCA_008369825.1 of Triplophysa tibetana. Taxonomy (NCBI): domain Eukaryota; kingdom Metazoa; phylum Chordata; class Actinopteri; order Cypriniformes; family Nemacheilidae; genus Triplophysa; species Triplophysa tibetana. Next base: position 22,355,333 of record CM017902.1, read on the forward strand.
GTTTTCAGATGGTTCTTTCTTCAATATTGTGACTTTGAATGCACAAAAAGACGTCTTAATTGTTTGCGACTGTTTGTAGATATTTATAATCGTGTCTTTGAAATGATGCTCTCATCAGCAGCAAAAGCATTTGGAAGGGTTTCGTTTTGGTAAGCCACTGAGATCTGAAACTGTGAATCACAGACGGTGTTTGTCAGAGCCTGTGTAAAATCATACTGCTGTTTACTGAGAGTTTAGTCACGATTAAACTGATCAGCCACTAAATCCAAAATAGCTGCTAACTGTTTCACAGAGACAACGCCGACACACTATTTAACAAACTGAATATCAAACTAATCAACGCAGACATGTCATTCCTTATGTATGTATGTGTACGTGCGTGTGTGTTAATACATTACATTTATGTATTTGTATTTACCGTTTAGTCACTCAACCTGTTAATTATTGTGAAAAGAGAAAACGAATTAATGAATTCTGAGTCCAAGAGTGTGGGGATAAAGGCTACAAAGGTGGACAATATTGCACATTAAATTCATGTCATTTAGACGCAGTGAGAGAATGACACAGTGTCAAATCTGTGTGACAGAATTAGGTGACTGTTGAGAGAAGGGGCCAGCAGGGGTATAGACGCTCAGGGCACATGCACGCACACGCATGCACACACACTCATTGTTTCTCAATCCCACTTGTAAATAGATTTAGATCACATATTTATTACGTGGCTGTAACACTTCAAACATTAACGCTAAATCATTATTAAGTGACATGAACAAAACCTTACCACTTGTATTTGTACAAAATATTTATACAATATAGGAAATACACTACCAAAGATAAGACAAAATGGTACATGAGAGAGTTTATTTTAAGCTGTTTATTTGATTCGACGGTGGGACACCTTGTGATTATGTGATTTATGTTTATGTGAACACATATAAGTTTTTATTTTTTACATTTTTTAAGTAATACCCAGACATCCTATTATATTGATAACAATATCAAAATCTCACCTCGGTATTAACTCCTCGGTACTGTGGTCGTTGCGGTATTTAAAAAGACAAATGATGACTTGGAAACAAGCCATAAGCATCCTCTTTTCATTATCCTCTAATCATAACTGTTGCTTGGAGATATTAGTTTTATGAGATGGGTCAAATGAGCTAAAAATCTCTTTTATAAAATAAAATAATTGCACCAGATGGACCTTGCCAAAGGTGACATCTATTATTTTTTCTAACATTCTCTATGTTAGGCCCGGAAGACCTATCCTTTCATAGTCACGTGACCATGAGAATATTGATACAATTTTGCTATTGCGATAACACGATATCGATAATATTGTTACATCGCTTGTAACTTTGTCATCCCTAATTGATAAATATACCTTTAAAATATATTGCATGTACCTATTTATGACTTACAGTATTTCTTACTTTCTGTATTCTAGCAGAGACTTAGTATAATATGAGATTTCTCTGACTATTTCTCTCTCTATAGTGCAGAGCAAATAACAAAAGCAATTTCTATTGGAATTTGGAAAGAAAGAGAAAATAATATGGACAGACTGCCATCAGGTGGAAAGACAACACATTACACATTTATTGCTCTTCTGTTTATAACACAGTAATAATGAGGATTTTCCAGTTAAGTTGTGTCAATTAGATTTTTTATTTGAGTTTTTGAATTTGTTCATTCAGGCTACATAACAAACAATAAATAATTTCGCAGTTTAGTTTTTTAGTGTTATCTGGAAATACCCTAAAACTAGAAGCCACAAACGTAAACAGGAACATAATTCATCAAGGTAAATCACACCTTGCATATGATATGTAGTTTTTTGTATAATATGTGCATGTATGTATTCTATGGTCATGCAATTTTTTAAGTGCCTATTTGTTATTCTTTCATTGTTTGGCTATGTAATTGTACTATGTTGGCGTAATCATTTAAGGGTGCGTGATACATCAAAAGGGGTAGAGACAAAAAGTAAAAGTACTAAGGTACAGAGTCAAGCTGATGTGCATCAATTATTTATTGAGAAGTGAGAATAGGAACGAGTGTGGTTTTCCATTCACTGTGTGCTAAAGTGTTTGTCTCCAGCTTGCTTTGCCATTGGTGTTAGAGGGCGCATAAGTCACGGTTCGCTACTGTTAAATACTATATGGATTATCATCCACCACGTTATTTACTCTCTGCATTATGAGAATACACTAAAACTGCAGAAACGATATATAGAGTTTGTTTATATTTACAGTTATCCCCAGCATCACAGAGCACTGAAACTTTGATGCATTTTGCTTCACTCAAGATGTGTTGTGGGCTGCCCTCATACGCCTTTGAGAGAGTGCTGGTAAGCTAAAGCAAATCCAGGTCACTAATACGCAAGTTAATAGGTGTTTACACTGAATGCAAAACAATTTATAATGGTTTATTCATACAGGTGTCGATTGTTAACGCTTTTTATTTATGGGTGACATGATGCATTGCCTTGATAAATTATTTGTCTGTTGTGACGCATTACTGCCGTCGCTTCAAAAGTGTGCTAAATAATTGATATGGTGCGATGACACTTGATGCAGGGCATGTATGAAGTTTGGTGCTGACGAGACCATTATAGTGACCACAACCACATCTCATTATTTCCCTCTTAAACCACATACCCCCCCAAAATAATTTGCTTTTGGCAGCTAGTTTGTTATATTAAACGGATGCAATTTTGGCTGCACTGGCAATTGCGTATAATTATTTTTAATGAACCGCACAAGCTCAAGCGACAGGTGTCTGCAGCTGTTGTGTCCATTTGATTGTTGGAAAACAGCGAACAGTGTCACATGACTTCACTTCACTACCCACCCAATGATTCGATTTTGATGTTCCGGTATTTTCTTTAGTTTCATGAACGCAGTTGGCTGGGGTCTGCATAGCGTATTTGCATAGAGGTGATGATTGCGTTGGTGCTTGAAAAGTTTAACATTTTTCAACTTCTGCAGGAACAACTGCTAATTCCGACAATTCAGTTTCCCCGAGCATGACATCACTCATTCAAAGCAAAGTGTATGTAAGCAAAACTTATAAAATCTTGTTAATTGACGAACTGTAAAAAATTAGTTAAGAGACCCTCTGCTTGTGTGAACAATGCAATTCTGATCAAAACCATTCTAAATGCCAGCAGTGCACAAAGGTGTGACAACAAAAAAATATTTGCCCTAGACCTGTAGGCCTGTGCCCTCTCCTTTATGTCAGTATCAAATATTGGAATGATATAACCATTAAAATAGATAATATGAATACAAGACATACTTTTGAATCTGTATGCAAAACATACAAAAGATTATATTTAGAAGGAAAATTAAACTGGAATGGAAATTTCACAACAAAATGTGCTTCGAAGTGTAACTTATTATATTATTGACCAAATTTGGCCAAAAAGGTCAGCAAATTACATAACACGTGTATTTCTGTTGTTCTCTGTCTGGTATTGTTTTGTTCCACTGCATGTTCTGAATTTCTGAAAATTGCACAAAAAATGTTCTGAAATTGCACAAAATATGCAAAATGCAAACAGCCCCCAAATGATTCGAACAAGACATGGTAAAAAAACATTTGGGCATTACTGAAAACATCCAGATCTTCATCCCCTTTAGCCCACCACTAGAGCCAACCGTGTCCTTGAGGATCATATTAAAGCTAAAGTTTGGACCACACCGATCTCCTGGATAGACTTTTTTGTTACTGACTCAATCAACCCAATCAAGGATGTCTGTTTATTACTTGAAAGTTGCTCTAAGCAGCTTCGTGAATATGTTGTCAGAGAATACTCTTAACCAAAAACTTGTTCTCCTTTTTGGGAGAAATCTTAGTGCTTAGATAAAATTTTGTGAATACGTTTAGATTTTTACGTGTGTCAAGATGAACGTGCGGGTGTTTGACCTTAAACAACACGTTTATTCATAATGTGCTTAAAAAGACCATTTGAGAAGTGATATGTCCGAGACAAACTGCGATCATCCAGCAGCATCTGACGCCAGCAGCTGTCAATCTAAGACATGCACATTTACACAGAATGCAACACGAAGGCTCTTTAAGGGTAAACGAACAAATCTGACTTATTTTGAAAGTTAAAAACAGGCAGGAAACAGGTCTGATTAAAAGGGATTTAAAAGATTAAAAGGTCAACTTTTTTTATGTATGCACAAAAAAAAGTAGTAATACATTCCAAAGGGTCTTGTTCACAAGTGAGGGCTAATACCTATGGATCTGGGCCCGTATCAAACATTTTATCTTACCACCAAGAGCTCTCCTAAACAGCTGTAATAGTTTTTAGCTAAGAGTTTCCTTAATCTTAAAATAAGAAAAAGGGCGAGATTGACCTTGTTGCGCTGAATGATGTCTGCAAGTTTACATTTACATTTAGTCATTTGGCAGACGATTTTTATCTAAAGTGACTTACATTGCTTTATCCTACACATTTTACATAGATATTTGCAATCCCCTGGGTTCGAACCCACAACCTTGAGTTGTTGACGCAATGCTCTTACCACTGAGCTACAGGAAAGCTACTTTGATTGACACTGACTATGACCACAGTGATTGGCTGATAGAGGATGGGTTGCTGTCATTCATTTATTCATAAAAAACATTATAGAATGAAGTCTCATGCTGACATATTTAAATTAAGATATTAAATCAAAAATGTAGTCATTATTTTTAAGAGTTTCTCCCAAATCGGCAAGTTAGGAGCTACTTTTAGCCGTAAGATGCTTTGTGAAAACGGGCGCAGAGGATTACCAGAAGACAGAAAACTATTTTAAGGTTTGGGCCTAATGATGCCTTCACATGTTGTCTGAATTATGAGTTTAAGTCAAAACTGCACAAGAACGCCCTTATGATATTGTGTTTATCACTAGAAAGAGGCCATTTATGTGCATTCTTTACCTAAGAAACTCATATTACTGATAATTTATGAGAAAAATGAAAACAGTACAACCAATATGGCAAAAACATTCACCTGTATTTCTCTTTAGTGTATGTGAAAGGGTTAATATCTGGGGTTAAATGTATTACAAGAGACTATCTGGGGTCACAAGAAATAATACACTTGAATCATTAATGTTGAAGTGCTGCATCAAACATAAACATAAAAATGCATTGATGAATTGTTTTTCTGTAATTATTCCATAATTGTTTTTCCATAAATACTCCCTCCAGGACACGGAAAATAAATCATAACACTATTCCCGTTGACTAATGACAGAATATGGAGAATGTGCAAGGGAATAACTGCATGTCGAAGTGTCCACAAGATGGCACCACTGTCACACATCTAAGACAACGTTGAATGAAGAGTACTTTAAAAGGCTTGCACATCATATTTTATGCAAGACAGAAAACCAAGTATATGTTCAATTGTGAATTGTGTTCAACTTGCGTATGCAAGAAATACACTTTTAGTCATTGTCAGACAGAACATTGACATTTTTCTCCACCATCCACAGGTATGACTGAACAAGAAAATGGAACCACGCTATAGAGCGCTGTCAAGAGCATGCCAAACCAAGAGGGGACAATTTAAAGGGGTGATATTACACGGCTGGAACGAATATTATCGTTTCTTTTGATGTAATTCAATGTGTACACGATTCAAGGTTCAAAACGCTGTATTTCCACCTACCGTATGTTTGTATCTCCTCTTTGCCCCGCCTCTCTGAAACGAGCGGATTTCTTAGTAGGCTCATCGCTCTGATAAGCGAGGTGTGCTGTGATTGGCCAGTTAACCAGTGCGTAGTGATTGGTCGAATACTACAAGCGTGTGAGGAAATGTAACGCTTCTTACCATATTTGGAACATCAGGTTCCAAAGCAATTGTACTGACGGGTTCGCCCACCTTAATTTAGGTATGATGACAAAATTTCCAAACACCCCTAAGCTCAAAATGGATCACATGACTAGACAGAGCTGAAAATTCCCTTTCCGACGACACCTGAATTGTGAAAATCTGTTGAGGATTGCGAAAGTTATGGTATTTATAATACCGAGGAATATAGTAAAATAGTTAACATTAACTACAATGGAAGTCGTGTGAGCGAAAATGCTTATTATTCACACATTTTTGCTTGTAACTTCCTTATTTTATCAGATATTTGCATTAAATTTGTATAGAGGGTAGAATTTTGTTAGTTCTTTCAAATGAAATCATGAAAATATACTGTTTAAGCTGGAATGGGCATCAGACCCATGGTACCTCACTCAAATCAAATGAAATTAATAAGCGTTCATTCATATTCATAAACATTTATTTTGAGAATACAAGAGAAAACAACAATACACATCAAAATGAATTGTTAATTCATATTCATACAAGTTGAATACAGACGATGTTTTTTTTTAGAACAGCGCCTGCAGTACATTCGCTAATCTACCCGCCACAAATGTGACTACACAATTTCCGCGATTTAGTTAAATACTTTCTCCTCGATGGATTTCGATGGAATTTCGTAAGTAACAAGATAAAAGCTACGTATTAAGGTCCACCTACCTTTCATTAGTGTCCAAAGCTTAGATGAAGCCCACCGACCGGTTGAAGGCAACGCAAATTTTCTGAAAGCCGCGGTGACCTGAAATCACATTAGGGCTGAAATCCCGAAGTGTCCAACGCTACAGGGGCTTGCACTCGATGTAGTTATCGTCGTATTCAGGAAAAACATTCTACCTCCAGGCGGCCAGGAGAAGATATTGAATGACATACACATTTTAGTACCACGCGGTTTGGAACACATTTTTGAGTCAGAATGTTCGCCACGAGTGGTTAAGATGTCATCATACCAACTTAATTGCGTATACCTTTGGGCGGTCCTAGTCAAATCATACCACAAACTGACGTAGATTTGTGGGGGTGTGGTTACATGAGGTGTTTCAGGCAAGTCTGGGTGAACATTCGCTTTTATAAAAAATGTACGTGCGCGCGTGCTTGTATGCATGTGTGTGGGGGGGGGGGTGCGAGTTTGTGTACGTGTGAGGAGGCTGAGGGACGCAGGTGCACACACCCATCTGTACACTCTGTAGTTAAGGGGCAGCTGCTGTGAATCAAACATCCCCCATGTCTGTGAAGCCTAACTCAGACTAATCACATGTACGTCAGAGCGGCCACACAGAGATGCTCTCACAAGGGACAGAATGAAAGGAGGAGAAGGCTGAAAGGGGGAATGGAAAGAAAGAGAACATAATACAAGAGGATTAAGAAAGTGTTAAGACTTTATAATGAGCTGTCTTTAATGGATAAATGCTGAACCTATTTTTTCAGTACTGCTCACCCTCAATTAAAGTGGAAGCACATTTATGATGGACATAAATGATTCACACACAAAACGATCAAAATGCACAGAATAAGGAATGCATGTCTACTGTGCTTTTAAGAATTGGAGTATGTCTGGAAAATCTAAAATATTTCTAAAAGACGCACCCATCTAAACTTGAAAAGTACACTGTGATGCATAACAACATGACCAAAGTAAACTAAACTGAAAATATGATATATACACTTTCTTTCCTTGTATCATGTAGTACACAGACAGCTAAAGGTTCTGGCATAGCACTACTCAAATCAACCCTGAGTGCACAGCAGACGACACGAGGCTGATTGTTGATTTCAAGTGCTTGATCCTTCCAATACGTAAATCGAGGACATCTCATTTAAGAATAAAGCATGTAAGGCCTAATGTCAATTTGCATAACCCAGAAAAATAAGATGTCATTACTTATTTTATTTAGTTATGTAAAATACATAAATAAAGCATTAAGACACTTGAAGAATGTTGGTAATATTAATATTCATTAAAAAAATATATTAGATCCAAAAACAGATCGGAAGTGAATTTCAGGCCAGAATTTGCGTTCAATAAATAAATTATTTTAGGTATTTGTTTTCCTCGAGTAGGGAATAGTGGAGAATGTGCGGCCAAAGCTTGTGATTATTTTGACATTTCGATGGTGGACGCAATTATTTTTTAATAAAGGCTACTGGTCATCTTTGAATCTTACAGACGTGAATGGGTACCACCGTTACTCGGTTACCAACATTCTTCAAAATATATCCTTTGCTGTGTATGATTTTTGAATGTCCAGTTAACAGACTTTTGCATTTCTATATTTTGTAGAAGTGTTCTCAGGGTTGTTATTCTATTTTCATTGTTTTTCATCATTTGAAAAATGTCAAGTTTAGACATACAGGCTCTGCAGTCAAGTCTTTATTGAGTATCTCATTGTTTTAAGGCTGAACTCTAATTGGCAGATGACATATTTGTGCTATGAGAGAAGGTTGTCTATGGTGAACTGCTCACTGTGACACGTTTATTCTATATATAAAACACTATTGATCTTTAAAATACCGGTCACCCATCATGCACACACAAAAAATCTATATAACCATGTAAAATACATAAATAAAGCATGAGGATCACTGAAATAAAATTGTGCAGTGTGCGCTTCTCTATTCTCTTCACTTATCTTCAGAACACAGACATTATGGTACAGAATATACAGTTACAGCTTATTATGAATAATTCTAATGAGCCATGGCACCGTCCACTATCCCACCATATGGCTTGAAGAAACGACACTTAGTTTACATATCCTTGGCATACTTATGTGTACAGCTTGTCATCCCTTTCAGAGAAAGATATTTGAACATGCAATTAAGGGTGTCATCCGTACCAGATTGTGCTTGTATTAACAACAACTCAAAAACATGTTTACTAGGCCTACCCAAGAACCTGACACAGGAACAGATGTTCTGTATAACATTTACCAACTTAATTAGTATTGCATATACATATATGTCTTTTCACACACACTGTGTATCTCATAATATAAGAAGGTCCTATTTGACAGCAGTTTAAAGTAGGGATGCACGTAATGTAAATTTTGCCCGATAACCGATAACTTTTTAACATTGGAAGCCGATAACCGATATATTGGCTGATATACGGTATCTTAATATTAATATAAAACTCCCTAAGACTGAAACAAAGGGAAAAAAGTTGGACAACTGCTTTTATTTGAAAACATTTTCCCTTGAAAATTATATTCCAAGCCTACTTTACACTAGTTAACGATTCTTTAACCTCCAAACTTTACTGGTATATTTAATAAACAAATTAAAGATGTTCTTCCAGAAAAAAGTTTTCAATAGCCTCATGTATAACAGGTCTACAGACAGAAAGCATTCAGACAGCAGTCTGATTCAAGCAATATGCTTTTGTTCCCATAATTTTCAAATTCATAAATACTCTATCTACCAGACGCGATTTCTTTAAGACTGCAAGGGAAGCTCAGCTTCCCCTATAATTGTCAAAAAATGAATGGTCAAATATATGTACTATTATGTTAACATTTTATTGACTAAAAATGCGTTAAACACGTTCATCTCGAACGAAAACAATTTCGTTCAGGATCAGCTACTTAGGTCGGCTGACTCGATTTCCTTCTCATTCATTCCCGTGGCTTACAGTGCATTACTCTGTTGAAGCCCAGCGTCCATTGACTTCAATGGGCTGCTTTAAACAGTTTTTTTCAGTGCTTAGAAACAAGACGGTCATTGGATAATGCTGCGATTATGTCCCGCCCACGGACGCTCAGCCTCTCTGGGATGAATGGAGGACTGGGCTGGCCCGGACTCCGAGCGTCTGCGTGATGATTGGAGGGTCTGTCATCTCTTTTTAATCCACTTTTATGTCCTAAAACGCTTGTTTTTGGGGTCGACAGCTTATAAAAACGTATTTCTTGTTTTTTTTAGCTTGTTTGCTATACACATTGTCACATATCAGCTTTTAGACATTTTTTTTTTTTATAAATCATAAATGACAAGGAGGCGGCAGCTTCTCGCAATGCAAAGAGACGGTTGGTGTGGGCGTGGGCGTGGTCTTCAGATTATGACGCGTATCACTCTGTGTCTCCATTTCCAACTCAGTCCCATCGCGGATTTTGCATGTGTAGTCGAAAGACAAACTGCTGCAACCTTCATCGTATATTTCACACAATTTCACACCACATTCATTGTTTCAGTTTAACATAATTCCCACATTTCCTCCTGTTGAGTTAAATATATACATATATATTAGATCGTTTGTTCATTAATTCATATAGTCTGAGCTAGCCAGCTAGCAAACTGCACACGATGGCAGACAGTGCTAATATTGTCGACCTGATTTTGGCAAAGCCATTAGAAAGTCTTCCTTACGAGGAGAAACTTAAACAGCAGGGCAGATCAACACCTAAGATTGATTTAGTGCAAAAGATAGGGAAAAGTAACAGGTCTTTTCAGCTCTCCTGGTATGACAAAGTTAGCTGGCTGACTGGAAGTGCTGTGAAAAAGAAAATGTACTGCTGGCAATGTCTCTTGATGAAACCATCTCATGGATGTGTTGTTTAGTCAAACTTGGGGTTTGGAGATCTTTCAAACTTTGACAGGGCATATAAAAGGCATGAAAATAGCAATGAACATGTGAGTGCATGAGCAAGATTAAGTTGCATGGGCAGGATCAGGGTTGAGCATGCAATCAATGAAGGTGCTCGCATTAAAGTGGCTAAACATAATGAAACTGTTAAACAAAACAGGGCCTTCCTAAACCGCCTTATTGATGTGACATCCTCGCTTAACCGGCAGCAGCTGTCATTTAGGGGACATGATGAGAGTAGTGAATCATCCAACAAGGGGAATTACAGAGAGTTCACAGAAACTGTGATTACTTGGTGTTCCTTAAAGACATGGAGTTGGACAGTGCAATGCCTCAGCTTTACAAACTGTTCTCATTAGTGGCAACAATTGGAGCTACATCTGCAGGTGTAGAAAGGAGCTTCTCCTGTTTAAAGCGGCTCAAGTTCTACACCCGTAACACAATGGGCCAAGGCCGTTTAAGCAGCCTAACTCTGCTGGCCATTGAGAGGACACTGGTCAAGTCACTGGAAAAGACGCCTAGTTGGTACAACAGGGTAACAGAGCATTTTCTTGAAAAGGAACGTAGGGCAGAATTTGAATATAAATAAAGGGACAATGTTTATGATTTTGGCCGAAAATGAGCTTCCCCTCTTTAAAAGATCAGCAACCGCCACTGCTATCTACATACTGTACCTACATCAACAATGTTTTGCTAATAGAAGTAAGTGAATGATCAAGAAAGACAGTACTGTGCTGGATTTGAACTGTGAGCAGTCTGCAGGTGAAGTAGTTTAACCAGAGGAAATGATTTAAGATTAATCGGCTTTAATATATAGGCATCAATTTTATTATCGGCCGATAACGAAAACATTAAAAATGACCATTTATCGGTCGATACCGATATTGCCGATAATTTATTGTGCATCCCTAGTTTAAAGAAACAACCTGTTCTGACAAAACGGCCAGAGTATACTTAATGTATTCGAACAATTCCCAATAACAATAGTGGTGATAAAACATCAATAAATGTGTTATTTTTTTCTGTAATTTTCCACATACAAAATATTGCTTGGAAAGTCAATGAATTTTCTACGCGAATCGATCCGAGTTCATTTTTCGGAGTTTGGGGGGCAAGTGTCCATCCATACGACCTCCGCTTCCTGCCAATCTCTGAAGTTTCGGTGGGAGGTCCGCAACAGACTTGCTAATTGCCTCTTTGGTCATTTTAGTTGTCTGAGTAACCTGTCTCTCCTCCGAGACTCCAGGCACAGAACTGATGCGTTGAAGCTTAATGGGAAGCTCACCAACGCAATATGTCATCTCCGATGTGGTAGAGCTCATTCTCAGGAGCTTTCTGGGCAGCCCGTCTCTTCCTGTCATCTTCTGGAGCTTAGTTGGTAATTTGATTGTGCTGTCTTGATCTTCAAGCAGTTCCATGCAGTCCAGGGAACTGTATCTCTCCCCACTATTGCACACAGATGGGGCCATGAGCGGAGAGGACATGAGCAGGGCCTCATCTTGCTCCTTTGCGCTGTAGGGAGAAGTGGGAACTTCGAAGGTAGCGTGGAATTGAGAATAATCCACTTTAAAGAAGCCCTCTTCCAGAGATATAACTGGAAAGAAACGGTGGCCCCAAAGCACCTCATCCTCCGTGTAAGATGTCCGCGCTTGACAAGTCATGCCTGTCAGACAAGATGTTGAGAAAAAACATTTGATGAGTGTTTAGTCAATGAGACAATTAAAGCATTGCACTTCTGCATACTAAATCTGAATTACTAATGGTCAAAATGCTCAATAGCAAAAAAATTAATTATTCCAGTCCTAGCAAGGATTTTTCGAGTGTTCATTAGCAATTGTTCTGGTCATAGTGTCATCTGCAGTATTTCTCCTTTTGGCATGTCCGACATCAGCCAAAGCACTCCCTATTGCATTTCTTTCAATAGGTCCTCTAAAAAATGTAACAATGAACTTCCTTGTCCAGGAAACCTCACTTGATAGCAAACTGCAAAAAGCAACTTTTCTGAAGCTGACTGATTTTTAACTCAATTATTTTTGACGGTGCTTTTTCCATTTTACATGCATACAGTAGGCAAATCTCCCAAAAAATCTAAATAGGTGATGACTATGTGACTATAAAATTGCTGGCAAAATATATAACAACTAAATCCTAGCTGTCCTAAAATTGTAATCAGGGCAATTTTAAATTGAAACAGACTTTTTAATGAGACCATAACTTGTAAAAATTGTTCAAAACACATGTCATTTTCACAATATTGAATTGATTCTGAAAGGAGGAGGGGATGGGCTGCTGTGGTGGGCTTCCAAAATAAATTTTGCCTAGGGTCTCTAACTGTTAAGAACCGGCCCAGTAAAAGGGTCTTATTTTGGAATCTCAGTTCAACTAAAAAAAAACTTGATCCATTTTTCTTTTCCTTGTTATTTCTTTCAGATGGGATATCAAACGGTTAAAATGCATGGACTTTAATGCAAACACACGAGCTGGAACCTAACGTGAGATTTGATTATACCCACTAATTTCCATATTGATAAATGACAAGTTTTACATGGAAGCAACTGAATGTGCAGGTCCCTGTCTGTTTAAAATGAATAAACAAACATGAATGATAGCATATACAACAGAAATATTGATAACTGGTGTTAAGCCTGGATAAGTGCCGTTTTGTAAATACTGTATGTTATCTCCATCTGAAAAGAAGCAAAAACGTGGCATCATTATTAGTCTTCTTTCTTTTTTTCAGGATTTCTGTTTGACACAACAGAATGATGGATAGGACAGAAAACTATAGTGATAAGAAAGGAGAATCATATCGGCAAAGGACCTGAAATTTAGATTAAACTTTATTCTTTACTACATGATTACTCTACATTATGTAAAGAACATACTGTAAAATGTAATGTTGGTATTTATATTATTCACTGTTAAAGAGATTAAAGAGATTTAATCATAAAATCAAATTAAATCAAACTTTGATGCTTGTTATCTCAGAATTTGATTATGATTTATGATACCCTGCCTCAGGAACGTCATATGCCCCTCCCTAATTTGAGATTACGCCAGCTCGTGCTGAACATCCCAGCTCCAGCTCAGGCAATTCAATCCACAACCAAGAGCAAAGAGGGACTAATTGTCACATTAATGCTAACTTTACAAAACTTAGTATTTAATGCTAAACTTACATTACATGACAGCACTCAGTTACATTATGCCATTACCAATTTCCCTCCCTAAAACAATCCTTAGTTGATAGATGTCAATCACAAAATTAGACCTCATCAGTTTCAACAAATGAAATTTCCTTTATCACAACTAATAAACTCTCCCTATTCTTTCATAAACATTTAATCTGTAGCTTTCAATCCAAGTCACTGAGTGCAGCTGTGACAAGTCAGTGGAGACCCGGCCCTCCCGGCTGAGACTGGTTTCTCACAAGGTTTTTTCTCCTTGTTTGGGTTTGGGTTTGAGTTTGGGTTTTCTTGCTCAACAGGAGACTGCTTTTATTAGAAATGATTTACTAGAATGATCTTGCTTGTTCTAAACACGTACACTGTGCTTCGTTTTACCTTTTCGGTGTTTTCTCCTGTAAAGCTGCTTTGAAACAAAGCACATTGTGAAAAGCGCTATTGTAACGAGCAAGGCGGGTCGAGAGCCGTGAGGGAATGACACGAGGCCGGTGATGTGAGTGATAATGAGTGTCAGCTGCGCGTTGAACCGGTCTCGCATCTCTCATGGTGGAGATCGAAAGCATAAAGGATGAGCGACAGTAGTGTACGGCTAGAGAACCAGGCCGAGATTTTATGTTATGTTTTATTATGTTTGTGTGGCCGGCAGGCAACTGAGATGGAGCTGCCGCCTTTTTATTTTCTTTTTCTAATTTGTTTATTTTATTAAAAGTTGTTAAATGTTCGCCGGTTGCCGCCTCCTTCTTCCCATTCCTTGAACTTGTTACAGCAATTAAAATAAAATTCAATTGAATAAGAATAAGAATAAGAATAAATGCCACATGTAATTTTACAGAAATATTCTATTATTTTTCTACAGATTTACCACGTATAATGTAAAAAACGTAATTTTACGGAATTGTACTTTTTATGTTGTTTTTATACTGAAAAAAAATATGAAAAATGAAATTTTTAACAATTTTTTACAATACAATGGATTTGGAAGTTATTTTACAAGAAAAAAACTGTTATTTCACTAATTATTTCCAGTGCCCCAGCTGCCAGAAAATTTCATTTTTTTACAGCAGTATTGTTCATTCATATTTTATGTTGACTAATGCATTAACTGATAAATACAACCTTATTTTAAAGTTTTACCAATGACTTTTTCCTAAACATGTTTCACTATTACACATTTAAGTGTTAAATCCCATTTAAGCTGTGTTACATCCAATTTCAGTAAAAAAAAATGGACAATGCCTGTGCCAAAAATCCTCTGCCCCCTATGGAAGCTTATATAGACTCAATATGATTCTCACAAGATCAGAAGTAAAAGCCCCTGTAATCTGCGATGCACAGGCTGTCTTCAGTTAGCTCACATGAATAGCGGTCTTCTTATTTTTTTATAAAGTAAAAAATTGCTTTCTAAAGGAACTAACCTTAACTCATCAAAAATCATTTTTGCTTTCATGGCAGTTCCTGATAAATATTTCAAAGGAGAAATGCAGAATTGTGCTCTGGGGCTATGCAAACCTAGTATTTAATACGTTTTATACGTCACAGAAATTGTGAACATTTTAGTTTCACACAATCAACACAAAATGAAACGTGTTAATAATTAACACATCCCATTTGAGACTGAACCAGGTGAATGTGTTATATATGTAGGGTGTGAATGTAGTGTGTTTCTATATTATAATACATAAAAGTTTTTCCAGACCATAAAAAAATCATATAGGCAGATTGTACAATAACTGCCTGAGCATTCACAGATGTGTAATGTCTGTAATACCCCACGAGCCCATCCTGAACTCCGTACAGAAGAAATCATTTAAACAACACGAGAACATCAGCTGCACTGCTGAACCAATTATTTCCATCTCTCCCTCTTTCACTCTCCCTCTTTTCTCTGTGTGTGACATGTCCTAGTATTTTCCTCACCAAATATTGGAGGGTTCACATACTGCAGGTTTGTGTGACATTGCACACTTTTCAGCCGAGCCATGGCAACTCCCTTAAGACATAATTAAAACGTTTTTCACCAGAGAGTAAAAAACATACAGGCGCAAAATACTGCAATGCTCAGTTTTCTAAATCCATGTCATGTCATGTTTGCTCTTCAAAACAACAGAACAAAAACGTGATCTATTCTTATAAAATAGTAACGCTCATGAGGCTCTAATGATTTCAATGCTGAGCTGTTGTTTCTATTAAATAACATTCACTTATTTTGCTGTCTGTGTACGTGTACTTTCTATTCTGATAACTGGTTCGTAACAAACCTCTTGTTCCTTCCCCAAACCACTTCAGACCAGTTCTTAAAGTACCGACTAATGCAATCTTATGTTTGTCTTTGATAAGAAATGGAGGCTCTCCCTTCCTTAAACCCGCTGATGTGGGGTTTTATCAGTATGGCGGAAGGTTTGGGTCACTGTTTGAAAAACGTTTTTCTGTCACTGGGGTGGCACCCTCAGGGGCGTGTTAACCTTTTTGGGCGCCCTAAGCAAAGTCAAGACCTGAGGCTGTCCACAAATTACCTAACTTTTTTGTTTGAATTGCACAACAGTATTGAGTTCATGGAATTAATGAGACATATATACATAGAAATATAAACTGGATTTATATTACATTACAGCACAACATTTTCTACAGTTTGTTATAAGAGTAAACCTTCTCAGTTTTGGGATGAAAAAGTGTCCTTTGTTTATTCAGAATAAGGAATGCTTTTGTCTACAGTATAAGAAAGTAAAATGTGAAAGATTATTTTCTTCATGCTTCTTTTCATAGCATTGTTTTGCTGTATTCGTAAAATGAGTATTAGATTCTTTAGCTTTCGATCGTTTTTGAGCACTGCTTTGATAAGCGCACTTCATGCGTATATCTATCTGAGTGTCTAAATCAAGCTTCAAATGATTTTAACGCTTGTAGCTCTAGGGGGCCCCAAGCTTGCGGGGCCCTATGCATTTGCGTGGTTTGTGTGGTGGTTAACAACGCTACTTCGTATCCTAAGGTACTATTTTGTACCTTTACACGTTTAAACAACATGATATAATGCTGTGACATTTTGGGTACGTTATTTCTCCTCATATTTTACTGGCAGACAATAGGTCCTTAAGGTACACAGAAGGTCCTTAGGGTACAATTATGTACTGCACCATTTGTACGTGTTGTATACTCGTTAATGAACAAAAAAGAACCTTTAAAAGAACTTTATTTTATTTTTGTGCGTATTTCTTATTTATTGTCATTTTGTATAAAAGCAACTGAAAAATGCATTTCTGAATCCAAGGGCTGTTTTGGTATTATTTATAAATCTTTGACTTTTCCAAAGAGAATAAAAACAAATATGAACAATAAGTATAATTCAAAATGTGCATATTTCATCAAGTTTGACTGGAAAACTTATTCCGCAAACTGTATAATTTCTGCAAATGCTCACTCAAATAACATAAAGAGTTACTCTTCACCTCTTGACTTCTACATAGTTGTTCTAGTTTGTGTGGTCTTATTTTAATGCCTCAGACCGCTGGAGAGATTCTGCATCCACAGACAAAATATTTTAAATCAGCATGACAGGCTCACAAATCTTAACTTTGAAGATTTAGTTGATGTGTCAGTAGTGTTCAGGAACATTTTGCTCAACTGAGAGCTCTCAAAATAAACTTTACTTTGCCTCAATAAAAGTTCTTAAGGAGTGATATGTGATGCCATTTTGCACAACACACACACACAGACACATGGCCAGAAAGGCATTATACTGATTTCAATGGCAGGTAACCAGAACTTGACTTTTTAAATGTTTCATATTGATTGTGAGGAGGAAAATGCTGATATATTACCAATGACCAAACACTTATTCTTAATTTTAAATAAATAGAAATATTTCTAATGAACAAAACTGATATGTTGAAATGTATTTGTATCCATTAAAGTAATTTAGGATATTTAGGCATACTTTGAGATGTGCTTGAAGATTTTAGTTCATTAGAAACATTTCAGTTGAGGATTTCCGCTGAGGAAATGCACAGACAAAGTCTTACTTTGTTTATATTAAAGATACTGTTTTATTCCTTTGTTTTTGATTTCTTTAAAAAATATATATATTCATATTTGACAAAGAAATGTGCAGCATTTAAGAAATAATTTTAAAAGGGCACTTGTTCATGTCTAATTGATCTTAACTCATTTAAAAGTAATCATTAAAATGTTATTGTGAGCTCAATATCTTGAATTGTATTGCATTGTGAGCTGAGTGAATCATTCCACTCGTAGTACTTGGTACTGTATCTTTGTCTATAGATGCATATTGAGCAAGGCGGAAGTCCATGTTTCTGAAATTCTAGTAACTCTCCAAAGTAAATGCTTGCCAAACACAATCTATTTTAATGTGTCAGTAGTTGATGGCCAGACCAACCGCCCAAAGCTAGAGTCTAGCGTTGACAGCATCCACAGGGAAAAGCCATGCAACACTTTCAAGTTTTTACTCTTGGTTCGACTTCTTTCTAATAATGCCAAAAAACATTAACTTCTTTTCTCTAGTTGTACCAGCATTTGGTTAATCTGCTAGAGGAGAATCGGTCATCTCGGTTGAGCCTGGTTCCTCCCAAGTTGTTTTAAATTCACTTTTGCAAAACTAGAGTTTTCGTTCTTTGCCACTGTCGCCTATGGCTTGCTAACTGTGAGACTCATGATATATTAAAACACATGTGTGACCCTGGACAACAAGACCTTATGTAGCACAGGAACATTTTTTGTAATCGCCAAAAATACAAGGTATGGGTAAAAATTTGCGATTTTTCTTTTCATGCAAAAAATCATTAGGATATTAGGTCCAGATCATGTTCCATTTATAATGTAAATGTATAAAAACTTTTTTTAAAACTCAACTTTGTGAGTGGATAGCCTGCTGCGGTAACAACTTCAAATGCGATTTTCTCAATATTTTGCGTTTTTATGCACCCTCAGATTCCAGCGTTGTAAACAGTTCTTGTTCTGCCGGACAGTTCCTATCCCAACAAACCATATATCAATATAACGCTTATTTCTCCAGCTTTCAGATGATGTAAAATCTAAATTTCGAAAAATTGACCCTTAAGACTTGTTTTGTTCACATTTGTTCTTAATATCGCTACAAATACAACGCTTTGATTACAGTCCTAAAGACACATAATTCTTACAAAGTTTGTTATATAAAATTAACATTTCAAAGGTTTTGTTGATCTATTCAATGACAATTGACTTTGTTCTTTATTGTATACTGGAACGTGCCTGTCTAACCAAACTATATTCATTTAGGATTCAACAATTAGTCAGAAAGAAATGAATCTTTGTTAACGCATTTCACAAGCTACTGAAAAGTCCTTTCGAGGCATGTTATCAAAGATATTAATAATTACAAATACACAACAGCGTTGGTAGTGAATAAAGAGGAATGTTTCGCTCAATATGGCCGCTTTAGTGAAGGTAGTCCCGCCTTCCGGTGAAACAAGCCGATCGTCAATCAACATTGACTGATGCTTCTCTGGGGTGGGGCTCTCGTGAGGCGTTTCCCAGCCTATGCGCATGCACAGTGAATTAAATATCTTGATAGATATCTAAAGCTTAAGTGCTTTCCTCGTGTGTACATCAGTTTGGTCTGCAGTTTTCCCCGCAGCAACTCATCCAAACTCAGACTGAATAAGGTGCCGATGTAGAACTCTTGACACTTCATCCTCGTCGAGTCAGCACAGACACAACAGCAGCCAAGCTGTGACCTCTTTCGCTCCTCTGTGTAACCTCTGTCCTTTCCCTGTGCTCAGTACTGTCCGTCTTTAAAAAGTGTTTTGCACATACTTTGTTACGCTTTTAAAATAACGTGTTCAAAGGCCGCAGACAAACACAAATGGAAGGAGGGCTTTAAAGTAGGTTGCCATAGAAACAGTATTAAAGCCACCAGAAGAATGGAGAGTCTTGGGATTTAGCAATGCTTATCGCTTATTAAAGTTAGATTATATTTGTATTCCGTTTGGTGAGACTTGTGAACGCTTTTAGATTTTTACCAGTCTCAGAAAGCATGAATAAAGTGGAAAAAAAGGCTGTAACATCAGATTTGCCAGATTTACTGTACGGTAATTTCTAAAATATTCTGTTATTTCCATAACCGTATATTCATGTAAATGTAGACACCTCAAAAGCTTCAAAGGTTAAAAGTTCACACAGACATGAATTTTAATAGGATCCTGAGCAACTTATCAAGAAACACATCAGCCACTTCCAAAAGTTTCAGTCTTGTCACAGAGTCAAGTGAAAAATATTCATTTTATCCATTAGGGATTCTAAATGAGCTCCAAACCGTTTTAACATTTTGGTTCTGTGGCATTCTGTGCTCTAGAAGTCATTTAAAGACTGTGTTGCGATAGTAAATTGTAGAGATGTGCTCGAATGTGTTATTCGGAAAAGGCACGAATTATGGTTTCAAAACATAATATTCAGAGCATGCGTGTCTTGTTTATTTAGAAAAGCAGCGTTTAACTCAAACCCATAAGATGACATAAGGCAAAGCCATGTACCAAAAGAGAAGAAGGGGAAGATGTCTTTTTTGTGCTGTTTCAAGACGCGGAAAAACTGAGAGGTGGATTGTTTGTTATAATTACAATTCCAAAGATTATTATCAATTACTCTCTCAGAGTATGTACAATTTTTCACACATAATTGAGTTTCAAATAAAAGACACATAAGCACCACAAAAAAATACAATTCAACTAAAAAATCTAGCTGTATTACACATATTCAAGCTTTCTTATGCTTTCAACAGCTTGCAAGATCAAAATCAAAATCATAAAAATCATGAGAAGTTCATGAGAAAATTGTGTCTAATTCATGATTCATCATTTTTTGATATATTCAGTTTATTTAAATTTGAGAATCCAGTTGAGAAAACGTCTTGGTTACGTATGTAACCTCGGTTCCATGATGGAAGGAACGAGACATTGTGTCGAGAACGACAGATGGGGTTCGCCCTTGAGAACTAATCAACTCTGACTACTATAGAAAAGGCCAATGAAATTTGGCGAAGGAAATTTGCATGCCGGGCTCCGCCCCCGGATATCCGGTATAAAAGGAAGCCGGCGTGGAGCATTCATTTACATCTTGTTCTGAAGAGCCTGAGAGCCTCTCACGACTGCAGCAGAATACGATACGTGTTCGTGGCATAAGGGACACAACGTCTCGTTCCCTCCATCAGGGAACCGAGGTTACATACGTAACCAAGACGTTCCCTGTCTGTCGGTCTCTCGACGGTGTGTCAAGAACGACAGATGGGGTTGCCTATGGAAAACGCCACAACACTGTATCGCGTAACAATCTCAGCGTAGCGACGGTAACAAGCCTGGGCGTGTCACCTCGAAGCTTTCGTGAAACTTGTAACCTTCCAGTGTGGTGGTCGGGGGGTTCCAGAGCTTTCTTGGAGAAAGATGGGTACAGCCCTGACCGGTAACCTTTCACGGACGGGGCCTTAGCTCTCTACAGGCGAGAGGCCGTCCGGCTCGGGTTTACACCGGGTGAGCGCAACTCTTAATCAGAGAAGCGCTGCAGAGGCAACCTCCTACCCGTGGGGAGGAATATGGTGGATATAAGTATGGTCTCGTCCTTGGAGGAGAACGCATGGAACGTGCGGACTGGGTAGTTAACCACGATGTGGAGGTCCACCTGGGGAAGCTCATGGGTTACTATGTGTGGGAACCACTGTCATGAGGGTATAGCAGACGGAACAGCCCACGGTGGGGGTGTTACTGCGTGTGATAGCACCAGGTCCGGTTAGAACTATCTGTGATAGGTCGTATGGTATCCCAGGCCTAAGGGGGAAGGCTGCTCTGCCCAGCCAACCCCCAGGGGGTGCTTGCTTAGTGATGGATGGAATGCCTGTTCTTAACCAGTGTCTGGGTAAGAAGGAAGGTTGGTGAGGTACCAATTTTCTTAGCCATGTGTTTGGGTAAGAAGAAAAGGTAGATAGCACACTGACCCAACCTCTTGGAAGGTGGGAAGGTGCTTTCGTAGGCATACGCCCCCCCGGATGCCAGTCCTACATGTCGCCACACCGGACGTGGACTGACACCGGGTTTACGCGAAGGTTGTTAACCCTTGCGAAGGTGTTTGGGCGTAGCCCAACCCGCAGCTCTACAGATGTCTGCTAGAGAGGCGCTTCTGGCCAGTGCCCAGGAGGCTATACCCCGTGTGGAGTAGGCCCTCAGTGGGCATGGGAGATTCTGAGATCGGAATGCCGTCGTAACGGCATCCACGACTAAGTGCGCCAGCCTCTGCTTGGAGACAGCCTTCCCCTTCTGCTGTCCTCCAATACAGACAAGGAGCTGGTCAGAGCTACTGAAGCTCTGCGTGCGGTCCAGGACACAACACGGATGGGGTTGGGTCTTCCTCCCTGAAGGGGAGCGGCTACAAGTTCATCACTTGGTCCCGACAGGGAGTAGTGGGAACTTTGGGCACGTATCCGGGCCTGGGTCTCAGGATAACGTGAGAGTTACCAGGGCCGAATTCAAGGGAATCCGGGGACACAGAGAATGCTTGGAGGTCCCCTACCCTCTTGTAGGAAGCGAGCGCCAACAGGGGGGCCGTCTTACTCAGGTGGGGAAGATCGGAACCTCCAAGCGGCCCTCATGAGGGTATAGAGCGGAGATGAAGCGGTTTGGCTGTCTGGTTCAGTTTGCCTGGGATGTGTGTGGCCCGCAGGGAGCGGATCACCTGCTAGCTCCACAGGAGGAGGCGTCGGGCAAGTTGTGTTAGCTGCCGTGAGCGTACGCCACCCTGGCGATGTCCCGGAGGACCAACACGTGCTGGCCCTGCACAAGAGGCCGGAGCCTTCTCAGCGCAAGCAGCACAGCCCACAACTCTAGGCAATTGCATGCCAGCGCAGACGGGGGGCCGTCCAGCGCCCCACTACTGCATGCCCGTTGCACACTGCACCCCACCCCTGCAGCGAGCCGTCCGTCGTCACCACGACTTGCCCCGTAACTGCCCGAGGGGAACCCCTGCGGAACCCCCCGGAGGAAGGTCATGGAAGACCAAGGGGTTAGGGTGCGTCGGCAGCAGGGCGTCATCACCCTGCGCCTGCTGCCGGTGTGCCACGCTATCCTCGGAACTCGACTCTGTAGCCAGTGTTGAAGCGGTCTCATGTGCATCGACCCGAGGGATATTATCCAACAACCCACCCTGCGTGATGGGTGCATCAAGAAAGCGGACTTCCTTGGTGTCACTCCCCTGCACAAGGTATAACCGGGGGTGTCTCTCCTGGACCCCTACCGTGGACATCGTCCGACCCAGGGCCCGTGCCACCGCCTTGGTCGCCCGTAGAGCGCTGCCAGCGGTGGCACGAAGATCCTGGATATTACCACGGTCGGCCTTACCCTCCTGGAGCTCTCTAAACGCCTAGGCCTGGCGGACCTGCAGGATGGCCATGGCGTATAGAGAGGAGGCAGCCTGGCCCGCGGCATCGCAAGTTTTCGACACCAGTGATGCCGAAGTCTTACGTGCTTTGGACGGTAGGTGTGGGCGATTCCCCCCAGGTTGTAGCCGTCCGCGGCACAGGTGCACCGCGGGCCGACGTTCCAACTGGGGGATCTCGACGTAGTCCTTGGCTGCCCCACCATCGAGGGAAGTAAGGGAGCCGGAGCTGGTTTCACTGGAACGGTCGTGAGTAGAGCGTTCCAAGTTTTACACAGCTCCTCATGCACTTCCGGGAAAAACATGGCACCCGGGGTGGGCGCGGTTTGCACCGCGCTCCGACCTCAGGAACCACGTATCCCCGGGTTAGCACGGATGACTTCACTTCTGCTTCCGCTGGGGGTGGAGCTCGGATTCGTCAGAGTCGGATGCCAGTCTACCTCCGATGCTGCGAGCGACATCTCATCTACGTCACACGACGTTTCTGAGTGTGTGCGTGAGGATCCGGACGGTATGCCACCGCCGGTTGGGGAACGTTTAGAAGAGCGAATCGGGGTGCGATCGGCCCGTGAGCACTTGGCTGGCGAGTTTACATTCGCAGAGTTCCCCATATCACTAACGCTGCTAACGTGGGTGGTCATCGGGGCCGTAGCCACAGATGTCACAGCCCAGGTAGCAGACGAAATGGCGGCTGGTTCCCGTAGGAAGACAGTGCGGGCAGATGTGTCAACGAACGCTGCTTCAGCGTGCTGGACGCCCAGACGCCTAACGCAGCGATCGTGTCCATCCCCCTCCTCGATGAGAGTGCCGCACCCAAGAGAACAGCGGGACTTGCCGCGCTGGAGAATGCTCAGTCAGTCCTGAAAAGGACTTTTAGAAAAATCTCTAACACCTCCGGAACCGCCGAGACGCCCAGGGGAAGGTCGCTGCAGGTAGGGACGATCTGCTGCTCTACGGCGTAGATCCGGCAATGTAGAAGAAGAATTCATTGAATTCATTCTGTTCGTAGTAATGACGGAAGGCTCTGAAGTACAAAAGGTAAATGAATGCTGCACGCCGGCTTCGTTTTATACTGGATATCCGGGGGCGGAGCCCGGCATGCAAATTTCATTCGCAAAATTTCATTGGCCTTTTCTATAGTAGTCAGAGTTGATAGGTTCTCAAGGGCGAACCCCATCTATCGTTCTCGACACATCGTCGAGAGACCGACAGAAAGGGAACTGTATGATTCTGCAAATAGAATTGATTTTGTTCTTAAGTTCATTCAAATATAACAGCACCAATATGTACCACTGGCATAAAGATGAAACACTTTTAAGTGTAATTCTTCATTTCCTCAGTAATGACACACACTGACATCAGATTACAGCTGTGCTGTGTTACCAATCAATAAAACACAATCGATCATGTGCACTTCGAGACCAATGAGATGCCGGTGCCGTTTATATATAGAAACACTTGTAAACAAGTTCCGTTGGTCTTCTGTAGGAAACATTTGTCGCGCAGTTTATGTGTAAACCAATACATGCTTTACAAAGAAAAAGGGGTAACTTACCGGTTGTTTCAACTATACCCTCCAAAATCACAACTATTTCAAACTGCTCGGTCTGCATAGATCTCTGCGAGAGCTCATAGAAAGGGCTCTTGATGTCGATCACATGACAGATCGTGAGTGGTGACACCAGAAAGAGTTGATCGGCTCCAGTGCTGAAGCCCACGTCCAGCTCCAACTGATCCAGCGGGAGGAACTCGCCCTCGGGCGTCTGTCGGGACTGCAGGAGTGAGAAGATGAGATGTGCTTTACACACCGTATTATAAAAAATGCACGAGGATGGGCACTCGATCAGTAAATATTGAATTCATGCTTAAAAAGTGAATAAATTATCATTTCTGTTTTATAGGAATTTAGCTTGGTTCTCATTCCTTCCGAATTAAGCCTCAAAAATAATAGACATTTTTATCATTTTTTTATGTCATAGGGATTAAAATGTTCAGGCCTATGTGCCAGAGAAGTCCTGAAGTAGAATGGGGCATCAGTTCTTATAATCTAGTTAACTTCTATATAGATAAAAAGATATTGAAACATCAATGTAAGATGATTACAGGCTAAGTACTGAAACGAACAACAGAGGGCAGAATAACACCTCACAGTGGCTGTTACACATTATAATATAATTATTTAGATCTTTAATAATAATGGCAAAGTGCTGTCTTTTAAAGCAGCTCCACAAAATAATTGCATGTCATGTGTTGTGAAATATATGAATGATTTATAAACTTAAAAAAAGACCCAATTTTAAAGCTTAATACAATGTACAATGTCGGCCAAAGGCTTATTCTTTCTAAATTTCCAACTGCGGTGGGCTCTTATTGATGCCTTTTGTTACTGTTCAGTCAAATTCACCCATTTTAAAACCATTTTTATGTGGTTTTGTGATGTAAGAAACATGTTTTCATTTTATTTAATATTATTAAAAAAAGTTTCATTGTATATTTTCTCCCCCAAAAAATCACATTTGGGCATACTTTCCTATTGAAAGGTTGTTTTAATCATGAGAAACATTTCTGTCAAGGGACGCTATACCTTTGAACAAAAAAAAATAACTACTGTTACATACTACGTAAGTTACACATATGTACACTGTACACAAAAATATGCTCCAAAAGGTTACATAAAGAACCTTTAACATCTGAAAACCCTTATGTTTCACAAAAGGGCGAAGAAACATTCTTTAGGTTATAAAAAAGTAAGAAAGAGATGGTTCCGTAAAGAACCTTTGACAGAACCAAAAACGGTTCTTTTATGGCATCGCTGTGATGAACCTTTCAAGCGCCTTTATTTTGAAGAGATTAAAATGTGACCAAAGTGAGCAGCGAGGCACTTACCTTGAGTAGTTTACAGCGGATCTGAGCTGAGACCATGTGGCTGTTGCGCAGATTTCCAACCCTGAACATGAGTGTGAGTTTGCCGTCCCTCGTGGAGACGGCTGCGTTTTCACTGAACATTAATGTCTCTGCTCTCTTCTTGGGCTGCGACATCTTAATAAACATACAGCCTATTAAAAAGGCATCCACTATGGAGCCCAGGATGGATTGAAATAGGAAGAGAATGATCCCTTCTGGACATTTCTCAGTGATGTATCTGTGGCCATATCCTATGGTGGCCTCTGTCTCGATAAAGAAGAGAAACGCTGATGGAAAGTTGTATACGTTGGCCACACACGGTGTGTATTTCTCATCGTGTGTTCTATGTAAGTCCCCTCTGATGTATGCGATGACCCACCACAGTGAGGCCATGAATAACCAAGCCACTGTGTATGTGAGAACGAATATGAAAAGGTTCCAACGCCATTTGAGGTCTACTAAAGTTGTGAACAAGTCTGAGAGATATCTGCTCGTCTCGCCACCCAGGTTTCCATGCTGGACATTACAGCGGCCGTTCTTGTCAACAAAACGCTGCCGTTTCTTTCGTCTATCCTTCTGATAACTGGACGTCCTGGTAGTTACCACCTGATAGTCACCTCCTCCAAATTTCTTCCGAAGGGCAGACATTTTAGCCTGCACAGACATCAGGAAAAACAAATCGATTTGGGATATTTTAGGAGTGCATTGACCATTGATTGCCTTTGGTCGGTTTCTTCTGATCTCTGGTAAAACCTTAACACTAGATTAAATTAGGATAGCTTTAGATAAGTACATCTAAGATAATTATCAAATATCGGCAAATACCACACATTTTTGTGATAGTTGCTAATAATCAAGTTAACAAAGGCAAAATGAAAGTATATAGAATAAACCAAGACATTATTTCAGGTAAAAGTACTTTAAAATGTTTCTGGTGGAAAATTCTTACCCGGTCCGGTCAACCACATCTCTCACAGCATTCAAAAACGATTTAAAACCCATCTCTTCTGTGAATACTTGACAGAAAAATGAGAAAAAAAACCTCTCTCTTTCTGTCAATATGTAGTGGTCTAGCTTTTACTGAAACTAGTAACTATGTATTGGCACCTATTGTATTATTGCTACTGTACGACATATCGCTTATGGCTCCCTTAACTCTCTGTAAATCGCTTTGGATAAAAGCGTATGCTGAATGACTAAATGTCAGTTGTACACAATGCATTTTTATGCAGAGAAATAATTAATAATTGATTAGGCTAAATAAAAAATTGTATTAGTCTTAAATCACAGTCATTAAGTTTCAATTTTGAAGGCCATATACATTGTGTTAACATCCCCTTGGCAATAATAGTGGAACAATTCAAAACACTACTGATTTCGAAAAATAAACATTCACAGGACAACAAATGTGTGTATACTAGCCCTAATCTCTGTTATTTCCAAGAAACAAAAGCAAACTATTTGGAAGATTGGAAAAAAATATATTCTCTTCCTGCGAGGTATCATCGCATCAATTGCCCTGCCCTTTGTTTTTAAGTAAGAATTATTGTACGTGTTACCTTGATGGGACTGAAAGTAGAGATGCAGGAAAAACTCTCCACATGCGCTGTCCAGCCGCTCGGGTGCTGAAACTCATCTGCGCAGTTTCAGAAAATGGAGCTCAAAGTTGCGGATGATTTTGATCAGATTAACGATCTGATCGCAGGTGAGCATCCATCACTCTTGTGATTCGCGCATCAACTGATGGGGACTAAAATAGCCCCGATACGTTGCAACATCTGGCAGGATCTATCTGCCCAACAACGGAACAAATGCACTTTAAGAAAAGAAGGTTTCTGTTTACCAACACAATAACGCTCAAAACCTTTCAGTCAAACGAAAACTGAGGAAACCGAGATTCTTTAGGAGGCGCGTCGGACGGATTCACAAGATGTTCCGTTCCTGAAACTGAATTTTTCCTGCATAAAATAACTCTTCAATGGCATTGAAGAAAGAGGGCAAATGCTGCGACGTTCAGGTCATTTCCTCTAGACCCTCGGAAACGAGAAAGCTGCTCTTTCAGCAAGCCTGTCGCTTGAAGCTCTCCACACAATACTGAGGTTTGGATCATTCACTGGAGGAGGGCGGAACTTTACGTTTACAATTCACGCTTATTGGCCATGTAAGTTACACCTAAAATGATGAATTTTAAACAGTTTCGAACTGTCTGTAGTCAATCGGCTGTTAGCGATTTAACAATGCATACTACATGTATATTAGGGGAGAAAGGGACGAGCTCATACACATTTTACAGTGTTATGTAATTATAATTGCATAAATGTAGCAAATGACATTTGTTTTGTCAGTATATGAGCATTTGCAGGGAAATTATCACATGAAGAAGAATGAAACCTGGTAGTTTTGGAATACATAAAACAAATATTAAACAAATGTAAAAAAACAGTTTGCCAACAAAAAGAGATATATATTTACTGAATTGCATAACACTTGTTGTATAATTGCATACATGTAAAGTATTAAATTATTTTAGAGTAATGAGAAATAAAATGCATTATTGGATTGTTTAAATTTAAAAATATCTTACATGTTGACCCTTAGCTGAATGTATTCGAGTATGGTTTTATTGTGGTTATTTGTTTATTGTGTATTATTGTATGGTTTGGAATTAAGACCTGAAAGAAAAAACTGTTTTTCACTAAGAAGTTGCAACATACTATACTAAAGATGCATGAGAGTCAGTATCACATTGTGTTGTGATGCGTTCTAATGGTGCAACGACTTTTCAGATTAGTCGATATGCAGTTTAACATCTGGCTACCGAATAATATAACAAACAAAATGTAATTATTCATTATTTGGAGTAAAGCTTGGTTTCTGGATACGTAACAACAAAAACACAACAATAACAATACAGCAAACCTACAGCGAAGGTGAAACATATTGTAGCTTGCTTGGAAAATTCTTCAGTCATTCACCTTTAGATTCATCTTTTTAATTTATTTATTTTCTGTCCCTATTTATAACTTGTGGATTTCAAATGTAATTTTCCCATCAAAGGAGAGCAATGACCAGCCACCTGCCTGGCATATTGTTTGTAGTCAACCTGCATGATTTGATTTGTGTTGACGTTCTGATTTACTGAGGCATTGGATAGATATAGATGCACTTTGAGGAATCCTGATGCTTTCAGTAAACAATATTTTTGTGGATTATATCTGTGCTCCAGTATATCATAAAACAATTATTTGTCATGTAAAGAAATAGAAATTAATCAGACTGTTTAAGAATGACATATGTTTCTGTGTGTGTGTGTGTTTGTGTGTGTGTGTGTGTGTATGCGTGCGTGCGTGCTCCTAAGGTTATTCGTAAGGTTTTTCATTACACTGCACCTGACAAAAAAAGAGCAACACCTACCATCACAAGGATAAATAGATTATTGATCTGCAGAAATCAGGTCATCTTCCAGCAATCTTTAGCCAATACTGAGGTTCACTCCGCTAGTCACGGGAGGTATTGAGAGCGCTGCCTGTGTGTCCCAGAGAACAAGTCTTTCCAAGAAGTTCATTCACATGCTAATACACATTTTTTTCACATTTCTTTAATTACAATTTCTGTCATAATATTATATAATGCATTATATATTCTTATTAAATTAAACATTTATAATATTGTACAGTGCTGGAAATGGCCGAGACTCACTTAGGGGTTATTTATTAATAAACCATAGATGCAAAAAAGTGTATAACATTCGAAGGCGATTTCATGGATAAAATACATTTGCAGGTTCGACTCCTTCCCCCTGAAATTCTCTCCCTGGATTCTGTTCCCCATAACAAAATTGTTTGATCAGCCACTGAGTGCAGAAGTAATTAATATTTATTATTTAATTACAATGGCACATAAATGTGTATTTTTTGGAAGCAAAAAAATATCCAAGCAAAAACAGCTTGCAAAAAAGCAAAAGTCTTAGTAAGCCAAAATAATAATACCTAGACAACTAGTGTTTCCAGGGTGCATAGATATTATCTTCCAAAAGTGATTCAAGAATGAATACGTGAACCATTATCAGGGTCATGGGTGCCCAAGGATAGTCCGTCTTGTCCGATCACACAAAATACCTAAACTTATTGAAAAAATACTAACATCCATGTTGAAGAGGTTTCAGAACACACAGTGCATTGTATACTAAAAAATGATATTGTGGAAATGTTCCTCGCACTGATGCCATAGCCAAAACATGTTTGGTTCTCCAAACAACCCTTCAAAATCCTTACCTTTTTATAATCGGTGGTCTTTTCATCTCACAGTCATTCTGTCTTTACAAAGAACCCTTGGAGTTATAGAAAGCTTCTGTGGATATTGTTAAAATTTAAAACACAATAAAACTTTATTTTTATAAGATGTTGGTAGTTGCTTTTGCATCTGTTCCTCATATAAATCAATTGTTTGACCTCGGTACTCTTAGAATATTTGTATTTAATATAATATATAGAGTTTTGTATTCTGTATTTTCTATTATGTAATAAATGGGTTATTTTCTCAAAATGTCTGAATAGTGTAACGTTCAATGAAAACATCCTTCCGCTTTAAACCAAAAAATACACCCCAATACATGCCATCATTGCAAAATTATTGCACGATATATCAGACTCCAATAGGGAAAGACAAACTGTTAAAGCTGTTAAATCAATATGTTTGTTGTCTGTTAAAATAGGTATTTTCCACCCAATTTGCCACATTTTCTAAGTCTGGCCATGAAGAGATCAATATTGACACAGAAGACAGCAAGCAGAACGTATATTCTAATTAAAGTGTACAGATGTCTGGAATATTTCTTTATTTTTTTTTATGCAAAATTGTTAGCACACAGAAGAGACCCAGAGACGGTCAATGGCTATGTTTAACAGTTTATTGTAGACAGGAACAAAAGCGTTGGAGAAACAGGTAAGGAATGGCAGTGGTGAGCAGAACAGTATAACCGGATGAGTCACAGCTCTTATCACTAGATATCCTTAGACCACAATGGGAGGAAGAATTGGGATCTTCTTATAAGAGGAAAATCTTGGCTTGTCTGGTAAGCTTTGGTGTAGCTCACATGAGACCAGACGCTGAGGTGCAGGAGTGGTGAGTACTTAAAGGGACGTGATTGTCGATTGCAGGTGTGGAGAATCAGTAGTCTGGGGAAGCTGAACGTGCTGGGAAGGTGAGAATCTGACAGTCTGTGTGTATCCATGACAAGATTGTTGTGTCAATTATTTTTGAATGAAATATCTTACACTTTGTTTGTCATTTAAACTGTCCACATGCACCACTATTAACATTAACTGTGCATCATTTATCAGAATAATTTTATGGAATGTTTTGAATGATTTAAGGATTTGTCCCATTAGTATTCCGATTTAACTGGTCTTTTGCATATTTTTTCAGCGATAATTAACTTTTCCGTGGCCTGTTTCATAAAGCTGAACCATGGTGTCTTTTTCAGATAAAAGCAGCATCTCGGCCTCATGGAACCGTCAGAAGTTATAATTGAGTGCCGGGTGAAAGCAGGTCAGTGCTCTTTCCTTCATTAATGAGAAGCTCCTGTTTGTCTCCAAGTCTTTACATATGACAGACACTAAACAATAGAAGCTCTCGCTGGAGTCTTTTAGGAGGAGCTTGGTGCCAGAAAGATTTGTGGGGTACGTTAGTGTAATACGTTTTTATGTAAATTTTAATTAATGTACATTTTAATTAAATAATAATAATATATAAATTAATAAAATAAAATAAAAACATAGTACATGATGTCAAAATACCTGTTACTGCAAGATTTTCTCTATGCGAGGTGTAATGAAATTTTACTGAAATGTATAATATGCAGGATTGTTAGAAGCTGTAAGTAAGTAAATTATTTAACTGAAGTTGACTATATTATATTAAATGTTATCACTACTGGAAACTTAAAATTACAATATAGCAGAACAATCTGCAATAATACCATGACATGCAAATAGCATACTGTATAATAGCATATGGTAAACCAGTGGTGACAGTGGGAAGAGACCAAAACCAAAAACACTATAAATGAATATATATGTGGAGAAAAAAACTTGGTAGAGACTCAGCCGGGAGGGCCAGTTCTCCACTGACATATTAATATAACACTGCTGCAACTACACAGAGAATGAATACTAAGCCATGAGATTCTATGGAAATAAGTTAAGGAAAGATAAGGGCATATTTTGTAACGTATAGACCTTGCTTAAAGAGCAATAATGTTTTAGGAAATAATCACACCTGTTAATGATAAAGTTTTCATTTGATCAATCTTTTATCAATCTCTCAGAGTTGGGTTGATATGCAGCTCTCAATTGGGTTAAGGTCAAGACCCGGATTTTTTAATTCCCAAACCGTTTTTAGACATTTTTCCATTCATTTACTAGTTACTTGTGCACTTTGGGTAATCATTCAAACAAACCACTTATTATTTAAAGTGGATGTCATGGACTTGAGGAGCAACTGGCCAACAAAAGTTGAGTTTGCTGCTGGCGAACTAGGGTTAATTTCCCAAACAAGACATAGCTCGCTGGTTAACCATCATAGCACTATGCATTATTGGGGAAATCAACGGTGTAGTTATGACTGTTTCCCAAAACCCTTATAACTCTGTCGGAGATCGATCGTTTGAACCAAGCTGGTTCAGCAATCTAGTTAATGACGCCATATAAGTGGTGGATCGATCGTTGGAACGATTGTTTCGTAAGACTTGAATCGGAGAACTATGCTGGAACGACAGAATTTGGGACCATTGTTGCCTTACGATGGTTTTGGGACACTTGGTTTTGGGCTTCATTTCTTCTCTCGTACATGACTGGATTCTTGCCTTCGGCCGCAGCTCAAGCGAACTGATGATTAAAACTGTTTAAGATAGGGTGTTACTAACAAAATAGTTAATTCGCAGTATTAAAAATTCTTAAACAAACAAAAAACCTGGTAACTCGTTGGTATTCGGAACAGTATATTGTTTGAATACTCAAAAGTAAAACAAGAAATGATGGGAACCTCATAGCAATAGTTACAGATAGTATAAACACACAATAAAAGGAAAACACATTTCCTAGGTAGGTTTTTATCGTGTTCTACAATGCCCAAAACAAACCAGTGAAAATTCTGTTTTACTTTGTTTTGTTATTTCTCGGATTGTTGCAGAAGGACACTCTTGCTAGATCTGCCCCCTCTGTGCTCAGCAGCAGACGCCAATCGGCATCGTGCTATTTCTGGCCTGACTCCCGCAAGAACTCTGACAAGGGACTTTTCAGCATAGCTCTGGCAGAACAATTATTTTAATTGTGCAGATAATCTTCCATCGGTGCAGAGCAATTAGTGCATTTTAAACTTCCCTTGTTAAGACAGCAGCTAAAAAACATTCACAGAAGAGGGGGGATCCGGGCAAAGAATCATTTTGCAGAGGGTCGAAAATTAGTTTTGGCAATTATACATTACAGCGATACTTTAGTACATTTCCCTGCTGACTAAAAAACTAAACATCTAAACTGGTTGGTTTGGTTGGTTTCGCAGCCAGGTTTGTGCTGGTTCTGTAGGTGTCCTGCTTAAAATGACATGGGTTATTTCACCCATGGTTGGGTAAATATGGGTAAAAAAGACATGGTACTGTCACGACCCTGTCCACAGATCTAGACAACTCCTGACAAGAAGGACAGAATCATGACAGTACCAAGTCTTTTGTGCTTATTGTGTGTCTGTGTGTTAGCACATGGTCTTTGTTGTAACTTTGTGCCGCTTGCTCTCCTGTCGCGTGCCTTGGCCCCACCCCCTTGTATCCCCGTAAAAAGCCCCTAGTGTTTCATTCCCCTCACCTTCCCACTGTCATTATTCTTCTTTAGTTTTCCCCATTTAAGGCCATTGTGTTCTCTGTCCCTTGCCGGTTGGTTATAGTTTGTCTGTGTATTTCAAAGTCCGTGTGGAGTATTCCCCAGCGTATAATATATTGTTACAGTCTTGCCTTGCCTTGTTTCATTGGACCCTTTATATTTTTGTTTTCTGGACTTTATTCGTTTTGCCAGCTTGTGGGAAGTGTTCTGATTTGTATTATTGATTATTTGCGGTTTTCCCCCCTCGTGGGTTTATTATTTATTAAACATCCTTTTCTCCCTACCTTTGCTTTGCTGTGATTCATATGTGGGACAAATATAGAGGCACTCAACCATTTGTTATGGGTTAAAAGCATATCTTCAGTCCTACATGAAATCATAGCAATCAGTCCGACATGGAAGTCAGATGCTCCAACAAGGAGACTGAAGGCCGCAGACTCAAGTGTCTGTCCCTAGGGCTCTTTCTGAGATCAGGGACTGAGGTTTACAGCACAGCTTTGACGTACTTGCCGGCCTTTGTTACACATGCATCTAACATAAATGGTGCGGAATTAATTTATGAACCAATGTTGAAAATTGAACATTAGTGATATACGTCATACGTGATATACTCTGGGAAGAAAACTCTAGTTGGTTGCCCCAATTCTATCCATTTCCGATTGCTGAGAGTAATGACCCCACTCTAAAACTGATACCCTGCCCTCTAGACACAGAGGAAACAGATTTTTTGTACTTGTGTAACCCATTTTATAAAAATAGTCGGGTTGAGGCCTGGCGGGGGATCTAGGATTTATCATATTAATTTAATCAGCGAGGAAAAGCGAGCCAAAATGACTGAGTTAAATTCTCCCGCAGCACTTTCATGCAGGGTCACTCAGACAATCGCTTCAGACAATCATTCTCTCGTTTGCCACCATGCGCCTTAATCACTCTCATCAGAGTTATTGCATGAGGTTGTTTGACTCCATTGTGAGCTCGGTAAAGGTCTATTAGAATCTTCTTCAGTGGTGCTCGAAGACTGTGGGATAGTGGGGTTTGGCTATTTCGGTTATATAGGGATGCATTGTTTTGTTGTCAAGGTATCGATTGCCAATAATAGCTCTCTGAGTCCTGATTTCTCATCGTCAAAAGGAAATGCGGTAGAATGTTCTGTTTTTGAGTAGATTTTTGTTGAAGCTTTAGGTGTTCTGTAATCTTGCAGTGTTGGATGATGGCTATGATGTGGGTAATATAAGGGAATGATCAGAATGAATACGATTGCTGATGAGAACGGACACTTATTTAAGAATACTGTAGGTTTTATAGAGCTTTCAAATGGATAACTTTACATGATTTGTTAATGTAGTCAAAACTTGACAATAGCAATTTAATATCTGTGATGCGTTAACTAGATAGCAATTGAATCTGAATAAAGTTTGAATAACTTATAATCTTGGGGCTACAACATGGTGTACACTCTTAAAATAAAGGTGCTTAATCGGTTCTTCACGGTGAAGCATTTTTGGTTCCACAAAGAACCATTCAGTCAAACGTTCTTTAAAGAGCCATCTCTTACTTACCTTTTCATAATCTTAAGAACGTTTTGTCACCACAACGTACCTTTTGTAAGACAGAAAGGTTCTTCAGATGCTCTTAATGATGTTCTTCATATGTTCTTTATGGAACCATTTAGACAAAAAAAGACATTGAAGAACCTTTTGAGGAAAGTTTATTTTACACCTATAAGTGTATGTCATGATCCTGCCTCTTCTTGTCATGATTTTCAGGTCTTGTGGCAGGATCATTAAATAGCCATGTGTTTTATGTGGAAAAGGGCTTTGCATTGTTTTGAATTTGTAATGCCATGTTCTCTCTCCGGTGTGGCGTCCTTTAGCCCCGCCCCTTGTTCTCCGTTAGCACTCCATTAGTGTTATCCGTCTCACCTGTCCAGCCAGTTCCCATCAGTGTTTAAGTCTTGTCACCTGCCCGTCACCATCCCGTTTCAATCCTCCCTAGTTAACTTCTCCCTACATACATATTGTCTCAGTGCCCATTGCTCCCCGTCAGTTCATTGGTTGTCAACGCGATTGTTGCATCCCCGTTCGTGTCGTCTGAGAGATTCTGTGTTCCTGTTTGGACTTCCCCTATTTGTGTTTGGACTTTATTTTGATTATTGACCTCGTTTGTTTTGTCCCCCTTGAGGTAAGTTTTAGTTCAGATCCTTTGTGTCCATTATTGTGTTTTGCCCCATATTGGGTTTTTCTTTATTCGTTAAAGTGTATTTTTGTTAACACCTACGCTGCCTTGCAATTCGGTTCTTCCACACCACGTATTTAATGACAGTGTAGACTTGGGGGTGGGTCAACCTTACTCTTCATCACTTGGCAATGTTGGCCAAAGTTAAAGGTGGCGGCTACCAAAACACAATGTGTTACGTTGGTGTCCAGCTATGCGGTTTGATAGTATTATTTTCAGTGAAATGTTATTATGCTAGCAACATGATGGAGCAGATATGGGTCTATGTGTTCCACACTGGGAATTAAGACAATATGTCCAGCTGTGATCCCTCTTCACTGTTACTTCGAATCTGTCATTTCTCAAGAGAATCATGCTTGAAACAGCCACTAATTAAAAAAAACCTTCTGTTCTCTGTAGCGACTGAACCACACGCCCTCACCCCAATTAAGAGCATCTCTATTCTCAGATCCTGGATAGAGAGAGACATTGACCAGCAAAGCTTTCATTTATACAATAATCTCAAAATGCCAAAAGCCCAATGCATAAGGGAAATGCACATACAAAACACACACACACATAACAGAAGTGTTGAGACGGTTTTAAATCGTGGATCTTTGTGCCCTTCGGTGTCTCTCCTCTTAATCTCTTGAGAAATAAATCTTCAGCAGTTATTTTGCACTGTTATTTAAAGAAACTCAAAACAAGTCGAAACGTGAAGCCGAGAGCTTTTATTAACAGCTTGCTTAAAGAGTAGGTCTTTCGGTCCTCTCCACAGATCTCTCGTCCTTTGTTCAGTTTAAATGTCATGTCGGGTCACATCTGACATGAATAAAAACATCCATCCGGTCAGATGGCACAGAACAAACTGATCCCTACATTAAAAATCAGGATCTGTATTTTTTCAATCCTCAAATACTGCCATGAAAACTAGTTCATATTCACTTTTAAGCAACACAACAGTTATATTTGTACATGTCATTATGGAAAAGTTCATAGATTATTTTTTGTGATGACATTTTCAGTTCTCATGTGTTTGGTCATGCTGTCAGTCTTTCACATTCACTGCACAATGACCCTACTGAGTAAATACGATTTGGAATAGTCTCTTTGAAATCAGCTGGATTTCTTCAGGTGTGTTGTAGTCCAATAAAGTCAAACTGCCCCTACAGCTCAAATAAATGATTATTTAAAACATTTTAAAATGTGAATCAGGTTAAGATCAGGCTATTTCAGCAAGACATTTTTCAAACTGAAAAGTGCACCCACATGTGGACCCTAATATACTGTAGTAGTGTATGAATGAGTGTTTACTAAAGTAAACTGTTATATTACAGTGTACTTTAGTATATTATAGTAATAACATAAAAATCTACTGCATGTTTCAAAACTGGAATCCTGGAATTTGATGATACAAGGCAATAATCACTCATCAACAGTATTGGGTGTAACTAGTAACTAAGTTACTACTTTATAATCCGTGGTTTAATGTATCATTCTCACATTTGTCATACTTTGAACTGTGTAATAATACTGTTTTATATTATTTATTGCAGTGAATTAAAAGAACCGTTTCATGTCTATCCTTGAATCACTTGACTAATCAAGGTTGATGTAGGATATAGAAAGTTGTTGGTAATAAGTTATTAAATACTTTTTAGATACAGTAATTTGTGTAGCAATCTAATTACATTATTGAATATGTTTGTGGTGAGGAAGGCGTGACGGGAGCCGGGAGGCGGGGCCGGTGACGTGAGTGATAGTTGGAATCAGCTGTGCGCACACCGGTCCCGCATCTCTCACGGAGGAAATCGGTGGCATAATAGGACGATCGGCGGGACTGCTGACGAAAGACGAACGGGCTGGACATGTGTTTATGTTGTTGTGGCCGGAAGTCGACCGTGAGGTGGCTGCTGGGGCCCGTTCTTCGTACGTCGCTTATTACATCCGAGATCAAATGACACATCCAAGATGATATCATCGTGCTAATCAAGATCCGGCTAATTGGGTTCTTCGAACACACCTGCCGGATACGATTAGTATAGCTGGATTGAGTCATCTGAGATAATTGCGCGTTCATGCGCTTGTTTAAAAGGGGATATGTATCGATAGTAGAAACATTGATCAGCAGCGCTGCTATTGGCTGCACACAATGGCAAAAGAGCGCGCTGAGTTTTTCAACGTAGCAGAGCAAGAATTATTACTGGAAGGGTTTGCTTCCAGAAATAATTTGAAAAAATAATTAAAACGCCAGGGGAGAGGGCTGGAAAAAGTAGCAGACAAATTAAATGCGTAAGTGTTCCATGTTATGGTTATATCACTTATTATTACAGTATATAGTCTTATTTTAATAATTTCATATTTCATATATATTTCAATTTTCGTAAATAATTTGTTGCTGCCTTAAATTATGTCTATAATCCAAATGGCTTGTACAGTCATTTCAACAGATAAATATTGAGTCAATTGCTTTGAGTTGTTAAGGTGAAAGCTGCATAACAAATGTAAAATATTTTGCAATATGTTATTGATCATATTTTCTCCTAGTGTATTGTAATGTCATTGAGTTCTCCTCTTTTGTGTAGTTTTACATAATACAGCAACAATTTACCTGTTCCCAGGAAAGTGGTGTCTGAAATACGTGCAGTAAGTGGACATTTCTAACTTTACATCAAAAGGAAAGAAAGTGCAACACTTTGTAATACCCATTTTTCTTTTGCACAGGACAGTGAAGAAACCCTCTCAGATGACTGTCCTTTGGAGGAAGTACTTGTAAGTGCACAAATAACTTTATTTAATTTATAGGTGTATACATATTATTTCTGACTGCAATATGAGTTGCAGGAGGAAACGCCTACAGACAGGCCTACAGCACAAAGTGATACAGAGGTGGGCAGACTACTTTTCCTTTTTCTGTTGCATGAGGCTTGTGTTTTCTTTTTTCTTTTTTTAACGGCACAGGGGGATATCCGTACCCTATATAAACGGAATCTTCAACATAAAATGGAGTATTTTGCTCTTAAAAAAAACAAAAATTAAGGGGAGAAATTGAACTTGACACCTTAAAGAAGAAAAAACTGGCACTAGAGATTGAGTTGCTTCAAAAGGAACTTCAGAGTAAGTGCTAAAACACTATTGTTCTCACAGAGCACTATTGCTGCCCTTGGATAACAAAATATCTTATGGCAGGCAAAAGATGACCATCACTGGCTTTTCTTGAGAAACAATAATTGAAATAAAACTCCATGAACTAAGCATGTTGTCTTGTCTTCTATTATTCATTTAATGAAAGTGCATGTGTAAAAAAAATAATTCATAAAATGGTGTTCCACAATTCTGTCCCGTGCAGCTCTGCCACTAGGTTGGTCCAAGTGCACTGGCCATAGGTCATCATCAGGCTGCACCTCCACCACAGGGGTCCTCTCCTTTCTGATGGTGGCAATATTGTGGAAGATGGCACATGCAACAATAATGTCACAGGCCCTGTCAGGTGCAACCCTGAGACCCTTAAAACACTGAAATCTTCCCTTTAGTTGGCCAAAGGTCATTTCAATGCATGGCCTTGTCCTGGCTAGAGCTAATTGTAACGGGTTTGTGGTCCAGGGTTTGGGTCGGGGAATGGCGTCATGAAAAATGCAGTTTTGTTAGGCTCAGAATAAAATGATGTAATACAGTGAGTTTTAAATAATTTTTCCTTACCACGTTCAAATAATGTGCATAAATGTGACTCTCTGAAAATCCTGGAGTCATGCACAGAACCAGGCCATGTGGCTACCACATTTGTAATGTGGAACATGGAGTCACACAGCATCTAAAATATTTGTAATCAGTCAACTGCATACTTTTTGATTACATTACATTTATTTATTGATTATCTGGAATATAAAGAATTGTTATAGTAATTTACTTGCACATTTACACTGTGAAATCCCTTTCGGTTCACAAAATCCCCTTCATTTGAGCCAGGTGGGTTCTTGATGGGGACGTGTGTGCAGTCTATGGCACCAATAACGTTAGGGAAGCCTGAGGAACAAATACTGTAAGTCCTAGGCTACTTTTTGGCATGATCATGATTCCATGATCTTTATTAACAATTATAATGTACCTGCAATGGCAAAAAGAATCTACTTCACAGCCCGTGGTCTTAAGTGGCTTGGAAATACCACAAAGCCCCCTAAAAACTGTTTGAGTGACAGATAAACTTTGCGAATGGCACGACATACAGCACTTTCACCCAAGTTGTCTGCATCTCCAATAGTGTGAAGGAAAGTGCCACTCGCAAAGAATCGCAAAGCTAAACAAACTGTTTGTGCAGTTGTCGATCTCGCAGAACGCGATTAATTCGAAAAGCTCTTCGAATTATTCTGGAACCTTCAGCAACTGATTCCTGACGTAAAAACGGACAAGACATGTCTGCGAAAGACTTCCCATATCACCTCCGCTTATAAAGCCGCAATCTAATCCTGTTTACATGAAGTAAGCCTGCTCGCGAGCAGGTTTAAGCTTACAGCCCTGTTGCTATGACAGCAAGTCCAGGATGAGCGTCCAAGAACCAAACAATCCAAGATCATGTCAAATCGTCAACAATCAAATCCAGCTAACCGAGTTAGCGACGTACGAAGAACGGGCCCCTGGTCTGTTACCTCCGTGTTATGGTTTGTTTATTTTTGATTAAACTTTATTTAAATGTAACAGGGTTCGATAAAAGGAAGGATGGAGGCGGGAACAGGCAAACATTTAAATAAAGTTTAATCAAAACTAAATTCACGGTCGACTGCCGGCCAAAAGAACATAAACACAATCCGTAGTCCTGTCGCTCGTCCTCTTATGATCTTGATCTCCTCTGTGAGATATGCGGGACCGTTGGCGCACAGCTGATTCCAACAACTAATCCGTCTCCCGGCTCCCGTCCCGCCATCCTCACCACAATGTTGTTCATAACAAGTAAGTAATTACTTTTTCAGATTAACTTGCCCATCACTGCCCGTCAATTGATGATTAACAATTAAATAAGTCCCACATTAATGACGTAGTAAAAATTGCGGCGGTCGCCACTGTCAGAAAAAAAAACACGAAAGACCTACCTATCTAGCACTTCCTGTGGTCGATCAGAGTCGGGTGACATAAGGATCTAGGGATTTATATAGTTTAAAGCAAAACAAATATGAGAACAGTTTATTTGGAGTTCTTCTCATGAACCGGCAGGCTTTTACAGATATAAAAAATACCAGGATTCCCTAATTGCTGCTGTAGCCATATACTGCAGGTTTTTTTTCCTGGGGGGGATATGTTATGACCGACTGCTGCTACTGGATAACAATAACCTTTTTAAAAAGGGCCTGGAGAAATATACTGGTAAAACCAGCCTCTTAAACAGGTCCCTTATGATTTTCCAATGAATCCTTTCCCGATAAATATAAACTTTCTCTCAGATTGTCACTTTAATGAGCCGATAAAAGCAAGCCTATAAAAGTTTTATTTATAATTGGCGGGTGTAGTCCTTTAGATCCAGTACTGTGTGCCATTTCAGAATCTAGCTGGCCTTGATATAGCCTATCTTGAATTAAATAATGCACTTAAATAATGAGAGAATACAATGCATTGAAACCAATTCCCATGCCTTGCAAAAGAGAGATTTTCTACCCTACAAAAAATTAAACACTGTTCAGGAATGAGAGTTTGTTGTCATCACTGGCATCATCACTGCACCAGAGCTTCTGATGGGTCTGAAAAAAACGCTTAACTGGAGAGATAATAAACATTGCTGAGTTTGCTGAAAAAATAAAAAATAATTGCATTTAAGGCCAAATACACATGCATGTCACCATTTTGTAAAGTTAGAGGTAAACTTTTTTAACCACACAAATTTAAAGTTGGTTCTGCCCACACACACATTGTAAGTTAGTGTACTCTGTTTTCAAACCGAACAAGTGGTACACAACAAGTTCCACAATAATTGCATGGATTTTGAGTTATTTTGAGCATTTGGAAGCATGGAGCCCAAGGTTTTAAACTAGAGCACACAGTATGCTGCTTCACTCTCTCATAAACTCACTTGCTTGATCCTTCCCAATTCCCAATGTGCTTACTTTCTGACATGTCAAACTAAGGTAAATGTAGTGTTTAATTAAATTACATTTCACAAATTAAAACGAGCAGTGCCATTTTAAAATGAGTGCCATTTTTCAAACCATTTAAAAATTCACAGCTTTAAAATCATCGGTAGGTTGTAAAATCCTCATAAAGCTTTTCATGGGCGTCACTGCTATGCGCATACTTTTTATATAGAAACCACATGAGCGCTTACAATTACACAATGATTTCGCCTGACTGTACAAAATATTGTCTCTGATGCCATACTAGGGGTATAATATTTTTCAGCTTGTAGTAATTAAAAAGATCATGTTTCTATTAATAATAAATGTTTGAAACATACTCACTGTAGTTTGAGGACTTTAGTAGTAAATTAAAGATATGGAAAATTAAAAGAAAATGGGGTGTATAATAAATACTAGACTTCAGCAATACTTAATGTGAAGAAATTCATCCGGCACACCAAGTTCTTGACGTGGAAAAAATGGCTGAAATAAACTTTGGTATGTACGAGCGTGTACAAAATTAAATATAATGTCAAGAGCAAACCTTTCCAAACAGCACAGAAAACAAACTGCTCGAGAGACACATTATGAATATGTTGTGTCTCACTACACAATGAAAGTGCCCAGTTGTGTGCTCGCTGTTTTCTGAACACCCACCGAGCTGATTATGGACTTATGCCTGATTCTGGATCCTTAACACGCAAAGGTTAGAGAAGAGATATTAAATCACATCTCCGTTGTGAAAGAGTCTTAGAACTGAGAGCCAATGGTTAAAAGGAGGTTTAATGTTGGCTTCCAGGATAAAAATAGTCTCTTATTATCTATACAGGACCCATGCTGTGGAACATCTAATGAGAGAGACATTGCAGTTTTATACTAAACTGCCTTCTAATTTTCCTCAGGGATTTGTTATGGGATCACAGAGAAAGTGTGTGCACACGTGTGCGTGTGTGTGAGGTGTCATGGGGGAGGGGGGTCTTTAGTCATGGATGTGTGTTCATCATTAAGGGGAGATTGGGGAATTGGATGTCTGACCACTGGTGCAGTGAGTGAGTGAGTGTTTGTGGACATATTTGTATATCCAGGCGGGGACCTCAACCTAAATGCACACCAACACATGGTGACTCGTGTCACCGTGGGGACCAAAATTTTATAAATTGTACAGAACAATATTTAAAAAAAATCTAAACACGTTTCTTTGATCTTTTGATTTAGGGGTTGCACCTATGGACTGTCCCCATGGAGATAGTAGACCAGACAAGTGTGTATGTGTGTGCGTCTGTGTGTGTATGGAAACCCAACATGCGTGTGTGTGCGTGTATGTGTGTGTATAACACACATATAATCATGCATAGACTTTCACAAATACAATGTAATAAGTGACAATTATATGTAATAGTTCTAAATAATAAATAACATAATAGGCATTTTAAATGTAAATAAAAATTATTTATTATTAATATCATTATAATTTATTTAGAATTAAGAATTTGTAAATAAATAAATACAATGATATGTTACAACAAGATTGTATTTGTTAACATAAAGTTAACATTCAGTAAATGCATTATTTAACATAACCTAACACTGAGCAATATAGATTTTCTCTGCATGTTTTAATCTTTGTTAATATTAATTAATGTCAGTCCAATTATTCATGTTCGTTTTTGGTACATAAACAAATGTAAACAGTTATAGCGTTTGATTTTAAAAATGTATTAGTAAATGCTGAATTCATGTCTCATACTCATACGCCTACTATATAGTTTGGAAGCAGGCGATTTTGGACGCATTCTTGGTGAAGTATTGCCATTCCATCCAACACTTATTATTTTCTGGTGACAGAAGCCTGGTATAGGCAGTCGTTTACCATTCTCAGCAGATCACAGTTTTATTTTATGTGAATATTGCTATGTTAAAATGGTTGAAACCCGCATCAGAACTT
This sequence comes from Triplophysa tibetana, assembly GCA_008369825.1. Lineage (NCBI taxonomy): Eukaryota > Metazoa > Chordata > Actinopteri > Cypriniformes > Nemacheilidae > Triplophysa > Triplophysa tibetana. The sequence continues at coordinate 22,399,412 of CM017902.1, forward strand.
TTGAAATCATATACATCACCAATCAAGCAGATGAGTAATAAGACCATTTAAACAGATGGACAGCCTAGTCCAGATGGTATAAGATGAATAAAACAATGGGACGACCCAGTCCAGATGCCATTAGATGAATACTAACAAAAGTGTAACATTTAACAACAAATGGTTTATTATAGGTCACAGTTCATTTTTTTTATCAATCTATTAAACATGGTTGAGTCGGATCAAAAAATTACAAACAGTTAACGTTAAGACAAATACAAAGTTACACATTTAAGGTTTAATCAACATGTACAGACCTGTTTACCATGCAGGTGATGATATAGAAAAAAATAAGAGATATTGAGATATTTATTGAGATTATTAGTGTCCTTGAGGGCTTTCTCAGTTGGGTGGAACTAAACTCTTTCTTAGGCTTATGAATGCATTCAATTAATACTTAAAAATTGAGTAAAGATTACAAATGCTTCAAACCTTCGAAAGCTAATATTTCAAGATAATCAATATCATAATGCAAGACTCTTTTCTGGTAAACAGACATTTACAAACTTTAAGAATATATTAGATTGCAGATTTTCACCTCAACAGGCAGTCCCATTCACTTAAATGTCCATTATTTTTTTATTTTGTTTTTAGATTTTAGCTTAAAAAAATATTTGCTATTTTACTATATACAACAAAGCTCAAAAAGTTCTAGATCATATTTTGTACAATTAACTCATATCTTTTCCATGCTGAGGAAGAATTGACATCAGTGACAGGATCACTGTAATGCATTTGATGATGATGGTACTTCTGACAATGTTCCCAGGGTATACATATATACAAATGACATAGATGAACAAATTAACACACAAAATAACACACTCTTAAATAAACTGCAAATTTTTGCTGAACATCAAACTGAAAAAAATTTCAAGTCATATTTAACCTTCAAAATATATGGTATCTTTTAGCTGATGTGGTTAATCTTTACAAATATTTTGCTCAAATCAAATATTGCTAAACATTTCTGCTGTGTGTTTAGTGACAAAGAATCATGTGAAAATACTTACATCAGAGCATTTTCTAGAAATTTCACTATGAAGTGTGTAAAGCTATACTGTAAAATGTAGTTTACAGGTAAAACAGTTTTGGGTTTGCCCTTTGCATAAAAAACAAACAAGCTATGCAAACTACAAAAAATACACCCAAATTTAAATTAAAGTTGAATGAAGTTCACCCACAATGAAAATTAATGAATAACTCACTCTCTAATTGTTCCTAACCCTTTATAATTTTCTTTTAGTTGAACACAGAGAAGGATATTCGGACGAATGCTTTGTAACCAAACAGTTCTTGGACCCCACTAACTACCATAGAAGGTAAAATTACAGGGACATTCTTCAAAATATCTTCATTTGTGTTCAACAGAACACGTATCAGAAATATGTGAAATCTGGAAACGCTTGTTCTTTAGTTATTTCTATGGTCTACATGCTTTTATGATTTCAGCTTTTCTTAAGGCAGGTACTGTATATATTGCAGCCAACATAAAAGACCGTAGTTAGTTGTCTGAAACGGCAGCGCTTCATATTGTAGGATCAGTTCACAATCCATAGACCGACACAGTTTTGATTTTGGCATAGGAAACAGTCAACGTATTGGCCAACACAATTTCTTCTGCTCCAAAATATGAAGGGTAAGATAATAAAGAGGCACAAGATGTCCCGCACACGATGAGGAGAAATGACAGCCTGTGACACAACCACAAATCAAAAACAGTAAGCATTCAAACCTCGCAGAGAGCCACTGGGCTCTGATCTGACCCCAGACCAGTCAATCTGACTTCTAAAGCAGAGTTGTTCAAACATGAGCAGAGACACAAGCCTGTGTTGGAGACGCTAATAGATCACTAATGGGCTGTGTGGTTCTGATCAAAGCCTTGAAGCGCTTTGAAGATGGCTTTAACTCTGGTTTTGTCGGGCTATGGTGCCAAGATTTCGGTCTGAAGAGGTTGATTGTTCCATCAGATATTTATCGTCATGTTCCTCAGGATCCACTGCTGTGACCGCTTGCCATTACAGTCTTTGAGAGTAGGAACCATCTTATCGTCTTCAGAAGGCATGTCCAAACACTGGTTACTGTTCACATGGAGCAGTGTCAGTCGCTGTGGGGAAAAGACTGAAATTTATATATATAAACCATAGACTGAATAAAATATGGACGTAGTGTCCGTGACGTTACCCGTAGGGTGGTGAAGAGTACAAATGAAGCCTAAAGTAGGCGGAGCAGTTCGTCGCCATCTTGGCATCGCGTCATCACGCGTCACTTCCGGATAATCGAAAATGGGGAAAGCGGTAGGACGTGGGTGGAGCTGACGTGTCTGGTTGCTGAAACGAACCATGCCCGCCAAGCTCGACGTATTGGTGGTTGACATTTAAACATTTACACAGTTTACATTTACTTACTCTTGACATGTGCATGTGACAGCTAAATTGACACCTGTCACTCAAGTGGCCACGCCCTTAATTATGCAGAATTTAAAGGCTTAATATAATCTAAACGGTTGTCCCCCTCACAGTTGTCATGAATGGGCAAAATTAGCAATATAGACCAAAATATTTTTTCGTACCAGGCTGTAAACATGTTTTTTTTGTGTGCTGTAAAGTTGGCCAGTCGATGAATTGCAGTTATAGTCACTTCCGTGTTGGTTTCACGAGAGAGACGGGAAGATCGCCCCTTGATATAAACACTATAAATGTACAAGAACACATGTGTCTGCTTGCTATAGCGAGAGAGAGGGCTTCTTATTTTATAGCGACAGTTTGGGCAGAGTCAATTTTCCAACCTGACAATGCACAAAACATTAACATCGATTGTTTAGCAAATCATAAACATAGTAAAGACTATGGAAAATAGGAACTGTATAAATCGTTTAACATGGTTTCTACGCATCGTTCCATGCCACAGAACTTCAGAATCATGTAATATAAGCTGAAGCCCTGCTGAGTTCAGACACATGCTCCAAATGCCTCCGGCCTGCAGATGATTGCTCCTCCACAGCTCTGAATGAAGGTAATCAGTCACTCTCTCACACTGAGACACAGGTGAGAACATTCACTCTTCTGCCTCTCCTAAACCCTACCCTGTTCAGATTCTGACACTGTTTTACAGTTGAAGCAGAAGACAGAAAGACAAATGAGTTGGAGCACATGCTGTGGCGGGTTCACCATGAATCATTGAGCATTCTGAGTTCATCATGAACAGCCAATAGCTGCCCATGAGAAATACAAATCACAGATGATATCATTGTAATATCTCAATTATTTGTGACGTATAAGACCTAAAGAAAAAACTTCTGTGTCACAAATGATCCTTGTGTAAAAGACACATCTGACATTCCACGTCACAAGCTGAGCTTGATTTGGCCGCCATTAAGTCAACATTTAAATGAAACCAGATAAGTTTACCTATAAAATCTATATATCTCCATTCAATTAGTTTATTTTAGCAATATGTTTTTATTTTACTGTATAATTCACATTTTGATGCTTGTTATGATTTTGCTGTCTAACACTATAAGCACATGTGATACAGTGAACCGACCGATGCATGTCCTGTGTAACATGTAACATAAATCATTACCTACACTGTACTGTAGTTTTGCAGCAGGTTTGCCAGTACTTTACTGTATATTTAAATTATTATTATTATTAACGTTTTAAACATAAACTTACCTATTTCTATCTTCTTTCATGAAACATGGATAAATATCTAAAGTCACTTTTCCTTTATGTAAATGTATCGTAATTTATGAGGTTTTAAGCATTTGTACACAAAAAAAATGCTTGGGAATAATGTCATTTTTTGCAGCGTTGCTGTGATAATGTGTACAAATATTTGATCAATTATAAAGTCAAATGTTTTTATTTTGGTTAAAGTTGAAGTTTAACTCATATTGGAAACAGTACTAATAGGAAAGTAATTAAATCTACAGTAAGATACTGGCAAACCTGCTGAAAAACTACGGCAAAGTTTTCAGTGTTATTGTGAATCTGTTCATGATATTAGTTTTAGTTTTTCACTTGGAATATAGAATTGTTACTTTATTTGATTTTTTGGTGGAATATTTGATGTTCAACGCCCTGAAAAAATTATTTACCTTTTGTATTTCAACCAAAGCAAGTCATTAACAATAAACAAATATGGGTAAAAGATGAAAAACGGTTTAAGCATAAAAACAATAAGTGTAATACCACTTTAAATTGTAACGTTTAAAGTTTCTGTTGAAGTTATTTGCATTTTTGTTTTTCTGAGCAAAAAATAAATATCATACATTTTTCACTGATTTACCGGAGCACCCATCAAAATGTCCTTCCGTGTAACAATCTTGGCTGGCATATTTACAACAAACATCTTTTTACGTTTTATCTTAATTAGTTGTATTTTTACTTATTTTTAGAATTGGCAGCTATCCTCCATAGGTTTTGCCCATTTGTCGATAAGATTTTTTAACTCATTTAAAGCACAATAAAATGTAATATCCTCCCGTATTCTTTGTTATATTTTAATATGTACAAGCGTACATATGTTACACTTAATGACAATGTTACATAATTTCAAACATATTTTGACATTTATTCTCCAAACTCAGTCGAAACCGTAAAGTAGACATTTTACTTACATGTAATGTGCTTTCTATGGACATAAAATCCCTTTTGTAAATGTCTTATGATGGGGACATCTAAACGTCTTTGACCCATATGTATATGTAACACAACAAACACTTGTTAATTGACGGAGGTGTTATGAGCCTTTCACACCATGACAGGAACTATTACTATATTAGTGTCCTCACAGATGGACAATTGCGATAACGTTATGCTAATTCTAAACTGCGTGGTGCAGTGTTACAGTCACAAAAATAGATGTAGATGACTAGCTGTTTCAAAAGGCAAAGACTGGATGATTGGCAGATTAGCAGAAAACACTCTGAAAGGGATCCCGGCAGGATCATTCTCTGTATCTTTATCATTGTGGAGTTTTAATAAGTGGAAAGCATGAATGAGAATTTGTTGTGCTTAGTGGCCGTCATCAATTACACAACGTGACAGTATGAATACACACATGCTCCAAAATCTGTTCTAGTAGACAAATGTGTCTCTTCTCCTAAACCAGATCAGTTTCGTAACTTGTAAATTAAATTTGGGGTGTATTAGAACCCTAACAGTCCTTGTAAACCCAATCCTTGCGACGATAGGTTAAGACTGCATACTTCGAAGGCCACATTTGAAAGCTGTATAAGTCATCAAGGTTTATTATTTAAGCCAGTGATTCCCTTATCCAGTCCTAAGGACCCCCCCAGAATGTTTTAGATATCTCCTTATACAGTATACTGTAAAACATCATCATCAGTTGGTTAGTGTGTTGATAAGGGAGACATCTCATGCATTCTGGTGGAAACTAAACATTGCCTGAGTAACAAAACTTGAATGCAAAGAGTACAATTATAAAATAAAAAGTCTTGTATATGTTGAATATTTTACTGTACTATAGTGCCATTTGTGTTCACCAGTGAGAAGACTGATGACACAATGCATAGAAAGAACGGAAATTGCACACGCAAAGACACAAGCGTTGATGAAACACTGATGTCTGAACATGATGCAAAAATCAGAATGCATATTAAAAATCCTCGAGTGCCCATTAAAATTCAGGGGTTTGACAATAAATGTAAAAAAACGTATTCTGTTTGTGATGAGCGCAGCTGCCATGTGACCGCGAGAGTGTGTCTGCGAAAGCCGGGACCATGAAAGAAACCTTTCACAATGAGATCACTTCAAAAGCGCTCGTAAACAAAGACAGGTCCATTTCAAACCACCACGAACAGATAATCAACCTCGAATAAAACCGCCTTCTCGGATCGTGCTCAACAGAAGCCGGTGTAGGTGGGTGTGCATGTTGCCAGCAGGTTTTCGTATCAAAATAAAATATTAATGTAATAACAACACCTTAGAAATGAAATGTAATTTAGTGGCCCTGAAATACCAGGATATGTCTAGCAGACGTGTTATTGCGTTTGTGCTTCTGTGAGATCCTGTCCTCTTTCATTTCCTTCAAAAGGTCAGAAGCAATTGCTTCTAAATGCACGAAAACCTGCCTGAAATGTAGGTCAAGACCCCAGAAGTCAAATTCTGGTTAAAATGTCTTACCAGTTCAACTATGAGCCATGACTTTACTAACAGATTATAATCCAATTTATGAATCGCTCAAATACATATCCAAAACTAGAACGCATTAGAGAAGTTGAGGTGATTACAAACGTTTCTCTCAGACCAAACGTCACATCTGGTTACATCTACGGTTTTTGCAAAGGAAAACATGTTATATATTTATTACATCGCTGTTGGTAAATACCTAAATTTAAATCCATAAAAGATATCTAGGCTTGGGAGGGTTACTTTTAAATTGTATTCCATTACAGTTACAAATTACTTCATAAAAACATATTTAATTACTCTTAAATAAAAGACACATGAAATTCCAATAGAAAAGTTATGTAATCTGATTATTACTATACAAGAATAAATACAGTCAATTAAAAATAAATATAAAAATTTAGTAGACTTGTTATGTGCGGATGCACCAACAGGTGGCTCATCACTGACAACAGAACCAGGAACCACTGCACGCCAAAATACTGATTTTATATGAAACCACTGAAATCCTGATAGTATTGCCTTTTTTCACAAAATGTAACTGTAATCTGTGTTAACTGTACCGAAGTTTTTTCGTTTTTTTCGTATCCTGATTACGTAACATTGTTACACGTATTCCATTCCGTTGACTTTGGGTTGGGTGGCTAATTCTAGCAGAACTGACCTGCCATAAACAGGAAGTTGTGGTAGTTACAGAATGTAATCAGTTGGGCTGTAGTAGAGCTTCCTAAAGACCTCCAGACGGGTGAAGTTGCGCAGCACCCAGGCCTGGAGGGGGCCATCATCGCAGTATTCCACGGTTGGGCCATACGTTCCATCCTCCAACCGACTGATGGTCAGACATGACTGGGTGATTATGTGAAGGAAGGTGCGTTTCTGACGGTTGCCATGAAATATATACCAAAAAACAAAAATGATAATAATGATGACAAAGCAACAAAAACGTACTATAGGGTTAGGGTGTGGTTTAGGGCTTGATATGCATTATTTATAGTAAATATATTTTTGTAACAAGGGCACCTTAACAAAGTCCTATCAAAAAATGTTTGTTCAAACTGTAAAAAACAACTGGTAAGATGTTATTTGTGCTTGTCTTTTTATGTACATTTTACTTTAAAAAAAACGTTTGCAAAAACTTGACAGAAAAATGGAAGTCAAATTGACTTAAAAAACAGTGTGAAGAAACATTACAAAAATATGTTAGTAAAATTGACTTAAAAAAACAGTGTGAAGACACATTACAAAAAAATTAGGTTACATATACTTAAAACATACGTGTGCAAAACTTGTAAAAAATTGACATAAACTCCTATAGTTGTTTTTACAGTGCACCGTACTAAACAAGTCTCAGGCACATAAAAGGGTTTTGTTTTTACCTGCAATTTTGCTTTGCCATTAACTGTACAACTCAAGTACATTTTTTGTATCAAAAAATTACGTCCACACAGAGATGTGATTTCTCCATTTACAGTATATTTAGCTTTTCATTAAAAAATCTGCCAAATTCACAAAACATTTTTGTGAAGTATTAAATGTGCCCAAGACTTGTGGACATTCGGGAAAGGGATCTAACGGGAATCATGCAAAAAGTGTTAAAATGTAAACTCATTATTTTGTGTCTCATAATGACTGCAATAAAGTGTAATGGAGCTGATGCAGTGAGACGCAGTGATGAAAACAGTGCCAGAAACTGAGCAGATCATCAATATTCTCGTGCAGTGTATAAAACCTGAATGTTGTTTTAAAACAAATCTCTCTTGTTGACAAGGTGTTTTAAATGAGATACAAAACCTCCTTTTGGAGGGAAACAGAATCCCATTTTACTGGTGATAAATAGTAGAACGGGAATGATGTTGTCACGGTCATGTAATGTTTAGGTTTCCCTCCGAGTTCATGTTTTCCCGAGTTGACCTTGTTAATCTGATCCTTTGGTTTTAAATTGGCCCACACAAATTTCTGTTCTCCCTTATTGCATTTCCCCTGTGTATTTAAGACCTGTGTTTTCTTTTTCAAAGTCCAGTGATGTGTTTACGATTACTTGTGCTTTGTGTTCCTGTGTTTACTGTCTTTACTCTCCTATGAATTGATTGAATTACCTTTTGTAACTCTACTCCTTCATCGTGCGCTTTGTGTACCAGCTACGCATGACAGATGACAAGATCAGTTTCCATTAGATATATAACCGAGCATAACTTTGAAGGCTGTGAAATAAGTGCAATGCCGTGCAATTGGAGGTGAAAACTACGAGCTGGATGCATGTGTCTATTATCAAAACTGAAGCCACAGAGGGCATAGAGCTTTATTTTTAGATGGCGTCTGATTTCTTCAGCCTCTTTGCGATTCAGCAGTCAGGTCACTTACAGCTGAAGTGAGATGTCCTGTCTCAAATCAAAGACTCGTTTATTTGATCATATAAGAGCTGGAATCGACCCGGACCCGGAGTATAATCTGTAATATTAACTGTAAGGGATATCGACAGTTACAGAGCTGTCTACAGTAAGACCTGCTTTGCTTTGTAAACAATTACCAGTTGTGGTGTGTGTGATATATGTTTCTGGATATCTTGAGAATGTCGTAATGAATCTCGGGTATCGATTATGGTACTTTCACAGAAAATCAATGTGCACGAAGGCTCGTGGAAACCTAAGAGGGGGATGATACAGTATCAGATATATTTCTCAGTGTGACTCTGAATGACATGTACAGCCTTACAAATGTGTATGCATTAATAACCTACGCTATTATATTTCTAAACACCTCACAATGTAATGTTTGCAACTACATGGGGAGTCTAAATCAGAAACACCAAACTTAAACAAAACATTATCTTACCTTAAAATCATATTCCCATTTGCCCACATACTAAGGAATGTACAAAAAGAAAAGCAAATCAATGGCCATTTTGAGGAGCACTAAGTGCACAGCAACTCGGAGACGCTGTTCTGGCTAAGGACTTGCGATCAATATCCAGACAAGGAGGAAATCTGATTCTGGATCAGCCCTTGGTATTGGTTATTCTAAAAATAAAGTAGGTGTCACACCATGAACAGTCGGGTGGATACAGAATGCGGTACATACAGCGGCACCATCTGGTGGCTGATCCTTCCCTTATTCTGTACGAGGAATACAAACTTCTGCCTTCAAAGAGAAGATTGAGAATACCATACGCTCGGCAGAATAGGCTACGTAGATCCTTAGTGTATGAATTGATCTAATAGATCCATCAGAATTGGGGATAAAAGTAGATGTTGGGATTGGTGAGACACATTTCCGGCAGAAAAGTGAAATTCAATTGAATTAAAACGTAGTAGCTTCATTTTCTGAAACAAGCCCAGAGTAATGATCCTCATAGCTTGTCTTCCGTCACTATGTCATGTCACCTTTACTTGTTCTAATGCCTGCGTGTGGATACGATAATGGTGAACTTGACTTTAAATGGCACGGTAATTATTTTCCTATTTACTTTCAATTTAACAGAGTTTTGCAAACTGATAATGTACCTCTGCATCGTATTCAAACATCTGGTTTCCCTTCATGTGGTGACATTTCAGCATAACGACAGGTCCGTTGAGCCGCGATACATCCAGACACAGGTCATCTGTACGGATCTCCTTATCAGCTGTGTAAGAGAATACCTGCAGAACAAGACGATCCGGTGGGAATTATTGTGGTATTATTGTCATAAATGATTAATCCCGTTATAAAGTACTGACATGCTGCACTTGCGTTTTTTTAGCAATGAAAGGTAAGAAAAGAAACATCCTTATGAGTGGGGATGATCTCACCTGGTTGCCGCCCATTCCGTGACAGTTGAAGAAACCAACCTTTTCATTCTCTTTACGGCCCATGTTATCCACACACTGATTCGTCTCAACATTTCTGATCTAAACACCAAACAGGAAAATGACTAAGTGCAATCCCAGTTCAGCATTAAAGACACTTTTCTTATAAATGAACATGGTCTTTGATCACAAAAGCACAACTTAAAGGATAACCCTTAAACAAATGTGTCTCAGATATGAGGTTCTATCCCGAAAAACATTATTTGTAGTATTCGTTTTTAAAGAAACACAAAAAACGTACGTACAAAATGTTTTAAAATGTGTTGAAATAATGTGATTTTTCTTGTTCAATTAAAGCATAAAAGGCAGTGGTAAATAGTTTGTCTAATACAGATGTTAATTTTAGATAGGAATTTTAAAAAGATTAAAAAAAATAGGGATAAAGAAAGCTGATGCTGTTTGGTCCTCTTGTGTGCCATTGATAGAACAAAGTTAGACTTTTAGTTTTCCAAAATGTCCACTTAAGACACATCATATAATGTAAATAAGTTGATTTATTATATAAAAAATGTCAAATAGAACATTATAAATGTAAAGTGAAGAGCTGTCATTCCTATCAAAATATTAAGCATATTGTTTCCTTGTGTGGTGTTTGTAAAACCAGGGGTTTTCAAACTGCGGTGTGGGGACACCCAGAGGGCCTCCAGAAAGTTGCAAGGGGTCCCCCAGAAAAAAAATAAAAGTCCACGGTGGTAATCTGCTTTTTTTGCTATTGATAGTCTCCAGAATTGTTTATATTTGAATCCCTCTAGTGAGTTTTTCTCAATATAGTTTCTTTTTTGGGACTCAAAGTGAAATTGTTGCCGACTATTAAGGTAAGAAACAATGTGTTGTCTTTATAATATCTTATTTACTATTTATCTAACAAATGTTAAACGTTTCTTTACACAGAAACAATATATATATATATAAATATTTTATAGAAAAGATTAATCAGATTCGGGGGTCCTTGGCATCATAAAGTTTGAAAACTCCTGTGTGAAACACTATTGTGAGCCCTTAAAGGGATAGTTCCGCCGAGAATGAAAATTATGCCATAATTGACTCAGATTGTTCCGAACCTGTATAAGAGTCTTTGTTCTCATAAACAAAAATGAAGATATTTAGAAGAATGTCAGTAACCAAACCGACTCCCACAGTATTTGTTTTCCCTACCCTCCCTTTAATATTATCACACATGTATGCTAGGTACTGTTTGTGCACAGGCTGAAACTGGATCAATTTAATTCCCCATCTGACCATACAACATCTGAAAAGAATAACATTAAGAGTTGTTTACCTCTCCGAGGGAGTAATACCTCCGTGGAATCTGAGAGTCGGGGTAGATGTTCTCCAGGTACCATGAGAACGGTTTGCACTTCAGAGCGTCTCTTAAAGCTTTCCGAGAGGAGACGTCTCCATAATCCACCCGAACCACACCTGTGCAGACACACAAACGTTAATTTGCAGATATTGGTGACATCATGAAGATATTGGCAATAAAGGGATAGTTCACCCAAAAATGAAAAGTCTGTCGTGAATTACTCACTCTCCAGTTGTTTCAAACCTGTGCACATTTCTTTGTTCTGGTTAACACAGAGAGAGAGAGATATTTGGAAGAATGCTTGTAACAAAACGGTTCTTGGACCCCATCGATTACCATAGTAAGAAAAATTTAAATCAAAACATCGCCATACAATTCTTCAAAATATCTTATTTTGTGTCCAACAGATCAAAACCCACTACGCCACTAACTCTTCCCACAATGATAGTCAAAGGTGTGAAACTACAAGAAAACTGGTAATATAAATTCATGGCATTCAGTAAAACTACAGGAAAAAAAAACGTTTTCTCCATTTCAGATGACATTAGTTTAGATTCTGTAATGATTAACGATTATTTATTTGTTTTTGTAATTACAATAAATGTAAATGTACTAAAACATTAAGTATAATTAGAACACATTAAAAACTTTACAAAACTTTTGCCCAATTTGGAATAAATACAGAAATCCAAAGTTATCCAAATCTTATCATTTGCGTATTGCTCCCTATTAAACACTAGAGGGTGCATCAACATCACTTTTCCTCCAGTAAAAAAACTGAGACAAATTCTAGTCTACCATAAATTCATTCCACGTTGTCAGTGGACGGTTCTGTGTCGGGCGTCTGCAGAGGGCTTTCAGTATATCACTATAAGTCTATTACACATACACAAAGAGCTACTATTGTCCCAGAGGTCTCTACATCAAGAAAAAATATCTATATTTTTCGGCTGAGTGGAGAGTTTCTGACATTCTTATTCACTTCAGCAAGTCTACGTTCACTTGATATTTTTTGCTGTGTTTTTTGTGACCTCTCCTCCCATCTCTCTCTCTCTCTCTCTTATTGTGTGTGTATATGATATATTATCTTGTGAGTTTCTCTGGACTGATGGCAGAACCACTCTTACTGCATGAAATACGTTTTGATGTTACATGTATTTACATGTATATAACTATCTTAAAGAGTGCAGTGTCACACTCCTGTCAGCACAGAATGACTGATGCATCTCAAATGCAATGCATTCTGGTTAAAAATGTGTCCCACTATTATCAGAAGATTGCATGAACAGGTTTAAACTCAAGGTTAAAGTTTTAGGTTTAGGACAGGGTTATAATGCACATCATTTTACATGACTTCACCAAGCGGTACAGTAGTGACATTGAGTACAAACCTATTCATGCATACATTACATACAATGTTAGGTTTATTCTTGAAACAGTGTAGGGTCTATAATTCAAACAGGGGTAGTAGTTCAGATATGTTGGTGCTCAATGTTTTTCGAGGATGGGTTTTTTGGGGGGAGAAATGTTGTTCCATGAACACGTTTTACCAACAAGTCGAGAGTGTTAATGAGTGATTTTTGGGTGGAATATTCCTTTAAAGTTTCAAGATTTCCTCGACAATGGCCCTTGATATCTCAAATTCCAGTAACAGCCGCCAATGCCCTAGACATCATACACGCATGCTTCAGTCCCCACAGCACACCAAAGCACCGCACCGCTGGGATACCTTTCCAGGAAAAACTCACACACACACACTTACACACAGACACACTCCCTCTCTAGTGTTTACCACAGTGGTAACAGTAAAGCCTAATCTCATTATTGTCTTCGTACAGAATACTGTGTTTTTTGTAGCCCACTTTTTCCCACATCTCCCTGGAGGCAAGATTCAGATAAGAGAAGTTCATGAATGCGTGAGCAGCAGACCTGAACTCAGACACCCAGCACAATGGCAGGCATGAATAAAAGATGGCAAATCTCCAATCTGAGAAAAATATTTGTCCCACCGATCTGCGGTGTCGTGAATAAATCTATAACTGCTGACTGTTAAGTCTATATCAGGATATAAAGCAATAAAAGATGAGGGTTGAGTACAGGGTTGTCACGGTACCATAAACATATCTTACGATATTATACCTTATGAAATATCGATGGCACATAGTATTGCGATCCTGTGTCAGGTTCATAATTGAAATCTACGAAATAGACTACAAATCCTTAATACACAGATCTAAAAGAAACATTTTGTATTTAGTGAACTGTATTATGCTGAACACTACAATATTTGTAGTATTAACTGTAGTAATTGGATAAGAAAAATCCTGAAGTATACTATAATATTTACTCTGGTAAGATTTGAAAAAAAAACTGTCTAATCATTTTAGCAACGTTTACTGTAGTAACTACTAAAGACATTTTTTTTACATGGGAACTAATTCAATCAATGTGCAACAAATTGGATTTATAGCAATGCTAAGTGTTAAGGCTATTGCACATTGAGTCCGAAATTTGCGTCCGAAATTTCCGCACGTCAAAAAATAAATACGACCTCACGTTGTGTCAATCACATTTATACACTGCTTCTGATATGTTCGTCCGTCAAAATGATATTCTGGGTTACACTTTCTGCGTTTTTTACATCCTTAGCAAGTATTTTGAGAGGTATTTGAAAATTCAAAGACACCATACAAACAAGCGGCAAATTCAAAATACATAATAAAAATTCGGACTGTATGTGCAAAGACCTTTAGGCTTACTTTAAATGTGACTAAAACGGCCAGTGGGTGGCGGCCATTTTTTGTGTCAGTGAATCATTCAACCAGCTCATTCAACCAGTCACAAACCTGTCTTGAGTTATGAATCACTGAATCATTATCTCGTTTGAGTCGTACAAAACACGGATTCATTTTGGAGAGAAACACCTCAAAAAGACAGATGAAAGTCTTCAAATTAACCTTAATGTGCATTTGCAACATTAGTTAAATAAACAACACTGCATTCTAGTAAAGCAGACAACAATACTTCACAGACCTGAGAGAACACAATTACTGGTCGAATGAGTGCATAGTGCTCTTTTACAAATTACAGAATTGTTTGGAAAGAATTTGAATAATCTTACTATCAACTGTACTTAAACTGGTTTGTCATAAAAAAGTGATATCAATCCCCAAAATTAAAATCGCAGCCATTTTATTTCATGTCATTTACACATTCCTGAGGAGCCTTACCTGGTGAGATAATGTAAAAGAAATCTTTAAACTCGTCCATCCAGACTTCGGCCAGTCGTCTGTTGTTCTTGTTAATAACTTGACCGGTTCCACCAGGGAAGCTGTATGGTGTTGCTTTCCGGAATACATGACCCACATGAGAACACGTGACTATCTCAAGACATCCTCCACACTGCCAGATCTATTGCCAGACATACAAAACAAATTATAATCTGATACAGTAAACACAGACTATAAATGTTTGTATATTAGAGAACTCAATCATAAATACAGTCAATGCAGAAAACTGTAAGATAAGTGATCAGCGATGTCACACCAAACTGTGCGAAAATATGACGAAAGTATTTCAGAAATATGAAATGTGGAACGCTGGACACTCCACACGCATATTTTTTTTAAATAAAACCATCAAGAATACTATTCAAGATGATACTATCTTACTAAAATGAATACACTAATGTAATAGAGCATTGGTTACGTGGAAAGTGTATATTATGTCATTTGGAATAAAACAATGGTTTATTTGAACTTTTAAGGTCAAAGTTCATCCTCCTTGGAGACTTTCTTCATCATTCACATTATAGAATTGGATGCGTAGCAATGTTTCATGAATCAGACGTGAACCCTGTTTTAAGATGATTTCTGCGCTAAGATCTGCACTCGTTTCTACATTAGATTGACAAATAAGGCCCACTTTGTTGGAAAAGCACTATGGTATGGCAAAGATTGACGTCATTTAATTAAACGCTCACCCTAAAAGACATCTCCAGGTTTTCTCCTCCCCATATATCCATACCCGAGTCATACGTGCCGATCTCTTCAAAATATGTCCGGTCAATAGAGAACAGACCTCCAGCCATTGTTGGAGTTCTGAAAATGTTCAGACACACAGCTGATATGGGTTATTTCATTGTCAGACAGCAGGGAGGGCTTAAAACATTAACATTATACATTCACATTTTCTGTATGCATTTGCCAGATATTTTTGTCCAGCAATTGACCCTTCACGAACCCCCGCCCCCATTCGCTTTCTGTTGCTATGTCCGATAAGTTTTTCGTCTTCATTTAGAATGAGTTTTAAAAGTAATAACTTACTTATCGTTTATCGTGATAATGTGAACGTCCATAAAGCTGGATAAACATCTCTCTGTTTACTATTATAATAATTATAATAACAATTTTTCATATTAATCACCAAAGCTGTACTGGAATGTACTACCGCAGGTTTGTCGGAATGGTTTGTTTGTCAGACAAAATGGCTGTCAGTCTAGGGGCACAGAATATCGGCGATATGATTGGTCAGTTCACCTGTCAATCAAATTGCTTGCAAAGGGTCAATTAGGCATTCAGGGAATACATTTTATGTTTGAAGGGCAAGTAACTCTGTACTCTATAAAATACATGTAATAACACATCTTTCCTATTTTAAAGATAAAGATTATTTTTGTAGGTCATAGAATATTCGCTCCTATCTCAATTTCATGTGCAAACCTTTCTTTTATACATTGTAAAAAAAATGCTCAAGCTGTTATGTACCTTACAGGAAGGGTCCTGTCTCCTTTTCGCCGGTCCATCTCTCTCTGAGGAACTGGATACCATCTGAAGTTAAGTTTCCAGTTGAATCCCCCATAGGTCATATCTGAGCCGGCCATGTACTCGAATGTCTCATCGCTGATGACATCAATGATAGGGCAGACCACAGCCCTTCTAGAATAACAAACCAAGAAATAATCCATTTACCTTCGTCTCAACATGGCAGTAAAGTTCAGGCAATTTTAACAAGAATCATGCTTTTATCAAATTTGCTGCTTGTGTACCTTGACAAACGAGGCAAACTAGACATGACACGTGAGTATCTAAGACTGGGTAATACTCTGTAGCTAAAACATTACAGCCCGGTTGCACAGACAAGGCTTAGCTTAAGCCAGGACTAGACCTTACCTACTGTACATTTACATATTTGGCAGACGGTTTTATCCAAAGTGACCTACATTGCATTACACGATACACTTGTTTCAGAGTATGTGCTATCCCTGGGCTCGAACCCATGACCTTGGCATTGCTAGCGCCACGCTCTAACCACTAAGCCACAGGAAATTAGGATACTTAAGGCACAGTTAAAAAAAACATTACTGGTTTGCATCTTGAGATAAAACAATGGCACTGACATATTTTAATAATTTTTAGTTACTTAAGACAGGTCAAACATTCATTTTAGTCTAGGACTAGTCTTAAGTCTTGTCTGTGAAACCGGTCTGTAAAACCTTATACATGTCATATTTATACATCATATATGTCAATAAAAGTAAGGTTTGTTGTCATTCTACTATATGTACAGCCATACAGAGGGATGGATTACTGGACAGTGTTATAACAGGATAACAGTAGCCAAGTTTGCATTACAGATTTACACAATATTTTCTAAATCGCGGTAAAAAAAATATTGCGAAATTACTACGTTTCCATTAAACGATGTTATGCGTTTGAAGTGTATTTTGTTTCTTTTCGTGCTAAGTTATTCTGGTCGTACTTCTTCTTCGTGCGTTTTATGGCAGGTTGCATGGTGCCACCTACTGTGATAGAAGAGTGAAAAGAAATGTCTATATTTCCATATATATTTTCATATTACCTCACCGTTCCTTATAATTCACCATACTGCACTCACTCGTTATTCTGCATTTGGACCATCATATACTACAGATATTACATAATACTAATTCCTTGCATCCTATCTATTCAAATGTTCTGCCAAATGAATGATCATGTGACTTTTTTGTACGCCACGTGACTTGTAAATGAAACAAAAAGTGTTTCCATTGCAGTTTTGCAAAATATGCCTTTATCATATTGCCTGAAAAACACCTCATGCAAGGTGCAATACATGTGAGTTTTTCATTTTCATTTCAATTTGTGCATTTTGAAGGGTTATGGAAACCCTGGTAGTATTACTCATTCAGCATATAACACATTAAACACTTACACCTATTGTATGTTACATATCTACACATCTAACCCTTATAAATAAAACACATACTATTTATATATTAATATTTTATAGCCCTAATATTTATACATATTTATATTTTCTTTTTATATTTTGTTTTAAACAATATTTGATTATCATTTATAATTCATTGTTTGATTTCTCAAAGATTGATTTGCGGTTCGTACTTGGTCATCACATTACACATATTCCAAATAACCCAGGATGCACTTACATGTAAGTACATACTGTAGTAGTCTGCCTTAGAGTCCAATTAAAGCTTATGACTGAAATGTCTTAATGCAGGGATTTACTTGAATTACCCCCTGAGTGGTACTCTCCCCGAGGAAGTAAATATTTCAATAATTTCATAAAATACTTGCATGTTTAACTTCAAAATCATTAGCTTTGATTGTTTTGAGCATGCAAGACCTCATTCTTACCAGGCAATACAGGCAAGGCAGAATATACATGCTAAGGTTTATCCAAAAAGTCATTCAATTTGTCGCTAGGCACTTTTTGGAAAAGAAGTAGCTAAAGGGGTCTCAAAAGCCTTAAAATCTACATTGACTAAGCAACACTGTTCTTATAAACATTTGTGGAGCTGTGAAATACATGCAAACATAGTAAAGTATTAAATGCAAAGCTGAAAGTACCCTAATATTCGTTGCATAATACAGTGAATCAGAATGGTTTTAAATATGCAATAAAAGGGTCTGGAGCATGTGCAGAACTTGGGTCTGTATAAAAAACAACCATGGCGGACGCTCAGTAATTCAGATGAGTCTGGCACTTCGTTGCCATATGTTCATGCAACAGAATGGCTTTTATGTGAACAAACAGAACTTGAGTAACAATGAACAGTCTTTGGAAGATGGCTCTCTTTTACGACCGGATGAATGCGGGTCTTCCCCATTCATTACAATAACTTACTGTTTTCCTCTACAGCCATATATTGTACCGACAGCATGACGCCTACCAACCTCTGATCTGTGTAAAAATCCCTTCGCTCTGATTTCTCTTAGCTCTATGGCAGGAAATGCTAATTGGATAAACACCTCTGGCTTTAGCACTAGACTGATTCTGATCAATGCAAACTCAATACAGGAACCACACAGCGCTTGAAACATCAAAATGACCAACTCATGTGCCTTACTGGCCGTGAACTCAGACAGGGCAATAGAATACATTTCTTTGAAGTTCATACTCTATTGATGTCAAACGCACCTGAGCATGATGGTCTATGCTCTGTGCGTGCCTCGGTGTCTGGCTGTAAGAGTAACAGGATATTTGTCAGCAATGTAATTTTGAATATGTGCTGTACCTGATTCTCTTTTAATGTAATAACGATCACTTTACAAATGGAGACACATCAATACGATGGACAATAGGATTATACTATGAGAAACCATGAGCCAAAGATAAATATAATATGATCACATGGAGGTAAACAAGCAAAGGTGTATATAGGAATGAGGTGAAAAATTATAAAAAAATTAAGCAAGCATTTCATTTTTGTTCTGTTTAGGAAAAAGAGACATCCCTGTTTCTCATTCCTCCAACTATTTAATTGTAGTAAGCCAAGGTCTGTCATCCGTACATGTTTTAGTGTCAGGGCCGACCCATCCAACAAGCAATTATGGCGATTGCCTAGGGCCCAACAACCACGGGGGGCCCTCAAAGTGTAAAATAATTTTGCTATTCGACCAGATGCGTTCAGACGGCAATAAGCCCCACAAGCGTAGGGACCTTGGATTAACATAGGAATCACAGAAACAGTAAGTGAAACAGCCACTGGGATTTTATAACAGAATAAATTAAAATGACAGTAAAATAACAATAAATACAAAAATTCAGAATAAATAAATAAAGACAGGAAACATTAGAAAATAGCAGCAGAGTGGGCTAACCTGCGTAATGTTTGTGACGCGATATTGCGGACTTCTGTAAGGTGATGTCAAATACGTCTTATTGCGCATGCTTGGAGTATTCAGGATTAAGGGTAATGTAGTATCTTATAAAAACGTCATGTTCACGTAACATCAATAAATGCATGTCATCTTAATTGATTTTTGCTGTCATACGCGGTTGCAGGCGATTGTTTTCGCTCGGGAGGAAATAGTTTATGCTCGTATTGTTTAACAGACTCGATTCTTCTTTATACCACGTGAGCTGCGCAACTCCTGTGAAAACTGTACATCCTCTTATATAGCGCGAGCTCCACGGTTATAAAGCCAGCCCAGTCTAATCTGTACATTGCGTGTTTATATGCCCTTTAGCCACGATTCCAGTCCAGAGCAGATTCATGTGACAAAAGTGAAACATTTGTTTGAATCACGATGCCGGGTTCCCGACTCAACATCGTCATGTCCGTCAGCCACAGGCAAAGGACGATGGCATCTTCTATTGGCCCAACCCTAGACGGTAGCTCTCTTTTAAAAAAGGAGTCGAGATTGCTAACCTGTCCTCTTTAATCCGCGCAAGCAACGGCTCCAGCCACCCCAAAGTGCATTCACAGTGGGCATCCAGGAAGGTTATGACCTGCCCTCGTGCAACAGCTGCCCCTCTCAGCCGCGCTCGAATTAAACCAGATCGCTGTTCCATCCTCAAAATCCGTACCGGAACTTCAAGATGGTCAACATATTCCTCTAGTTTATTTTTCAGGAAATCTGGAAGAATAAAACAAAATGAAGCAGTGGTTATCTCTCATTCTAATCAATATCACTAGAACTACAAGTAGCTCAACAAACACCAACAAAATAAGCAACTGAAAAGTGAAAGACCTGATGCTTTATGAGACAATATTCCTAAATAATAAACAATTAAAGGGAAATGAAAGACTTTACAGTACAAGGGCAAAATAAGAATTTTGGTGTGCCCGGCACCTCTCTCGCTGGCGTCGTCCACCAGAAGTATCTCCAGCAGTAGTTGTCTGGGCGAGCGGTTTATGGCGCTATGTATGGTTCTCAAGAGAGTACCCCATGCTTCATTATGAAACACTATCACAATGCTGGTGTTCGGGAGATCGTCAGGGTATGTCTTCGTCTTACATCTGAGAAACACAAAAACTTATATTAACTGCATACTGTATATAAACCATATGCACCCAGCAGAAATATGTTCTTTTAAAAAAACAAAATCTATAGAACATTGACATATCATTATACCCCCAGCTGAGAATTATGTGATTCCTTTTCATGCACTTACATTAGGTTTGATAAAAGATTTTCTTGGGGCTGAACTATTCCTTTCAGGACGTTAAATCTAACATAAACATGTGTGAATGCAGACAAAGAGGCCGATGGAAAAATGGCCAATAAGCGGGTTGCCATAACCCTGGTTTTATTCGCATGTACACATACTCACCCGTCCAGCCGGACATCCGGCAGACTTCTGTTAAGTGCAATCATGTCACTGGCCATCAGGTTAAACTGATTGATTTTAAAGAGTTCCTTCATCTTGTCATGCTGTTCTTTAGGAATGATCACGGCCTTTCCCATTTCACCAGGAGCCTCGTGGGTGCGTGACATCACCGCTGGAACACAGAAGAGACATTGGGTTATTGTGAATATATCGATGGTTTTTAAAATATACAAAACACGGTTGTTGTTCTGAACTATTTTCTTTTCTCCGTTATCATTAATATGCCAGAGACCATGTTTTATTTTCTAATAAATTCTTGATGGTTCAAATCCCGCCCTACATTTTGCCTCATTGAATATTCTGTTCCACCTGTAAATATATCACCGTATGAAAGTTAAATGACTTGCCAGAGGCCTTTCATGAATAAAAAATGCTGCAATACTTTATTTAAATTAAGACGCTTGAAACTTCACAAAGACACGTCAAACATGTGATCGTGGTGTACTTATTGCAAAGTTTAGAAAAACTACAAATTCATAAAGGATTTTTAAATCTTTGTAAACCACACAACATGCCTCAACAGTCTGTAGTGTTGTGGCCCATTTATATACATTATAGAATCTGTCAACACAAACGAATTTTGACATTTTCCTTGAAATTTGACTCAATGCTGTTATCAAACAGAAACTGTTTGGACAAGTAAAATCAACTTCTTAAGTCAAACATTACTGTAACGTACAAATGTTACTGGTGACAGTCAATTCATATTGTAACAATAAACAACTGAAATATTGATTATAAAAACATAAAAGGTGTTTTGCTGTGATAACTGAAGACGTTCTTTCTAAAGCACTGATTTATATATATTATTTGAAATATTATCATTTTAATTCTGATTGACAAGGAGAACATACATATAATTTGAGTTATTATTAAAGCTGTAACTTCTTTTGGTTAAAATAGTAAGACAATATTTTTCCACAATTTGCAATAGTAAGCTAATTTTAATGATTTAAACGCTGAGCTGAAATATCAGTTGATGACTTCAACACATACAAAGAAATTACATTAAGTAACCTCCCTCACAGCCAATCAGATCTCACAGTAATGACTTGATGGGTTTCTCAGTTAAAGGGATAGTTCACCCAAAAATACGATTTCTGTCTTCATTTAGTCACCTGCGAGATGTTCCAAATCTGTATACATTTCTTTGTTCGGTTGAACAAAGAGACATATCTTTGGAAGAATCGTTATAACCAAACATTTCTTGGATCCCACTGATTAGTCAATGGGGCCCAAGAACTGTTTGGTTACAAGCATTCTTCCAAATATCTTTCTCTGTGTTCAACCGAACGAAGACATTTATACAGATTTGTAACAACTAGAGAGTGAGTATTTCATGACAGAACTTTCATTCTTGGGTGAACTATCCCTTTAATAGGTCTTGTTGAACCTGGTGGTAGGCTTAAGCAGGTTTAGATTCGATTACTCTTGAGATGAAAGAGCCTATTAAAGACTATAAAGGGAGAGTAACTTATCAAGGACAATAAAGCAAAAATGACATTGATATAAGAGAAGAATGACGTATGAATTGTTACTTCAACCTTCACAGCATTTCAATGCGGAACACCTTGGGAATTGATACACCCTCATACACTGCAGACTGATTTAGCTACCTCATCTAAAAATAGCATCAACTTGGACACAAGGACAGCCCATAATATCATATAATTGAAATAAATCTGGACGCATTGTCCCATTATAAAGACGATTACTCTCCTCCACAACCAAGAAGGTTGGATCAGTAAGTAGCATTCAAGGGACCACAGGCACACTCAAGACACTTAGAAATCCAAGGGGTTGTAAACATAAGTATCTGTAAGAGCCATTTAGCTATTTGTTTGTTTATGGTGTGTCCAATACGGGTCATCATTGCCTAATCGAAAGCGCCATATAGGTGGGAACCTTCCCTCGGGTGATAGGTGTTGCTGGGGGGAAGGTGTACACAGTTTTTGACCGCTACGATAGACTTTTTGTACCACATAAAGTAAGTCTTTGTAAAGGTGAAAGACTGGTGGATTTATTGACTGTTTGTATGGATCTTGCTTACATGGAAATGAAGATCAGTAACTGTAAAATAAATCTACAACAATGAGCATTCTAACATCTTGTGTGGACATTCTAATTAAAAGCAAGCCATTCATGCACGTACTAAATACAAGCACCGTCCAACATCCCTCAGCTGCCTCAAGCAATACTTGGCGGCTTTACTATATCTTTTCCCTTAAGATTTCATGTTGGACAAATTTCAAGGTAGAATCGCATGTAAACTTTTTGGGAAATGCAATCACAGGATGCATTGCAATGAGCTCAAAACCAGCCAAAAGGTTGTAGAGGTTGTGTTCACTCGTGATCTCTACATGATTATTTACCAGTAAACATGCTGAGAATGATGCAGCAGCGGGAAGGGCAGCGGCTTATATACCAGGGAGGTGGGACTCCTGGGTCGCTGTTGTGATTGGTCTGTCGGTCTGACAGATCGGGTGCAATTGGTGATTACGTAGTCGGTCACGCCTGAGGCATTCCCATAGTGAGATACCTCAATTCTGTTATCAAGGACCAAGGTTATGCAAGCAACCTAAAGGTTTGGGGGCTGTAATTGCCTGATTTCATGGGAAGCCATGTCAATCTGAAGTTGAGACCACAAGGCCCACAGAAAGTGCTATGAAAGACTATTGAATAATTAATGTCCACTAAGCAGCATTTCTTTCATTTTTTTTAAATGCTCTGTTGCGTCATTAGTTTGAAATGCAGCCTAAGAGAGTGATGTATACTTAATGATGTAGCAATTAAGGCAGGCAAGTAACAATTCTCCACTGCATTACTGCATTGATCCCAGTCCGGTATTTATTAGGCAATAAGGCCCGTTGGTGAAACATCATCTATCCTCTCTTTATGATGGGCCTTTTAGTGATACATGCAATGCAGCCAAAGAACAATGTCAGTATAGTACATCTAAAAGTGGCCCTACAACGGTGTTTCATGCATTCTGACTTCTTTACAATGTTAAACGCACTGTCTTCTCATGCTTAACATGGTCAACTTGTCAAAAAACGAGTTGGGTGTATTATGTAGTATTTCTGTGCTTGATACACTCCCCCAGGTTTCGTACAGGTTTCGGAAAGTTTTTTTCGAACATATAAAACTTTGTTTCGTATCAACTTTTCTTAGTCCCATATTGGACAATTATCGGAAAAAAAGATCATAATTTGCATAGAGAATTATGAGGCAACCGCCTCCGCCTAATTTTGCGCCGGCTCAGCCCTTCTCGACAAAAACAGTGTTGCAGAAAACGTTGTTTCCATGCCATGGAAAAGCGTTGCATTCAATAGGCATTTATAAATGTATATGTGACATTACGGCCCTATGGTGGCGCTGTATCGCAATTAGGTACAGTGATGCGCTGCTTCAAGAAAGAAACAGCAGTTTTCCAAAGATTTTTCCTCAGCTCTGTCTTGACTAGTTAGGTGAGTAATGTTTGTTTTGTACCCTTATAAGTTTTAAAGGCTTTCAAACTATACATTTCATCACATGTTATGTTTTTAACTTAGCAGATACAGCTCGTAAAATCACAGAATAATTTTTAAAGCCAGTTTGTGAGCAGGGGGATCACGAGGGCCGGTAAACAGTGCAGACGGCAAGAGGCTAACATTGTTCCAGTCTGTAAATTACCCAATATTCTGTAAACAAGTCGTAAATATGGTGTCAATTGCTTTAACATAATATATTTGGATATTTTGTCTTTCAGCTTCGCTTAACGAATAAGCCGTAATACAGAATAAACCGCTACCTGTTGCTTATCTACAGTTGCCGAATGTTTAAAAAAATCAGCATGCACGTTCATTAAAGACAGTGTGGTGACAGACGCAGGTGTGGTGATTTCAGCTATATGATGACAAATTAAGAAGTTAAGAGACTAAATGGCATCCGCTCGCAAAATTGACCTAGTCTCACATCATGTCATCTTTTTCCACTTGCTCCTGTTCGCGTTCGGTGTAAGTTAGGGTTTGAGTTAAACTGTGTGCCCTGCTTACAGTAGTAATGCGCAGATTGCAAGCAGTGAGACGTACAGGGGATGCTATAAATATTGTTGCTGATTAAATCTAATCTATCTAATTTGAAAAGCGGGACATAGATAAATTATGCTACTGACGAGACGCGGGAATTTTGTGAGGTCTGAAACAACTAATGCAGAACCAGAATGAAAAATAGGAGACTTAAATGTTCTGCTGGTAGTTGTGAACTTTGTAGATAAACTACAATGGTCTGCAATCTGCATATAGTTGGTTGTAAAAATGAAAAAGTACAAATCAAAGGCTTATAAATTAAAAGCTTATGTTTCTGTTCAACTACATTGTAAAAATAAGGATTATTTTCAACTAAAACTTAAGACAATTGAAAACGAACAAACTAGGCTTTAATGATAAAACTTGCACTATATGAAAATGAGAAATTGCCCTAAATTAAAATAAAATAGAAATGAAAGTAATTCAAAATAGTAATAAGAAACTAAAATGACTTTAAATTAAAATAGTAAGTGATATTTGCATTTTAGGGGTTTTAAACATTTGATGACAAATGATAATTAAGTTATTTTAATGTGCTGTATAACATCAAGTTCACTTAAAACAACTGTACAATACAAATCAAATCAAATCGCATGTGGGGAGTAAAACGGATGTCTGTGTTTTGTTGGAACTGTGCTTTAGTTCAGCCTACCCCTCCCCCACATGATTTCGGAAACAATCGTAAAGCTTTATCTTTCTTTTATAAATGTGATCAAACTAAATACTCTTCGAAGATACAAAGTGTGCAATTCTACTCTATAGGTACTCAAGATTATTATGAGATTGGCAGAAACCCTGTGTGTTATGCCCACTTTAAAATACCCCAAAAGGTGATTTGGGTAACACAACACAATACTATGTATGCATTGCTTAACTGCACAGACTTTTCTGCCTGAAACGTAACCTTTTGCGTTTGCAGGCCAAATCCTTTAGATAGCCTCCTCTCAGCATCAGGGTTAAGCTAATGACAGTCATGACCACAATGAGAGATGATCTTCAAACTGACCCAAGCAATTGCACAAACAGTCGACAGACTGGCCTGCTTCTGAGCACGGCTTTTTTCAGCACAATGTGTGCTGGACCTCATGTGACCGTTTAACACCCTAGCACATGCTATTATCTTATACCACATACAACACAGACTGTAGTTCAGAGAGATTCACGTTTTCTTTTTTCTACTTTACTTGCAGCAAACAAACAGACCAAAGAAACTACATTAAGAACAAAACATTTGATCTACTACAGTAAAGAAAGATTCTGAAAAGACTGATTATGTTTCGTGCCCACATCTAAACCTAAAGCAGCTTAAGGTCCTAAATCTTTTTACAAGACGGAGTGTTTGTGTAAGGACAGGAATTAACGGTACTGGAAGGAACAGGCATCTGGTGAGCAGTCACTGTCTTAAAGGAATAGTTCACCCAAAAATGAAAATTCTGTCATGAAAAGGTTAGACGGCAGGTTTAATTTGATATGAATGAAAACCCTTGAGACATCTCTGTAGACTAACGTATCTAATTTTTCAAAATAAAGAAGCATGAAAAGTGCACACCTAAACCTCAACAGTGTTTTGAATGATTTAAGTCACCTCTCAGCGCCGGCAGGAGCGATCCATCCTTTTTGTTGTCGCATTTGTTGCACTCGCTGAAGTATAGCAGCAGGAAAACGTCCACTAGCACCCAGACCAGAGAGGTGGTCAACACCACCTTACAATACACGAAGCGTCTCATCAGCCTGCCGGAGTCACGCGTTCACAGGCAGACCGGAGACGGGGCAGGGGTTGATGGGACAGGGCATACACCAAGACGTCATCCCACTGGAGAGAGATTTTTTTTTAGACATTATTAGTGGTTCTTGCATAGCAAAATCAGAGATCAAAGCCCTGTTGAAAAAAACAGCATATGCTGGTCTAGTATGTTTTGATGCTGGTTTGCGCTAGTTATGTAATCATAGGGGAACCACTTTAAGTGAAAGTGACCGTTTTGTCGAGTATGGTGACCCAAACGTGAAATGTGACCTCTGCATTTAACCCATCCAGAGAGTAATGAACACACGCAAGTCGTGAATACACATACACCCGGAGCAGTGGGCAGCCCGGGGAACAAGTAGGGGTAAGGTGCCTTGCTTAAGAGCACCTCAATCGTTACCTGCCGGTCCTGAGAATAGAACCTGCAACCTTCTGGTCACGAGTCCGACTCTCTATCCATTAGGCCAGGACTGCCATTGAGAGAGAGAGTTCTGCCAAAACGCTAGAAGTGTCACAAGATTCATGGAGCGTTCAGATAGATTCAGGAAGTTATGTTTTCTCTTTAAATGCTTTATTTATTTCATTTTTTTATTCATTAAATTGCTTTCGTATTTAAATTGGTTATAAGTTTATCTCAGTTGGTCTGTTTAGTCGCAGGTCCATGCTTAACAAGTAACTTTTGGGAACTATTGAAATTGTGTAAAAACTGTTCCAATGGAGTCAACGGAGAGGACACGACTCTCTTTATCAATGACTCTGGGTGACCGAGGTGCTATATAACACACTTTTCATATAAAGAACCTGTTAAGCCCCTGTATGGCTCTTCAACGGTTCTTTAAAGCACCTCAGTGTACCACATGGTTCTCTATATAGCACTAAAAGTTCATTAAGAACCGATGGTGCCATTACACCACTATTGTATGTAAATTTGTGGAGCTAATTAAGTGATTCAGTCAAACTATTCTCATGTTATCACGTACCGTGGCCAAAATAATTTATTATCAGATATTTTTATAAGCTGAAAGACTACATTGTTGTTGAATAACTCATAAATAGCCCAACAACTTTTCAGATTTCCCTAAAATGGACCTTATTGTTACTGAAAAACAATGAATGATTTGAAACATAATGTAAATCATGGATAGTCATGCTCACACATCACAAATACTCTGTTGGGAATCTTCGATCTGGTCATGTTTTTGTGTTTCTGACCATCTGCCTGGTTGTCAGGGCTGTGTTTGAGTGCAGTGGCACCAGGCTGAACTTCCCTGAGGAATATCTGGGTTAATAGAGAAGCCATCTGTAAACATGAGCCCTCACTATCTGCCGAACACCACTGACCCCCATATTTCGAGCAGGGAATAATATGATGGCTATCAAGGTTCAATGCGAGTTTAAACTCATTCAACTGTCCTTGGTGCAGTTGAAGAGGTCAACATAAGCCCACTTACCAATTATAAAAGTTTTTTTTTGGTAAAGGGATACTTCACCCCAAAATAAAAATACCGTCATTATTTACTCAACTTGGTGTTGTTCAAAATCTGTATGAATTTGTTTGTTCTGATGAACACAGAGAAAGATATTCGGAAGAATATTATAACCAAAAAGTTCTTGGACCCAATTGAGTACCATAGTAGAAAACATGCTTTATATTTTTTTGGTTCTATTGAACACTTTGACCCATTTGAAGAATGTGTCAAAGCAGACAGTTTTGGGGCACTTTGACTAACATTATCATCTTACAAGCACTCAACCAAAAATCTGTCTCTGTGTTCAACCAAATAAAAATATGAATACAGAGAATGAGTAATTCATGACAAACATTACATTTTTGTGTGAACTATCCCTTTATTTTGTCTCTCTGGCAAGTCTTTTGATATTCAGTAGTCTTTCCTGATCATATTTAATAAAGTTATTTGTAGTTCATATCCTTGAGAATAATCTGAACCTCTAGTAATGTTAATGGATCACAAACAAGCATATTTTCAGTTTCAGTATTTGGCAGATGGTTTAATCCAGAGCCATTGAGAGAGTCAACTCTGTTGATTCCATTGGGACAGTTTTTTTACAGAAATGGTGGTTCATGAAGCCTCTCAATAGTTCCCGTCAGTTACTAATAATGCATGAAGCTGCGGCTAAACAGACCAATTGAGTTAAACTTTTAACACATTTAAAGACGCAACTCGTTTAATGAATACAAAAAACTGAAATAAAAAATGTAAGGAAAAAAACAACTTCCTGGAACTATCTAAAGGTTCCATGGTGACGCTCGAAAAATGAACTTCCGTTGTTGCAACTCTCTTCTCGTAGTTCTGGTTTTATCTAAAGCAAATGCTGCATTTTATATAAAACCGGTGCTAATAACACAACATTTTACCAATTGATTGCCTTTTGCTGCATCCCTAGCATGTGATTCTTGCCTAATGATTATTTCTGTTAATATTACATGCAGCCACCTGACAACATATTAAAAAAAAAAAAAAACAGAAATCTGAGTATTGTTGGGATTCAGCCTGAGATTCAATTAACCAGTAGACTGGGTGTGAAGTCACCTCACACTAAGTCCTTCAGTCTGGTGTATGGTTACCTCAAAGCTATTACCATTTGTCTCCAGAAACTCAAAACCTAAGGAGAGCATTGATTGAGTCTTAATTAAGAGGCTTTTAACTCAACATTGGGGCTCTACTTTGTACGAGATTCTGTTTGTTAAGAGTTCATCATTTGTATTTAAGTTCATGCATTTAGCTACACAAAGTTTCAATGCATATTGAACCATAATAGCTGATTAGAAGTACTTTTGGCTTAAGTGTGCTGTAGAATAAAGCTGAGCAGCAGACACACAGTATGTGACCCTGTCTATGAATTACTGTCATCGTATTAAAGGGATACTTCACCCAAAAATGAAAATTCTGTCATCATCCAAATTTGTTCCAAATCTATAAAAAATGTCTTAGTTCTGATAAACAGAGAAAGATATTTGGAAGAATCCTTACGACCAGACAGATTTGCCCCCCCCCCATTGACTCCCATGTAGGAAAAACTACGATGGTTGTCAAAAGTGGCTCAGAACTGTCAAAATGTATTTTTTGTGTTCAACAGAGTAATTTTTTCAACTATAAGAGTCTGGTTTCTTTCCATCTGGTTGGTTGTAATAATTCTTCCAAATATCTTTCTCTGTGTTCATCAGAACAAAGACATTTATACAGATTTGTAACAATTCGAAAGTGAGTAAATGATGACAGATTTAGATTTTTGGGTGAAGTATCCTTTTAAAAGTAGAACCACCATTTTGCTTTTAATCATTCATTTCACTATGATTTCAATCTTTATCTTTTCCCGGAACTACTTTCGGTTTGATGGTTTTATGTAGAAAACAGTAAATCACAAAAATGACTTGGCTTGGTTTTCACGGGACGGGTCACACGTAAGTAAATGAGCGCAGAAAATGTATTTTTGCATAGGCACATATGACAAAAATCTCTAGTTCAGTAATCACAATGTTTCACCAGACTCTATTCGAACGGGAATAGCGTGTCTCAAGGCTTAGAGGACTCACTAATCTAATACAGCACTGATTCTTAAGCGTTGTTTTATTTTTTACAAAAAGCTCAGTTCCAGTAAAACCACTTCAGACAGTTTTAGAGGTAGAACATGCGCTTGAATTTCTGAATCAGCAGCTTTCCCTTACAAATTAAAGGGAGAAAATGTATTTTCCTTGAGGCTATTGTTTCATGCAGAGATGGTGACTTGGTTATCAACACAGATCTGCGCATCAAATAATGTACATATCTTACATATCGTATATTTGAGTATTAAGATGTACCATCAGGTGCAAAGTCACAGCAGTCTCTGAAGATAAAGATATAAAACACAAATTATGCGTTTTTTTTAGATATAAAATTACTTTGTACAATACTGTAGCTTACAACCAACCTTACACAGTTCTTTGCTGTATACAAAACAACACAAACCACATGCTTCATTCCTTGTCCAAGCAGAAATGGGATATATGAATGAATTATTCTTATGCATGTCTTTATATACATTACACTGCATTACTGTAAATATGCAAATGTAAGGCATTCCATGTGTGTGATTTATTTATTTCATTTATATACATAACCCAATGGCAAAGCCTGGAAGAAAAAGCATTATATTGTCTCTGCCTAAGATCTCTGCTATGATCGACTGATATTTCTTGCTGCTGCTGGATGAAAATACAGTATAATGGATAGAAGGCAGAGTATCACGTAAAGCAATGACGCTTATAAAGGCTACTCACTGAATGAAGACTGGATGAATCTTGCGCTCCCGTTGACCACTTCACAACGTGCTGCGTGTTTTCTCTTTATTTATAAACGGAACACGATTTCGTGCACATCGCCTGGTTTGAGTATAACTCCAAGAATGGACATAGCTCCAGTAATTCAAAATCAAACATGCCGTATTTAGCCTACTTAAAACAATGAACTGATCTGTCCTTTACAGCAGTCTCTCTCCCCGCTGCATCACTGGCCAGATTTCACTCCTCGAGTCAGATGCGAGGATCTTTGAGCCGTATGTCCTGTGCCAGGTCTCAGTTTATACCTTTAGCAAAACGATGACTTGTCTTTCACTCAATAACACACAGTGGCTGCCCTCTGGTTTTATTTCACAGGATGTCAGGATCGTAAGACGTGTCTGTTCATTCAGTTCAATGTGAGGATGCTGTGACTGGAGAGGCGGGTTCATCACAAGACACCAATGCGCAAGTGCATCGCGCTCGCCTGTTATCCTACATGCTGTGTAGGCCTACATTAAAAACGCAAAACAAATGTTTTTCTAATATTTCACCGTGAAATGAAAACGGTCCTTGTACATTAAGAATATTAAAATGTTTAATTATCCGTATTAACTAAAACTGCAATAATGTTAATTATATATATATATATATATAGTGTAGCCTAGTGCTATACTTAAATGTTATTTCTATTTTAGAGTCAGACGTACTCAACTTCTTAGAAAAATAATTATGAGTTATTTTTTGGATAAATTTAGGATTAGGTGTGGGCGGGGCTAGGTGATCAGGTAGCTGTTACATTAAGTTAAAATAATTTCTGTGCATTGTTTATTGTAACTAGTGTCACGATGACAGTTACGTCACGAGTAAAAAAGTAAAATAAATGTTGCTGCTGGACTGAGTTTGCAAGTTCATTTCAAGTCTGACAGGTGATAAAGCTCCGTCTGCTGTCCTTGGGGGTTGTGAGGGATCATTTAAATGAACGTTGATACAAAATAAAATGCATTACAGCTTGTTGTAAGATAGTTGGAATTGCAACAATTCCAGTAATTTACCTGACATGAAAAAAAGTAAAACAGCGTTTGGTTATACCTTTTATTCTGTGATATTACTGGAGTGGACTGCCTCTGCTGGTAGAGGCCGTCATTACACTGACATCCAGTCTATAAGCATCACTCTTAATTGACTCCTTTGCATATAACATTAATATTAGCAAAATACATCTAAAAAATTCCTTCATGTTTTAGTTGCTTTAGTTAAGGATTTCTTCCAAACAATTGTTTTTAAAGATAAAGCATTTTTTTTATTCTACAGGTGTAGTATTTTGGCCCACATACATTTACCTTGTGTTTCCCACTCTATAATATTTCATTCTAAGATCATTTATATTATGACCTAGGTCTTGCTGCCCAATCTGGACCATGTTTTGTCAACAACAGGCTCGGATGGTTGAGCAGTTCACTATTTGAACACTAGATGTCACTACAACCCTGTGTAGCCTTGTTCGCACCAGAACAGCAGTATTTTCGTTTGTCAGAATACATATGAATAGAAAAGAAAACAATAGAAAAGACAGTCTTGGACTGTAAAAAATACATACATTATTATTATTATCATAATTTGTTATTATGTATAACATTTTGTTGTAATATTCTAAATTAATGAATTCAATTAATAAGGTTATTAAGTTCACACCAAATACAGCTATAGGCTACATTGGCCTTCTATTGGATGGCAAAGGTTTAATTTTCGTTTTAACTTGTATTATTATTAGACATTTATAATTATTTAATATAATAAATTAAATTTTATATTAAATTCTATTCATCTTTATTCTTAACAGTCTAGTGATATTTAAGGTAATTTAGTTGCAAATTGAAATGTTAAGTACCACGCATTTGTTCTCTACAATTGTGCATTGATGAAGAATGATCAGCACCCTCTCATTCAATGCTGCTCAAAACACCCAGATTGAAACTCAAAGAACAAAATGCATATAATTTAAAAATAGAAAAATGTACTTTGAAATGCATAAAACTTTGTTGTGTAAGTTTGTGGCGTTACATCTGTGCTGTAGGTGGCGCTAAAATGCACGTTTGAGTAAAGTAGTTGTCTCCTCCCATCCTTTCTCTCAGTGGTTTCACCCGAGCAGGTGTGATGCTGAGCAGAAGCACCAAATGTAGTTACATGAGAATCAGTGCAGGACCGTGCCATGGGACGTCAGTACACCAACGACGAGACGCTGAATGGGTGCGCTTGAGTTCACAAACAGTTCCCCACAATTCTGCGTGTTTCCACACTTCCAGGAGGAGAACATACTTGGGCGACTTAACTTTCAAGAAGGTATTTTTAAAGTCTGTCTTTGTAAAGTGGACATGAATACTACATTTAATCAAACGGACGGCGGGATCTTCTCCAACCAGACTGATGAGATCCTCTTGTGCTGTAACCTCTCATCAGTGGTGACGGACAACGGCTTCTCGGCGAGCGCTCCGGATGAGAGGAGTCTCTTCATCATGAGAATAGTTCAGATCGCAGTGATGTGCGTGCTCTCCCTCACTGTAGTATTCGGGATCTTCTTCCTCGGCTGTAACTTGCTCATCAAGTCGGAGGGAATGATCAACTTTTTGGTGACGGAACGGAGACCCTCCAAAGAAGTGGAAGCGGTCATCTTGGGCGCGTACTAAATATGGAGAGATGATGGGTTTCTTCGCTGCCACGGGGTGAGCAAACGGGATTTTTGACCACCTGATGCGCGCATTTTCGCAGGACACAGTGTTAACTGTCCGGATCTCTGGAGATGAACTGAACGCGGTGTTTCTTCGCAAGCCTTTCCACTGTTTCATATCATGTTACAGCCTTCATTTATAGAAGGATGAATAAAAATAAAATCCTACATGACCATGCAGGCATAAAGTCTTACATTTGCCATTAAAACTCTCTTTGCACGCGCAGGGGACGGAGATGTTGCCCGTATTAGATGTAAATGTTATGGATCAGTAAAGCAAAGTGGCACTGCTCAGACTAATGAATTGTTGTTTAGCCAATAAGATATCATGTTTATTACAATAAATTATATTTGCCAACATGGTCCGGCTCTCACAT
Organism: Triplophysa tibetana; assembly: GCA_008369825.1. Lineage (NCBI taxonomy): Eukaryota > Metazoa > Chordata > Actinopteri > Cypriniformes > Nemacheilidae > Triplophysa > Triplophysa tibetana. Next base: position 22,433,585 of record CM017902.1, read on the forward strand.
TTTTAAGTGTCATCTCAACGTTTTCCCATTTACATGAATTAAGTGGATTTCAGAAATGTGTCTAAAATGTGCTTGTAGAGTCATTCCAATTTACTGGTTTCATTTAAATAAAAATACTTCGTTTTGACCGAATCAACCTTATTGCAAGAAAACATATATTGATTATATTTTAGATAAGTGTAATGTATAGAATATGCTATTAAATAAGGTTCAGTATATTGTTGATTCTTTTATCATTTTATTTTCTGTTGCAGGTAAATGTGATGCCCCACATAACATGCAGTACTGTTGGGGCGATGGTAGCATTATACTAACCTATTAAATCAATTGGTAACAATTATTTTGTCATTATGATTCTTAAGTAATTTTACTTGCAGGCATGATTTCAACCATTAGAATAACTGTGATTAACTATAATCACAGACACTTTACCGTTTGTTAACCCACAATAAGGTTCAGAATTGAACTCAAGTCAACAGTGAATTCGTCTGTACATTGCAAATAACACTTGTGCATACAACTCTTGAGATTTTTATTCATACTAGATAAGTTCAAACAAAGAATTAAAATTCGTTTTTAAATTTATAAGGAAGATGATGATACTAATGCTGTTTGAAGTGTTGACCCGATGAAGTAAAACAGATTGAATGCAGTTGTGACAAGGTAACTTGTGATCAATGTATTTGGTATCCTTAACTAACAATGAGAAAAAAATCTTAGGTTAAAGGGATAGTTTACCGCAATATTTAAAAAATCTGTCATCGTTTATTCACCCTCAGGTTGTTCCTGTACAAAGGAAGATATAGAATAATATCAGTAACCAAACAGATCCCTCATTTAATGCCATTATAAGGATAAAATACTATAGGAGGCAAGCGGGGGGAGAAGCAGATTTATCAGGTTTGTAACATTTACATTTATAATTTTTTATTATAAATCAATATTAAGTGCAACTTTAATAAATAAAAAAGAGATAGTTCATAGCAATGAATCAAGATTAATAAAAAGCATTTTTTCTCATTGTTATTGAGGTGAAGTGTTACCAATAAGTTGGTAAAAAGACATTCAACCACGCTAAAGCCATTTGTAAACATAACCATAATGAGTCCAGGTCCTACATTTTTATATCAACAACTTACATAAAGAACACTTAAAATACTTTCATTGATCATTTAATAACAGGCTGTGTTTTTAAACATGTGCTAATAATCATTTGTAAAGTCTCAGCTCTTCTGTTGCTGACAACTGGGTTATTGAATAGAATTAATCAATGGTTCAAAGATGATGTAATTTAACTAAGTTAGCTGTAGTTGAATTTAATGGTTGCAAAACATACACATCCTTTTTCATTGCGGCTATCAAGACTCTTATATTCTATGTAATGTCGAATAGTCCAGTCGTACTTCATAATGTTGATACCTTTAAGATTACACAAATTTACAGCCTGCGTGAATAAGTGTCTAAATCTTCTAAATGAGTTCACATGCAGTAGGCTGGTGATAAAGAAGGCCTGTCACTTTTAAGACACGTCTATTTATAAGAGCGTCTGTGAGAGCGAAACGCTTGTTAACTTCACAGTGAATTATTTTACAGCTACTGCATCAGTACTGAGGCAGACGCTTTGCAGTGACATCATCATCTTTAATATAGAGCAGCCTGTCTTTATACATGCCTTTACAATAGGAATGAACAGCAATAAGTATTCAACCTATTCTTAATCATTTAATTTGTCCAGTAAAATCTACCAATATAAAGACAGGGTTTTTTTTGTAATCCTTTTGCACTTCTCATGAGCAGTGAATGTACATTTTTAGAGTTCAATGCCTAAACAAGTCCAGCTCCAAGGCACCCACCAGAGAAACTAAAAAATGTCAAAGATTTGTATTATTTGACTCATGACATATGTAGAGGTCATATTTGAACCCTCTATGTATGATCTGTATTACAAATTTAATGCACTCCATTGTTTATTGGTATCATTATTAACCCACATTTTGATGGAGGTAGATATACAAAGAAAAAGCATGGAGGACATTTGGTTAGTTCACGCTTTTATTCTGACAGTTATCAGAAAACAGTGAAATTTAAAAATTGATACTTAAAAAACATACTTATTAACTTTACAAGTGTTTCTTTTTTGTGGAATGACAAAGAGATTTCGGGACCCTAAAGCCGTGGTCACACTTGACTTTTCCTTCTATTGACTTTCAATCATAGTCAAACTAGCAAAGTTTAAGTTTGGTGAACTCTGACCTGTCTATTTGCGCCATGTGAGTGCATTACACCAATAAATGATCAAAACGTCACATCGTGACCTCTGAGCACAGAAATTTAAATGATGGAGAGATCGCTCCTGGCCATTTTAGCAGCACCGTCCGAATGACTTTCGCATGCTCAAAGTCTTTTCTGACTGCGGCATGAGGCCGTGATCAGACTTGACTTCTTTTTCAAAGCTGTTAGCGTCTGTTTTACATTATAATCTTATGGAGTAATCTGTCATGATTTTTGGTGAGACAAGGACAGAAGACCCAGGCACAGACAGCGGGTAAGGGTTTTTTAACAAAGACTATTTTATTGACAAGGACAAAACAAAAACCCACGAGGGGGTAAAATATAAAGAATAATGGTTTAAAACGTGACGGGTAGACAGGAACATACACCAACTACACTAGACAAGACTTAAGACAACACTTGAATTTAAATTACAAATAACTCAAATAGACTGAAATGAACTGAACAAGGCACAGGAACGACACCACACGAATCAAATTGAACCAGGACAAGACAGAAGACAAGGGGGAATTATAAAGGGAACCAAATCAAGAGGGGAACAGGTGGGGGGTAGGAAATCATTAACAATCAATAATGAGGAAACGAGAGGGCGGGGACAGAGACGAGATCGGAGAGTAGGGAAGCCATATCTGTTTCCCTGGGCTGCCTTTCTGCACAGACGCAGCCTCTGAAGTCATGACGTCCGGCTGCTATTTGTAACCAAGCGTGGCCAGCGGTTTTTTTTACTAAAAAGGTTTTTTTTCAACTTTCTCTTGTCAAAAAAGACGTCAAGGGTGTTCATGGTATAAGCGTGGTGCGAAACACGCCCTACGCCGGCAGAAACACCATTGTGGACACAGCCCCTAAGGGTGCATTCACACTAGAACTCGATTAAAATTCAGAGTTTGATTTAGTGGGATGGTTAAAAACAATATTTTCCAAAGTTGTTTACACTTTCTAAAATAAAGTTTAATTATTTTATAAGGCTGTGGTCTTAACAAGACAATAAGGTTGAAAGAGTTGAAAAACATATTAAAATGTTCTCTTACTGTACATCAAAGAAATTGTAATAATATTTTGCATGGCTACATTTTAATGGGGTCATATGGCGCAAATTGTGTTTTTCTGTGTCTTTGGTGTGTCATAAATTGCTCATTTATGTATTGGACACGTAAAATTGTAAAAATTGAAGTGTCGGATTCCAACATGCATGGTATGTGGAACATGCAACGTTTTTGAACCTTTAATCGTGTATACACATTGCACTACATTTAATACAATCGGTAACATTCGATATATGACCCCTTTAACTTAAAGAATCAGAGCTGTCTTGGATCAAGGTATTTGGTTTGGGAAGTATGTAGAATACCGTATACACAAACATGAAGGCAGGTAGGCAGAGGCTATCCAAATGCAATAGCAGGAACAAAGAAATCAAATACTACACAACAGTGGAGTTTTTGTTATTGAACCAAAAACAAACACGGAGACAAACATCACAGTTCATGAGAAAATAAACCATACAATACAATATACAAAAATTCTCCTTTAAGTAACTACAATGCACATGCACCAATTTTGGTAAATATAAAATTATATTAAAAAAAAAACAATTGTGTGTCAAATTTCTCAAGTATATGATGTGAAGAAACAGGTGGAGACAGAAGGTGAAAATATGAATTGGAACAACTAGATCTCATAAAGACTGATGTCTGATATACATGGTGGCACAGTAAGTCTTACTTCATATCCAGAGGTTGAAAATGTCTTCTGATAGATGATTATGTGATGGTGCCCCGAGCTGCAGCTCATCCATCAGCTGATTGACAGAAGCGCTCAGAAGCTCAGCAGTGCTCATCAATGATCGAGATATTGATTGACACTTCTAGACTGCACTCTGACAGAGCCATCAGTTTTGTTCAAGCATTCTTCCCAATGTAAGTACATGAAAGAGATAAACGTCAGACAGGAAGGAAGGAAGTATTTATATCCCAAGTGTAGGACTTGCTCATCTTTATTTCGTATAACATGAGAAAAACACTAGTTGTGTTTGAGTGAACACAAGTAAATTATAATTGATAGATATTGTATATTGTTTATGCATGCCCATTAATATAATGCATATTTTCATTGTGTTTAAAGAACAGGAAAAGTCTTAAAGCACTTACATCTCAACTTATTGTGATCATAAAATATTCTGTATATTTTCTCCTCAAAAGTGTTCTCCAGGGTTTCAAGTCGATATTTCTCATTCTTAGCAACCTGCATATATATTTTCATCTATGCATTTGGCAGACGCATTTATATTATATTCTATACATTGACAATGTATCAAACCCAAACCACAGAAAAGTAAGAAGATAAACATTGGTAATACTTAGAAGCACATATGTATAATGGATTATAAAAGTAGTTTTAAAGCATTGTAATGTACCTTTTAATCCATTGTAATGTCTTATAAATAATTGTTATTACAGTTAATACATTATAACACTTAGCAATTCATTGTTTGTTACGATATTTTATTTTGGGGTGCCTAGTTCCTTTTGTTGTGTTTCTCCTTTTCTTTCACTTTGTTAGTCTGGCGGCTTACCCTTTATTGCAACCAACCCCATGAAGTTATAAAATTGTTACAGTACACATTTTAAATTGGTTATAATTATTTACAACTACATATAATGCATTACAACACACATTTTGAAGAATTATAATGCTTTTTACCCTTTAATAATTCTTCATAATGCATTATACATATGCTTCAAGGAAAGTGTTACCAAAACATCTTCTGAGTAAATAACACGCTGTTGCAATTTGTGGTATAATGTGTCAAATGTCCGCCAAATTTCAATTGTCCGTGTAAATGGTACGCCAATGTCTGCGTGCACCTCGGTGGAGAGCAGCCATTTGAAACGTACATGAAGAGGAAACACTGAAATAATTCAAATAAAAACAAAAATAACTGTATCCCATAGTTAACCGTGTTTTCCTTTTTCAATAACATCCAAGTCTCATCAATTGCTATAAATAACACGCTGTTGCATTATCGTGTAATACGTACGCCAAAGTTCAATTTTGCGTGCATATGATACACCAATGTTTGCGTGCATCTGGGTGGAGAGCTGCCATTTTTAAACGTACATGAAGGAAACACTGAAATAATTAAAATAAGACTGTTAGGTTTAGGGTTTGGGTTTGGGTAGAGGTTATAATATGCACGCACGCTAACGTTAGGTTTAGGGTTTTGGGTCTGGTTATTGAGACAAATTGGTGTTTAATGTGCACACATGGTAAATTGGCGTATCATATGCACGCAAAAATAGGCGTAGGCTATTGTATGCATGAAAAATCTAACTTTGGTGTTCGCATTACACGATATTGCACAGTGCGTGTTATATATATGAAATTCATGAGAGTGGGTTGTTCTTGTAGTAGGCCTAGTCATTTAAGATTTAAAAACTCAATAAACTTCTGTAACATATTCTTTCAACTAAATGTCTAAATATAAATAAAAGCTTCTTTGTGAGATTTAAAATTTGTCTGTAAACCGCTTTCACAGATTTGTCCCGTTTAGCTCATAAAGAGCCCATTCTCATCAACTGCGTATAAATAACACACACTGTTGCAATATTGCGTATGCCGAAGTTAAATTGTGCATGCATTTATAACGCCAATGTTTGGGTGCACCTCGGTGCAGAGCAGCCATTTTGAAATGTACACAAAGAGGAAACACTGAAATCAATAAAATAATAGTGTTAGGTTCTGGGTTTAAGGCTTAGTGTTTGGGTAAGGGCACAGATTAATAGGGCAAATTGTCGTTTAATATGCACACACACTGAAAAAAAGGCCTATTGTATGCACGCACAATTTAACTTTGGCGTACGTAGGCTATCACACCATATTGCAACAGTGTGTGTTATTTATACGCAATTGATGAGAATGAAATCTATTAAAGCTGTTTTCACGCAGATTTAAAATGTCAACTCTTCAAAAATAGACAAGCAAGACAAACTAACTTTTATTTATATTCCAACATTTAGTTGAAAGAATATGATACAGAAGTTTAATGTGTTGATCCTAAATAACTATCTACAAATACATTTATTAACAAAGCCAGGAACAGACAGGATTAAAAAAAATATTACGGCAATTGTGTTTGGTCAATTGTTCAGTTGAACTGGAGGTCGACGAGAAGGAGAACATGGAATTTGGGTTTACTATCCCTATAAGTGTTGTGTAAATGTATTTGCCAAATGGTTCTCATAACCGCTGAATTAATAATAAAACAGTTCAAAATGCTCATAAGAGTGTGAGTCTAATTTCCAATAATCTCCTCAATAATACATGACGTTTTTGAAGAGCGGCCTCATCATACTGAGGTGTTTAATAGCAGCATACATTATTCATACTCTGCTTGTGTCAGTCTTTTGTCATTATGAGTTTATATTGAAACTCATTAATATTTCAGTGTGTTTGTCACTTTAATTCAGTGGATGAAGCCTGAGAGTGTAGGTGTCATACCTGGGCCATCGTAAACTAAAACAGCTGGTGACTTTGAAGATTACGGTTGCTCTCATGAGAGTCTGTGCAAGTGTGTGAATGTGTGTGTGTGTGTTTTTGTGTGTGTGCGTGTGCGTGTGCCCAGTAAATGAGCCTGAGCATCACCGTGGCAACCTGAAAGCTGTCCCACAGGTGGTTCAGACAAAACCGAAATTATATGAGGTTATCAAGAACTATTAATAGACCTGACACAGGACATATGGTCTTTCAGCCGGCAATGTCATCTTATTTCACAGTGCCCCTATAAAGTAGCTCAGCTGATATGGCATTGTGTTAACAGTGCAGAGGTTGTGGGTTTGATTCCCATTGAACTCACAAATCAATAAAAAAATGTTAACCATGTTTAGTGACTAATCAAGCAATGAAGTTTGCCTTCATTCAAACAGTATACAAAATACATATTTCACACAATACTTGGTGCATGTTCATCTTTCAAAATGGTCTTCAATTTAGCACTAAAAGTGATTCTTGGCTCGTACTATTAGGGGACCTACTTTAAATGCTACATAGAGAATGTAAAGCTGGCTTCACGGCCTTTCTTGCATGTTGCAGTGGCGCCGCCATCTTGGAAGGATAATACTATTTATATTTATATTTTTTATATAATAATATATATTTTATGGAGTAAAGTGGTTCAACAGTGGGTCAAAGAAAGAGACGTTAGAATATCATGAGAATATTTATGACTGGATCTGAAGAAAATTACATGATTTTATTAATGTACTATCCTTATATTACCCCTATACCTTACAATATAGGCAACTTGACTCCATGTACTTCATATGCAAATTTAGTATTATATTTGTCAATTGAAAGGGATAGTTCACCTAAAAAAAATGAAAATTCTGATCAACATTCATCGTTTACTCCTTCTCAGATTGTTCCAAAACCTGTATGAATGTCTTTGTTCTGCTAAACACAAAGGACGATATTTAAAAGAATGTAAGTAACCAAACAGATCTCATCCCCCATTGAGTCCTATTGCATTTATTTTCCCTATGGCAGTAAACGGTGGGTGAGATTTGTTCCGTTACTGACATTCTTCCAAATATCTTCCTCTGTGTTCAGCGGAACAAAGACATTTTTGGCGTACAGTGTAAAGTAGGTTAATCTTCTGTCACCTGGGTGTGCAGCAGAAAAACAGACAACGGTATTATCCAGTCGTTTCCTCTTTTGAGGCACAAAACCAGATACATTGACAATGGCTCTGGTTTTGTTTCATGTGTCTTTCTTATTCTATCACTCATGTAGTTGGGTTCCAAAAGCATCTTCATGTTTTTAAGATGGAAAAACGTTAAGACGTCTCTTGCTTTTTAGTCTCCTGTAGCGCAGAGCAGTTTCCTTGTTTCTGCTTAGTCCCAAGGCATCATCTATATTATGTGATGTGCAAGAATAATTATTCCGCCGTCTCTCTCAATTGAATTTAATTGACACTGTAAATAGATTGGACTCGGCTGACTAACCAGACGCAACACAACAAGATTCCAAGCAATTTATCTGTCCACACCAACACTAAAACAAGGCGTGACTTCTTTGGCACAGTTTTATACTCAATGAAATGAGTGAGATTGAAAAATGTTAAGTACATACAGTACATATACCGTGTTTTTATGTATTTTTCTGAACATTTGTGATGCTTTGCCAAATGCCATGATAACAGTTTATTGTGGAACTTGAGCCTTTCAACATAACATCCTTATCCTCAGTGAAAGGCGCAGGGACATAAATTGTTTATCCAATCTTTAACGTTTATTCTCTTTATCTGTTGTGGGTTTCTACACAAACCATTACAAAGCAATGGACTCTTTAATAAACAATAAGAAAACACTACGCAGGATTGCTTTTTGCTTACTTTTCCACCCAGGCAAATATTCAACAGCAAATGCTGCTGTATTTCAGAAATCTGCTTTAAGGTTTTTGCGGCAGAAAGATCATTTTGCCAAAGATTGTGGTGCCCTATGAGAATTCACACGCTGCTGTGATGGAAATTAAATGGATGTCCTCCTCGCTGATTTTGAACACCACCTGTTACATATTCCAAGGATTCATGACAGAAGGAAAATCTAAAAAGTTTCAGTGTCTTGGAAAAGTAATAGCACGCTTCTCTTCAAGAACAGTACAAGTGTGTAATACACTATGGTTTAATAGTGTTATAAGAGTGTACTGTTTCACTTCACTGTAATTTTACAAAATTTCTCCGCTATTTTGATACAGAAATCCACGTAACATGTTAAAAACAAAAATTCAACAGGTTTTTTTAAAAAGATTTTTATTAATTGGTTAAATACGCTCAACGCGAACCCACACATAGGAGTTTATAAATGAGTCTCTTGAAACGAATCTCGGTGTAAAATAATACAATTTGACCAAACCACACATTCAAAATGTTTGTTTCTTTTAGCAATAAATAAGTGTTTTTTCTAAGAATAAACCCTGACAAGAAGATCAAGACCCCGACACTAAGCAGGAATAACTAAATACACAGGTCAGTGACCTTATTTTCATGTCTTGACCCCAAGGAACTATAACTCCAAAGATATAAACGGAGCAAAAAAACAACCAGGAGAGCCAGTTCTCCGCAGGCTTGTTAACACAACATCGCTGCATCTTGACAGACTAATCATGTATAAGCTATCTTAGCTATATATAAAACAATCTGTAGAATGGACAAATGCAAAATAATATAGAAGACAATTAGACACAATTTTTACAGAGATATTTTTACAGGAGATTGTATAATGCATATTTTTTTATTTGAACACAAAACGAGGTATTTAAAAAAATAAAAATAAACAGTTCTGGTGCACCTTTGACTGCCATTAAACTATGTTAGTCAATGATCTTCCACATCTGAAAATTGCTAACACTCTTCCAAATATCTTCCTCAGCACCTCACCAAAAGGCATCTTTCACCCAGGATAATGGATGTGATGAAAGTGGGATCGGGCACACCAGATGTCTCTCTGATAAAAGATAAAAAGGGTAAGTATAAATACGCTATGTTTTCCATATTCATGTATCCTCCAAACACAGAGGATGCCTAGACGCACCCAGTGAAACAGGACCTCCTTTTCTATATTCATATTCTTAACTGCTCCCCTGTCATGCATAAGGCGTGGGAAATGTCAGTTGGGCAATTAAACTGTGCAGAAATCGGCAAACTGTTGCCAGTAAGTCACAGAAATTTTTACTGCATTTTTTTACTCTTTGAATAAAATCAGAAGTTTGGATCTCGGATAATTTCTGTTTGATCTGAACAGTATGATGAGTGACATATCACAGTTTTGAGAATATGTCCTGCCTACCTCACAAAGCCTGTTGTTTATTGAAGGATGCAAACGTAAACGCTGTCAGAAGTCACAGGAGAAACACAGTATATTGATGTGTGACTGAGACATGACAGTGAGCCAACACTGGCGATCGTCCCCTGAATGAGCGAAAACTACACCTCTGTCACACAATCCTTTGCTGAATTAATCGTTCTTCGGTTTACTCTTCTCACATAACACAGACATGGTTGACTGGCCGTTCAAGCAGCTCCTTCTCAGAGCTCTAGTTCCATAGAGACCGACACGCTACAATACAATGAAACTGATGCCTTATAGAAAAGTTGTCACACAGTTGGTAAATCATTTTCTTGGATGTGCATTACAAGATCCTGGAGAGCATGCCCATAGCCTCCTTGTTAGAGTGCTCGCCTCCCATGCCTGACCTCATGCCAGTTCACGTGGGACCGGTTACATGTACAAATGATTATATTATTAGCAAAACTTTATGGAATGGTAATTCGTTAAGTATTGATCTAATTGGTTCTTGTGTGTTATTATGAGTTCAATAATGAACCCATCAGAATCAATCATATTGGGCATGTGTACATCATGTGACTTCAGCCGAGGTGAAGAATTTCTCAGAAAATGTTGCCTTTAAACTTTAAGTATAAATCTTTTCGTTGGCCATTTGCTTCTTTTATAGTCAGAGAAGTCATTAAAGGGCTTGGGGCTGTGCATGTTCATATGTGCCATCGCCCAATCACAACTGTCATGACATCATCTTCCAAAGCGTTGAGTCGCATAGTTTTTTACCATATTTACCATGAAGAACAGGAATACTTAAACGCATCTTTCAAAAAGGAACCTTGTTGAATTAAACACATTTTATAAACTAACGATGAAATCATGATTTATTTAGCTATTTGCTTAATTGTGAAGGTCCTACTCGGAATCCCACTCGGCAAGCTGTTTTATTATTTACTGTATTATACATAGATAACCCGAAGGACTACACCTGCTGTACACCCAGTTGCATAAAATATTCTTTTTAATACTTCAAAACGTGAAGTTATAGGTTGAAAAAAAGATGGCATATTACACATTTTATTACATATATTTTCTATTTTACATAAAGTACCATACTGTAATATATATGTGACCCTGGATGATCCAGAATGCTGCGGCAAGAGTAATCTTTAATGAACCGACGAGAGCACACGTCACTCCTCTATTCATTAAGCTACACTGCATTATAGTCGCTCGCATCAAATTCAAGACTCTGCTCCTGGCCTTCAAGACCACCACTGGTTCTGCACCACCTTCTCTTCACTCGCTAATGCAGACATATGTACCCGCCATCTTTAAGAAACGTCTGAAAACACATCTCTTCTATTCAACATCTGACTGATCTGTTCTAACTCTATTTTCTTCTCTACTCTTTAAAAAAAATAAAAAAAATAATAATAAAAAAGAATGGCTCTGTATACTGTGTTAGGTTATATGAGACCAGTCTTCTTTTTTGATAACACTTATGCTTTTGTTGTACTTATGCTGTCCCAATTGCTTCCATTGCTTACCCCACCTGTAAGTCGCTTTGGATAGAAGCGTCTGCTAAATGACTAAATGTAATGTAAATGTGAATGTGGATCACAAAACCACTTTTATAGCATGGGAATATTTGTGGCAAAAGCAAACAATACATATTATGGGTCAAAATGATAGATTTTTTTATGCCGAAAATCGCAGTAAGATGTGACAATATTATTGATACCGTGTTATCCCAAAAGCAAAATAGTCTAAATTTTATCCTGTTCACATGACTATGAAATAATAGGTCTTCCATGCCTAACATGGAGAATGTTAAAACAAATAGATACAATCAAGTTTGGTATATACTGCATGTAAAGCTTAGAATTTGGGGTTCTTCTATTATCCACATAAGGAATAAGAAGATAAAGTGGTGTTTCTTCTCATAGCAACAGCCTGCTGCAGCACCTCTGAATAACAACGTTTTTTTCAATAATTAGATTTTGTTCTGGAGATTTTCATATAGTTTTTTCTCGGCCAAATATTGACCCATCCTAACTAACCATACATTAATGGAAATCTTTATTTCTAAAAATATACCCGGATGACTGCTTTTGTTGTCCTGGGTCACATATCAAAGTATTTTTATAAAACTATAATGATATACCGTGACATTTTGACTGTCACTTTGTTAGAAATCGTCCAATATAAAGACAATGTGAATCTAAAGGGGTTGGCAAATTTTAAATGATTAGTTGGAAAATAAGAATATGACAGCACATTACCTAAATGTTTTTTTGATCAAACGTTTTATTTTACCCTGGCTTGAGTCTACATGACGTGTCTGTTTGCGTCAACACTTTATCAAAGACATTGCCCTGTTGTAAAAACAGCATATTAGGTGTGTAACAGGGTGATAACTGAAACTATTTGGAAATTTTGTCGAAATATCTTGCGTACTTCCGAAAGACCTATTGGTGCCTGACAGTCCTCTAAAGTCCACCTATAGACATTTACAGACATGTCTTTAATATGGCAGTATATTTCAGCACTTCGTCTCAGGTTCAAACACTCTGAAAAATATATTTATTTATTCACTATGTCATCTTTAACCTCTTTTATAACATCACATCAGCGGTGACATTTCTGGGAGATGTGCCTAAAATACACTTTGAGTGTGTACTCCCCCTCTGTGACTGTGAGGAAGCTGTCTAGAGCCTGAAATCTCCTCGGTGCTCTGCTCGTGTCGCAGGGGAGTTTTAGGGAAAGCAATTACAGCTGACATTTAGGGGAATGCTTGAAGGGTCAGATGTTTTTCTGCAACAATGACAAATTATCTCCTCATTTAGTGTAGAAAATGCCTCATGCCGTGTAAGTCTGTGTTTTACATTAACATGCCACGTGAATTGAAGGAAACAACACTTTGCAGTTCATACATTCCAAATCTAAATAATTAATTGAGGAGAACCTTCATGTTAGAGTCTGTTGCCAGTACAGGCTAGAGTTTGCTTTAATACTCATTTACAAAAATACTAGTTACTATGATAAACATGAATCTGTTATAATTTTTAAGCAATTGAAAGAGGTGCTTAATGTATTACAATGTTTAAACTGGCGTAAAATATTCTGTGGTGCTTTTATGTGCAAAATGTCCCACAACAAAGCAAGAGCGTTTTGAATGATTTTTTAGGACGCTGCCATGGATCGTAAGATGGCTGAACTTTTTGAACCAACCAACTGATAAACAAATACATTTGTTTGTTTATTTGACGTAATCTATATTTTCCAGTCCAGTTTTTTAACCCATTCCAATTTGCATACTATCCATCTTTTTTTTACAATTGGTGAGTCCAAAACTGTAGCATTTTACACTGAGTATAGAATATCTAGAAAACACCTGATAGTTTGGTCTATTTCAGGTTAAAATGAGTCTGCACGACTTTATCTCTGTTCCAGTGTAATCATTAAATTAAATATTTATGAGCTACATGAATGTGTAGGATTTTTTATTTTTTATTTTTTAGGGTTTTTTTAGGTATCCCCAGCTAACATAACTTCCATTTAACCGAGTGAATTTTGTTGTAAATACAATTTAATTTACGGTCATAGCCTAACCTGTGACACACAGAGGTTGAAATTAAAACAATAACTTTTCCGAACTGTTTTGAACCAAAATAAATGTTTGTTATTCGCTGAAATGACCAGGTCCTAAACACCTGGAAATATGTTGCTTTATTCCTTCACTTCAGGTGTAGACAGCAGCTCCGTTGAACAGTGACTGTAACCATGGCAACTCCATTTTGCTTTTGGGAAATGGGTATTCCAAAAGGGTTCAAGTTCTTTAAAATAGGTTTGAATCAAATGGGTATGCTTCTTGATTAAATGACATTTCTTACCCCATACTGCCTTTTCCTCTCGATTTCTGTCATTGTTGTGTTGTCGTGACAGCTTTGGATATTTCAAGTCAGCAGCGCTTCCAATCACAAGGTCAGTGTCCAGCATCTGGTCCAAACGCACCACAGTAGCCAAGATTGACCCATAGAAATGACTGTTTATTTCATAGCAAAAACAATCTATCTAAGTCACTAGTCAATTAAGTATGCAATCATTAAGCAATATTACTTATTTTTATTAAAATAAGTATTTCGAAGCATTAACGTGTTAGTTTTAAAAGTGTTTGTTTTTATAACCAATTATTGTTCATTTTTTAACGAAGTCCATAAAACAAAAAGTACGTTTTGAGTCAATGAGTCAAAGTGACTTATATATGTTAAGTATTTAGATGTGTTGGTATTTAAAACATTTTCTCCATGTTGGTGGTTTTTAGAGGTTACCAATATTTGGGTGACATCTGCTCTCTCTGTGCAGTAAACAGAAGTCCACACCAGGGATCAAATTAATATTTTAGATCTGTTTTTAGGTCAGTTTGGTTCTCTCTAATGATGAGCAGCATATATTCTGTTTAATATATGCTGTCAATCTCTATTGATGAGACAAGTTGGGTTCCAGCATAGCACAACAACAGACGAAGACACAAAAAATAAATTTGCAATATTATGAAACGAAAGTTTGGTAACACATTATAACCCCTTGTTAATGATGTCATTAGCAAACATTTCATAATGACACAACATAATAATTACATAATATGGAACTGAAGTATCATATTTTTCAGTCATACAGTATGTGTTTTCTTACCTCCTCCCCTTACTCTCTTAAATCAGAACAGTCTGTTGAAATACGTTATTTTATTCTGACAGCTGTGTCCTCTTGACTATATGTGTCCCCTGTGAGTTGTTGTTTATCCGAGAGTCACATAGATGTCTAATTTGAGGGAACTTCTGGGTTCACACGCATGAAGAGACTAAACCACAGAGACAGACACTGGTCAAGCAAAGATAATCAATCCCTTATACCTTCAGCAAAGCAGCATTCATTACTGTGACTGTGCTTCAAATCATGTCGAGCTGCCGCCTCTCACAGCATTTTGGAGCGTTGGCATCCTAGTGACTTTAAAGATTTCTCAAATTATAACAGAGGCCGGATTCACAATTCCGGATTCTTCACTGCCATATTTTTTCTTAAACTATAATTTCAGAAAAATTTAAGGATTGTTATGTATTCCTGAAAAAAACGTTTAAGACAGTTCTAAAAAATGTTCTCAAGATTGATCTTGAAAAAAAAAGAAGAATGCAAGATCTCAAAACAAAAGCTGTAGTAAATATCATCTTAAAATCAAGACAGCCTCACGGTTGTCTTAAATCTTAACAGGTAGATGTTTAATAGCACATGTATTTCGTTTTTTTCACATGTGACGCAGAATCAATTATTTACATTTACTTGGCATTAATGAATTATGTAATTATGTATGTTAAAGGAAGCTGTTATTTGACCGTTGGTGTGTGCTGAAATCTTTTTGCCAGCTGTAGGACTGTGATGAAAGTGAAAGCAGTTTAGCATGTAGCTCAGTCAAATGTTTACGATCTCTGATAATGAAAACTACACCAGTGGCTCTTCCTCTTCTCTACGGAAGACCTCGCCTATTTTTTTTGTGTATTCGTTTGGGCTGAGTTTATGAAAAGCACTCGGAATGGTGACATCATGTACCCGGGAAGCAGTGGGCTGTAGTCCGATCCAGCCGTTCTCTGTAGTCCTTGAAAAGCGAATTCTGTTAAAGACAATATCTCACTTGGCAATGAACTTTGAGCATTATCATTTTGCAGGTGTATTTATGCACTAACAGCAACATTACACACTAACTATAGGTTGAAAATGGGATCGCGGGGAACGTGCTCTTTAATAGATTCTGGAGACGCATTACCAACAAAATTTTGTCAAGTTGGGTCAAGTTTTCTCTATGCAAACAATATTTTTTATGAAATTAATTAATTTCATAGGATTGATTAGTGTAATATTTTCTGCGTATTCAACAGCATTCTTTTAAAGGACCGGTGTGTCATTTTTGGAGGATCAGCAATATAATATAGCCTATATACTGTAACTATGTTTTCAGAGGTGTATAAAGATCAAGCGTAATGTTTTTATTGCATTTTTATGTGAAGTCCCAGAGAACAATTTTATTGCTCATAGTTTGCTCTTTCATAGAACGGGAGATTTTTCTCACTTGTGTTTCATTTAGGTATGAAAAAATCTGAGATCCACCATGCTTAAACTTAAGTGAATGTCTTTACTCTTCAGTTCATTTTATTGCTTTCTAGGAGAAACAACTCATTTTTATATAATGCATATTTTAGAGAAGGATAACAATTGCCGGCGATGACTTGTTTCTCTTTTAAAAAAATATATTTAACTTTTGTAGATAAAAGACAAGAAAAATCCCAGATCTCCACCGGGGACAAAATGCTGCCATTGAACTGTTAGGATGTTCATCAGAGTGTCACTGTCAAAGCATGATGACAAGCATTGTGTTACGGCTTGAAACACACATTCGTTCTGTGTTTTAATATTTGCCGGTTTATACCAAGACATAAATACGTCATGACAGTCTGTCAACTACAATTAGAACCCCTGTCTATGATCAGAAGAGCTGATATTCTACAGCAAGAGAGAGAGAGCTGTGAGCTCACGGAGAACAGAGAAATAACAAATAAATGCCTTAACATGTTTCACGCAGACTCTTCTCCCTCTGTGAGGATCCTGTTCTTGTTTTTAATCAGCTGCTTGTGTTACTTACTACTTACTGATGGTTAAGAAAAATGAAAGCAACACATCATCACATTCTCTCTGTACTTAAGACACTTAAACGAATAGTTCACCAGATCTCAAGTTTCAAACCTACTTGATTCTGTGAAAACCAAAGAAAGATATTTCGAAAAATGTCAACTGAGATTTCCGAGGCTCCATTGACTGGGAAAAATTTTATTTGTAGTCAATCATGACCAGAAATCTCAGTTGCTAACATCCTCCCAAATATCTTTCTTTGTGTCTAACCAAATAAATGTATACAGGTTTGGAATAACTTGAGTAAATGATGACAGAATTCACTTTTTTGAGTAGACTATCCCTTTAACTTTCCTGTCGCTCAGTGGTAAGAGCATTGTGGTTTCGATCCCAGCGGACTGCACATACCTATGTATACATGTCTAGGATAATGCAATGGAAGTCGCTTTGGATACAAGCGTTTGCCAAATGCATAAATGTAAATGTAAGGTTGGGCACAAAAGTCTTGTTTAATTGGACTGAGAGAGAGCATATTACAGAACTCGAAGAAAATGTTAGTGGTGTTGTATCTTCTTTTATCATATTTTAGGCAAAAAAACATAATGACACACCTCTAAACAATTTCAGATATCATTCATGTCCGGTCCAGTCTTTGCAAGCAAAAATAAAAGTGATGCTTGCCTCAGTGATCAATCAAAATGTGTGATATTATGTTATTTTATACTGTGATCACATGACAATAAAATGCATAATACACTGTAGAAAGAGAGACATATCAAGTTCTAATAGGTTAAACTGAGCTGCTTCTCTTTGTGATCAATGTGGTCATTCTCTGTGACAGCAGCACGAGGAGAGCTCGTGTCCTGTCGCGCTGAACAGACGTGATGTTTCTGCAGGGCCACACTCATTTCATTTATGATGTCAATAATACACACAAACACACACACGTGACAGCAGCACACACTATCGGGCTGGTATCCACGCACAGACAGCAGCCCAACTGTTTCCCAGAGATAAGCTCGAACACTGAGTGCTTCAGAGAGAAAGCGATGTTTGGCACTATCGAATTAACAATCTGGACTCGGAACAAAATGTAGCTGACAACAAAAGTTTTCAAACAAAGAGTGTGGGTTCACAGTGTACAGATGAGATGTTGTGGAGTTCTCAATGTCAGTCTGATAATGGACTACAGGGTTTATCAGATGCTCCAGATCACATTACAATAATAGAAATCTATTTTCCTCTGATTGATAATAAATTTGACTGAAGATGATGATGTGTAATGATGAAGGTCTGGATTGTACACTAGGCTGACAATGCATCTGTGGGTTGGTGTGTGGGTGTGGGTTGGATAAGATGATGTCTTCTCACATGTGAGTGTATATTATGATAGGGATAACATTAAAGGACTAACATCAAACATTAAAGGATTTTAATGCACAGCACGGCGCTTTGTGTCCGATGTTACAGTGTAGCCTAATTTTTGACAGTCATTTTTGTCACTTAATGAAAAACATTGATCAAACTGATAGGAAATACCTGTGTATTAAACGGTTTTAATGTACACCTTCCAGCCAGAAGGTATTTTAACAGACGATGGAATAGTTAAATTCAACTTATCATTCACGTTTTCGTGTAAAACTTATCATTAAATAAATTAAAAGTTAAACACAGCATCATTATAAATGTGCAATGGTATTACAATCTCCACTATACATCCTATCATACAACGCTACAATCGGATTATGGTATTTTTTTTATATTTGTAAATTGCAATCTTCACAAGACTATCAGTAAAGATATTGAAAGTGATGCTTTGATAGCTTTTGCAGCTGAAGTCTTGATCATTCTGAGCTGTAGAGATCTCAGAACACACTGTAAAGACACATCAGATGGAAATATGTCTGCTATCTCTCTAGGTGCGTGTGCTATTATAATTCTAGAAAGGAGAGTCTTTCATCAGGTGTTTCAGCGCTGGGTTCGTGGCAGGGCAACTCAACAGGCTCATTAAAAGCGGGAGCAGGTGCACTTTCATGAGTGAATATTATAATGCAATGTCAGACAGAGAGCAGGTTAGTGCGGAGAGCACAGCCTCTCTCTCACAGCGCCCACTGTACTCCAGTAATCATTTCCATGACTACAGCAACTCACTGGAGAATCCTCTGATCTCATGAAAAGTTTACATCAACCCTTCATAAACGTTCAAAGACACCGAGCTCGCAACTGGAATGCTGCAGTAATCATAAATTTAAGATATAAAGATATCAAATGTGAACCTGGCAAAACACCTGGCAGCCGGTCTGTAATTCTCACATGGTAAGCCATACAGTATGTGTTATATACTTTACAGCACATGCTGTGTGGTCCGGTGTCAGCCTAATGTCCATACAGGCCAATTACTGCCCCCAGCTGGAGACTGACTGATAGCGGCTCTCTAAATGCACTCTGAAATGACACATCACAGCCAATGACACGAAATATATCAACTGAACAATTGCAATAAATAAATAAAAACAGACGAGCTTCTTGGGTGTATATACAGTCACTTATTTTCTTGTTGGAATAAACTGTAGAAAACAACTTGGATTGCTTCTCGTCCTGTCCAGCTCTCCGAGCGAAACATCCACATACTGTCATCCCATTAATCAATTATGGATGCTTTCTGCCAAACCAAATGATGGGTGCCACTATTTTTTGTTTTATTTATTTATATTTCTCTCAAGGGCCCAGTTTTAGTGTGTCCCAGTTTCAGAGAGTGGGACAGAGAAAGAGAACCGTTAGATGTAAAAACATAGGCTGCAGTAATATCTCAGAGAAATACTGTCTAACTATGGGATTAGTATTACTTACAGTATATTTTCTATCTTGAAATGTTATTACAACAAATTATTATCTACAAATTATTATCTTATTATGTAATTTATCTTCAAGATTCGTCATTATTTTGTTTAAAAAGATGAAGGTAAGCTCTTTGTAAGAACAAACAGTGATGTCATTTAAGCGACCAGTTTGTGAGTTCTATTTAACAGCATGTAAATATTTTATATTCCGGAGTTTCAGTGGTCCACACCAAAGTAAACTAAACCGGTTCATGATGCCTTGTCCAAAAACATGATAAATAAACAAGATCTCAACTTCTGCAAATCGTGGTACCACAATGCTGGGCTGTACTCGTTGCTATGGTCTGGATATGAATTGAGATTCATTTTTTCATGGGGTTTGAGATGGCAAAGTTTAAAGTTTTGGGTTAGTGGTTTCGTCAAACCAATAGTAATAGTGATACCTGTCACAGCGTGCACAATAAATAATACAACTATTTTAATATATCTTTATTCTAGCATGGAGAAAGACTGTAAGAAACCGAGAGAGGGAGAGAAACAGAGGGAGAGATAGGAGTGAGTGATTGATATTTATGAAATCAGGCATCTTTAGAGAGCTCGAGGTAGAGAGTCTGTTTTTTTTCAATAATCAGGCTCTTTGTGTTGGGCTTGAATGAGCTGAAATCACAGCCGAGGCACATTCGGAAAGACATTTGCACATGTCCTGCCACCGATGTGCTTTATCTGTTCAGAGACTTGAACAACCATGACAAGCAAATATTCATTCATGGTGTGTGATTAGAATAAGCCTTTATCAATTATAACACGTGCAATACAAGTTTTGAATTTCTGCTGGATTTTATTCCTCGTATAATCCTTCTGTCAATTTTGATAGTGGATAAATTAAGGGTTTTTTCTGTTTTGCATGAGACAATTCCTTTTATTACTTGCAAATTTGGGTTAAAAAGGATTTTTGTACATTATAGTTTAGGGTCTCTGATGAGCTGGTCATGTCTCGCCCCAGACAGTCTGTGAAAACCCATCCTCTTTACAGTTCAGGTGAGAGATGACACTCTATTTTAAATACTGCATAGCATAAGTGCTTTCCCGTGGGGCTGTATGTGTTAATGTCATTTTATTTATAAGAGTGCATTTTGGCATGTGTTGGCGCATTTTGAAGGTGAGAAAAATCTTACCGAAGCATGCAGAGTTACTTTTACATTTCACAAAGTCTGCTCACAAGAACCTCTGCTTTATCCAACTGTGTCTGCATATACTCTGGATTCACAGATATTTTGTTTTCTGTTTTGGTGGTCTGATGAATTTGGTGAAACGGTGATGTCCCAGAGCAGTCAGCATGGTAATGAAGTGTGCTGTGCGTATGACCTATTGTAATGAGTCTAAGATCCTGTTTGTGTTGCAGATGTCCGGGGCAGCTGGCATCACAGGGGCAGCAGCCGTGAGCCTCACAAAGGACAGCGAGCTGCTCTACACCAACCCGGATGATTTTCCACTGGCTTTGAAGCCGGCATTACCTCCAGAACCCAATGATGACACCCAATTACATGAAAATTGTCCCCAAAATGATCCCTGTGTCCCTGCCTCTGATGTCTGTGAACACCAAGCGTAGCAACACATTATTTTCCTTCCAAGAAAACTGTTATGGCTTGCTGTTTGAAATGCCAGTAATAGCTGTTTGATATGTTAGTGATGTACTTTAAGATCAAACGGCAAAAGATTTACCTTGATGTCAATCACGTGACGTAAATGCGATTAAATCTGCCAGCATATGACATTTAAAACAGGTTTGCATGCTTTAAGCTGAAAGCTCAATGGAAACAAATTTGGGTGTAAACTTTATTTCCAATTTTTTATTGATTTGCATTAAACTATGGCATATATCATATATGTAACAGTAACTAAGTTATAAAATGAGACGAACTCCAGGGTAAGTTCTGAATGAGGCTACTTTTGCTTAACCATGTATAAGAACAAAGTGTGCATATTTTGTCATAATGTGTTATGTCATATGTCTCTTCTATCGTTTTATTTTGAAATGTGAAAACAACTGTTTTAGCCCATGAGCAATTTAAATGTCAAACGTCTCCCTCTGTGTCAACATCACTGTGCTCAAGAAAAAATGGGCCTTTGAGTTGTTTTTGCATAACCTTCATTGTGAAAAAATATAATTTAAATGCATGTTATTTTACAGAAAGTATTATTTTTTTATAATTAAATATGAATGTGAATAAAATAAGTTACATTTAGGTTCACTCCAATATCACAGAAACCCATTGTATCAAAAATCGAAATATCAGAAACAGGTGCATTATTTCAAAAAGTGTTTTTATTGGTATCTGAGTTTTTGTCTCAAAATTGCGTCTTCCTCCCTTGGGCTCAAGAGAATAAATGTTAAACGAGAACAAGTGGCCAATTAAATCAGCATGACGGATGACCGTGGTGCACAGATGACAGGCCGAGTTCTTTGATAACCTGCAGAGAGTTTAGAAATAGAGCAGGTGTCAAGGAGAGACTATTGTTTCCTGAGCACTGTGGGTGTCTGTATTGATTTCTTCCCTACATTGCTGCTAATATTTTCCTTAAAACATTGAAATCTGTTTATAATTTGATCTATCTTACATATTGAATTTTTGGCTATAATGTTGATCAGTGATGTTTGTTCTAATAATAGTGATAGTAGGCCAGTAGTAATTACATCTTGTAGTGCAGTACTTCTTTAATTTCTCTGGTAAAAATTTGGGTTTGACAATAATTGTATTTCGTTTAACAATATGAAAGATTAAATGGTTACCACTCATCTCTCATTAACATTTTTCCATAGATATTAATTAACGATTACATTACATGACTGTTAAAAACACAATTATTTATTAATCTAGTAGTAAATATAAGACAAATACATGCAAGGCAAACAGAGAATGGTTTTACTAAAATATTTGCACTCAGGGTCTGCGTATATTCTGAGTACTACAGTATGTTGGTCTTTTTGACTGCGCATTTATTGCGTGGTGCTGTTGCGCTTAAATACAACTGCTGAAGTTTGAACCCGGCGCGCAGCAGCCAATCACAGTGCAGGTTTTTGTCTCACGCAGGGCTGCTGCATGTTCACTCATCATGGTGAGTCAAACAAATCACACAGTTTATTGGCATACTTACGGCCCTTACTTTTTCAAACGTCTATAGATTAAACGTATTATTTGAGATAAATGTTATAGTTTGTTTGAAAGCTTGCTAGAGTGAAATAATGAATGTTTTGTATATAAAATAAACATGGTTAGCAATACGAGCTAAAATGATGCTAATGCTAAAGCTAATGTGTGTTTGAATGAAGACTTGAACTACTCCGTATGTTTAGTTTAAACAAGCGTGATACTAATCCGGGTGTGTTTTTCTCTCTTTGCTGTCACACTTTTGTATTTTAACGACTTTACGTTTGCCTTGATACTAGAGACTATAAAATTCGAGAATGCTCTTACTTTGAGTTAAACGATAAACAGAATAACGTGAAGTGTACATATCATTTACTGATTCCTCTTAATGTTGGTGGGACTTCGTCGTTGTTTAAATAGTGACCAAACCTTAGGGAAAACTCGTAAAATAAATAGAGGTTTGATTTTAAAAGTGAACGGAAATAGATGACTTTTGCACATTATTATGTTATATTATATATTAATGAGCCGACTTGGTAATTTAACCTCAGGCCAAGGCCCGGTTGCATAAAGCACATTAAGTGTAATTTTTCCTTAAGTGTGCCCTTAAATATACCTTAAGTTTTACTAAAGTTATTCTCCTGTTGTCTTTGGTAAAGATAAATCACCGCTTAAGTTTCACATTAAGGGAAACACTTAAGGTGCTTTATGCAACCACGCACAGGTTATCACTTATTCTTGAGTATTGGGAAAAAGCAGGCTAAAAAACTTTGAAATTATTTTAGATTAATCTGTTCCAGATCCTTTTTCCTATGAAAATGTCAAATGTTTATTATAAAATTGTTATATAATTGTTGTTTATTTAAATCAGATAATCCTTTTGCTGCATGTTGGCTTCAAACTGATTTGGCTCTTCCTGTTTTGTTATCATAAGCCGGGCAGAAAAATAGTGAGGACCTACAGTGAGGGAATTATCTAAAAAACCCTTTACAATTTAAGTGGTGGGGATTGAACGTTTGTCTGGTTTCACAGACACATTTTAAAGTGAAATGATTGAATTTGAAAATGAAAATCTGTCATTCACTCACATTTGAGTTGTTCCAAATCTGTCTAAATGTCTTTTTTCTGATGAACAGAGAAAGATATTTGGAAGAATGCTTATAACCGGACAGATTTTGCCCCCCCATTGACTCCCATAGTAGGCAAAATCACTTTATTATTTTATTTTGTTCTGTTGAACACAACAGAAGAAATTTTGAAGAATGTAGGACAGCAGACAAGTCTCTGACATTGTGCTGCCCCGATACAGTGTGGAGAAAAAGTAGGAAACTTAAGGAAATGTTTTTAAAATGAACATCCCCCTCTGTCAGGAGAGGATGATAAGGCATTCTTGGACCTATGTCTCAAGAATCCGTGTTATACATGCATTAACATGCATTTAAGTTGGTTGCATCATCAAGTGACATGTACATTTTTTTAAATGCTCATCACACTTTAGATCAGCAATATTCAGCATTCTCATCAGAGCTTTAGTCACTGTAATGGGCTCTCTTGTTCATAACAGTCCTCGACTGATGCTAATACTGGCCCCAGTCAAGCACCACCTTTTCCTGGTGTTCCACCTTCAGGAATCCCCCCACCGTTTGTAAGTTGGTGTTGGAAAGCCATTCCTGTAAAGGCATCTCTCTTTGTGGCTGCTACGTTTCGTTCATATTACTCAAGTCTGGAATATGTTTGTGTTTTCCAAAGATGGGACCACCAGGAATCCCACCTCACTTCCCTCCAATGGGAATGCCGCCCATGGGCCAGAGGCCACCCAGCATGGCCCCTTTGCCTCCTGGAATAATGCCTCCGATGATGCCACCAATGGGACAGGTAAGATCTCAATCCAAAGGAAACACCACTTGGGCAAACAGACTTCATATTGAAATGGATACCATATCTAGTAACGTATTTAGGCATATTCAGGCTGCTTATGAAATTGCCTCACAGATTTTCTGTTAGACCGTGTTGTGTGGCAGATTTAAGACAAATGTAATTTATAGGGCTGCAAACAGATTAATCGTGATTAATCGCATCCAGAACAAATGTTTGTGTTTACATATATGTATATGCCTGCGCATATTTATTTTGTATTTATAATTACATGCGTGTATTATATATTTACCTTTATTTATTTTTATTTTGCAATAATTTCAATAATATATACATTTTTATTTTTATTCTCATCATTTATTTAGTAATATACATGCATGTGTTTTTATATACAAAATACAAATTTAACAGCACCGTACACAGACATATATTATTCATTGACTATTTATAAAAACATACACATACATAAATATATAGAAAAATATATAAACATTTATATACAGTTTGAATTTAATGAAATTTGTGCAAAAGCATAGATCTTATTGTAGTAGTGCTGTGTTCTTGGTGCGTCACCCGTGTGTGTTTTGAGGTGTACGTCTGTGATTGTCAGGATCAGACTGTAATGGGGAACCGCACAGAACACAAACTCTGCCTCCACACCCCTCAGCTCACAGTGTGTATAAATACCTCATCTCTCCCCTGTGCAACACGGAGGGGGGAAATGAGCAGTTCATATGCATTTTTTTATGAAATTCTTTTCTTAGATGCCTGCCATGCTGCCACCAATGATGCCAGGAATGATGATGCCCCCCCGTATGCCAGCTGCATCTGTACAACCTACAGGGCCGGTATGCTTGCCTGTATATCACTTTCTGTTCCAACAGTTCTTGTTAAATATAGATGCTCACACACTGTCAGCAGTGGCAGAATAAGTGTAATGAACACACTGCAAAGTGGGAAAATGTACCAAATTAGAATCAACACAATTTTTATCATCGCACCTATCCCTATGTAATGAGCGATAGTAGCAAAAAAGAACTGCCTGAATGTATTTCAGGGTACGATATGTCTATTTCTCTATCACATTCTACATCAGATTTTGTTTTGCGACTGTCGTTTTTAGAGTACTGAACATGCTGGGTCTTAATGAAATAGTTCCCTCAAATATGACAATTCTCTATCATTTACTCTGCCTCATCTAATCCCAGATTGTTATGACTTGATTTCTTTAGCAAAAAAAAATAGTTTGTTACAATGTTGTATATTTTCCGATCAATATGTTACATATTCATGAGATTATTGCGTTACGTTCAAATATGGTCAAATCAATAACATTGAATCTTATTAGTTATAGCTTTCCACATCCTAAAACATACATGAGACAACTGTTCATGAGACATGCTAGAACCAATGAAATTTCGTCATGGACATACCACCATATTTTAAAGTGATTGTTCACCCAAAAATTAAAATTATGTTGTTTACTCTGTATGACTTTCTTCTGCAGAACGCGAAATATGATATTTTGAAAAATGAACAGCGATGGAAGCCATTCACTTGCATTGGCTTTGTGTTCATACAATAGTTAAGTTAATGGATGCCACCACTGTTCGGTCAACGTTTGATAGTTTTATCCCTTAAAACTCATCTTACACCATGTGTAAACCGGACGCGACCGGCGTGACGCATCACAACAAAAGACATAAGAAATGCATTAGAACACATTATAATTAAAAACGTTGTCCACATTGGATGCAACGCGGCGCGATGTTACAAACCCATTAAGAAAAAGCAGGTTGTCGCGTCGCATCCAGTGTAGACACGGCGATCGAGCATCAAAATAGCACATGTAAAAAAACAATTATTTCTTCATTCCTTAAAATGACTTGAATTTATATTTACACCCTTACCCTCATTTAGTTAACCCAGATTCGTGAATATGCAAATTAATCATCCACTCATTTGCACCAGCTCGTACCATAGATTATACGAACATAGATATTGCATTAGGCAGTTTCTGATGCTGCTAAAGCCAAAATAGGCATTTAAATGAAATGGAAATATACATGCCATCACTAGGGATGTTATAAGGAGGCACAAG
Organism: Triplophysa tibetana; assembly: GCA_008369825.1. NCBI lineage: Eukaryota > Metazoa > Chordata > Actinopteri > Cypriniformes > Nemacheilidae > Triplophysa > Triplophysa tibetana. The sequence continues at coordinate 22,460,355 of CM017902.1, forward strand.
GTGAAAAGTAGTGGGCCGAGAATGGTGCCCTGAGGTACTCTACAGATAAATGTAGCAGTAGAAGAAAAGATCTTACCTAACTCAACAGAAAACTCAACAGACCTGTTTTTAAGATATGGGCTGAACCATTGTAAAGCACTACCTCAGATACCAATAAAATGCTGTAAACACCAATAGGACATTATGATCTACTATATCAAAGGCAGCTGTATGATCAAGAAGCATCAATTACATATTTTTACAGACTACAAGTTGAATGTCATTGAACACTTTTAGCTAATTAGACTCCTTCCAATGACACCTTACTGGAAAGGTTCTGATAAACGGTATCAATTGTGACTAAACAAATTTTCCATGTACAGTTAGAGGAAATAGTTATTTGATCCCTGCTGATTCTGTAAGTTTGCCTGCTTTCAAAGAAATGAAGGGTCTATCATTTTTATGGTCTGTTTATTTTTAATTTTTTTTTTAATTTTTTTAATTTTTTTTTTAGTTTTCCACAAATGTAATATTAATCATAGGGGTCCACATAATGTGTCTGTGTTGTTTCAGCTCAAAAAACACCACAGATCTTTTAATATACCATGTGCTACATGCCCAATTTTGCATGTGTGGAGAAACGCGATGTTTTGGTGTGTGTCTCTTTAAGTGCAAGTGAGCTGCTAGTCTCCGCCCCCTTTTCAGGAGAAATCGCAGCCATGGCTGTGGGCCTCTGCTTCCAGCGACAAAATAATAAAGTAGGGTCACAAAAAGCGAACGAGAAACAAGGTCTCGTCTTTGAACACCGAACACATGGTTTTCGATAAGCACACCTGTTTCCCACGGGACCATTAGCGTAGCCCTCATGACCGCTTTCGGTAGAAAGAACCGCGTCGCGTATTTACAAACCATACACACAGTTTTCTGAAGTGAAGAAACAAAAGGTAAACACATCGCTATATCTCCAAGTTAAATTAATGTTACACAGGACAATCCCATCGCATGTTTACAATGCACAGACATTTCTTTCTAGTAGTGAATGGACAAACATGTCACAGTGGCATTTTTATCTACCTTTAAGTTTCCACAGGTCCCTTGGGTCTTACTTAAAAAGTACAGGTACACCGTCGCGTGCACGCATACACACAAAGGCGTGCTGTGGTTCGGTGTTTACACAGTTTTTACCTTCACAAAAGCAACTTGTGTCTTTTGGGGTAAAATTTAGCTTTCAGTGAGTGGAAAAATGTCTCTCTCAGCATCTTCTCTGTTCAGTGAGCTGCAGAAGCAGCACATTCATGACCAAAGCTTACTTGTGATAGAGTACAAAACACCATTTACAAGCACATGTCGTTGTTAATGACTGGACATATGAACGTCTGTAATTATTATTTTGTGTCTGACAACAGAAACATTAAAGGAACAATACGCCATTTTTTGGAGGATCTATTGACAGAAATCCAATATAAGACACAAAACTATTTCTTCAGAGGTGTATAGAGTCATTACATAATGAACCGTTATGTTTCTAATATCTTAGAATAAACTATTTATATCTACGTACAGAACGGCCCTACATGCATTGAATTCGCCGCCACTTTTTTCACAGCAGCCTTAAACGGACAAACAACTCTCCACACGCGTTTTCTCTCTCCTGCTGTATCGTGCTGAAATGGATTGTACTCTACAGTTCGTAACGCCTTTGACCCACTGATTAAATGTAAGTTTATTCATCCTTGAGTATGAGAGTAAAATGCGTTCTCTCTACAATTTTAGCGCTCTCTCTCCAGTATATGGACGAGTACAATATTAAAGCGGTTCCAGATAAGCAAGGATCCTCAAAACTGCTCTGTCACACAGCTAATATTACAACAAAAACAATAACATATCTTTGTACTTCCAAACAGAAAAAACAATGTTATTTACATACTGATCCGAATCAAAGCATCCTCCTCGGGAGTGATTTTAAGACGATCTCCAACGACTCTCTGGTGGAAAGTATCTCCATAGATATCTATGAGTATCTCTGTTAAAAGCCTTAGTAACGCGGGTCCTAATGAGTCTCTGCTGGAAGGTCTTTATAACATTAGCACAGGTCCTAGCTCCTGCCTGACTTTTATCCTTCTTTTTATCCACAAACCTTTTATTTTATGTAATAAATAAGACATCGGTCTTTCTACAGTCTTTCTAATGCCCGCATGATCTCTTCCCTGCGTCAATATGAGAACGACATCTTTTTGTACTATGGTGGCCACCATTGTGATTGGACTGAGCGATTCGTTGCAAATCTGTAATACAACGCTAGTGGCCGCTGTAAATCAAAATCTGCGCCTTTAAATGTATTAATGAATATAAACAACAACGGGTTTATTAGGCATTTAGTTGTATTAAAATACAGCAAGTTCCAAGAGGAAACCCAAATACATGATGATTATGTCACGAACATGCTTATTACCACGGTGGGTAATAATAGATTATGACAGATTTTTTGCGCATCTTATTTTTCACATAAGAGTATGTAAAAGAACAGCGTACTGTGTGCACTTATTATAGACACACATACACACACCTGCTCTGTCAGTGCTCATTTGGATCTGCTTTCATTTGAGTAACTATATTAAGCATTAAACAGCCTGTTGTCTGTTAACCATATTAAATATTGATAGCATCACTAATAATTAGTTTCAGCTTTGAACTGTAGATGAAATCATCAGGTAACGCTACAGGAGCTGTCAATCAAGCCCCCTCAGGATATCATTTCTTCCTGTAATTTGGCAGGAGGCAACTGCTGATAACATTAACTCTATTTTTAGACCTACATGTGGACTAATTTAATCTTGATATAAAGGACAGACCGGGATAGACATGAAGTTTGATGTTATGTAAGGGACGTTAAACAAATTAATGTTGAGTGCTTTTTAAGATCTTTTTTTAATGAAAACCTTTTTCTGTTTGTTGCAGCCTGGTGTGAGTCCAGTGGAATCTGCAGGTGAGAAATAAATGATGTGAAGTCATATTTGGATTGAGGATTATTGTTTCTAAGTGTAATCATTGTTATTTTGTTTTGTTTCAGCTCCAGCTGCTCCTGGAACTATAGTAAGAACAAATGAGCTTTATATGTTGTTATGATGATGTTACTGTTGTTATTGCTCAGTAATGCTGGATTTTTCCTGGGTAAAAATGAGTCCGAGGTGGTGCCATCCTTATCTTGTATACACACACACACCTGTAGACCTACCGTACCTTTAAGTGGCTTATCCAAACACTTAACGGGCCCTATTTTCATGAGCGAACGTATGGTGTGAAGTGTAAGGGCGCAAGTCCACTTTTTCTTGTTTAATGATGGGAAAACGGTTGGCGCGCATGGTTTAATCGCGTTGTCCCGGTTCTCTTAATTAGTAATGGATGTTTTTGGGGCGTAACATGCAATAAACCAATCAGAGTCTCCCATTCCCTTTAAGAGCCAGTTGCGCTCGCGCCATGGCGGATTCGCTATTTAAACGTGGAATTTGCAAGAGCAAAGACTAGACGCTTCTCAAGAGAGGAAAAGCATCTGCACGTGCGGGAGGTTAATGGACCAGTTAATGGAGGTTAATGGACCAGCCAAATTTTTGTCTTTATGTACACAATAATAATCTTTTACATTTTACTCCATTTTTTACTGCGCTTGTAGAAAATAAAGTGAAAGCGTGTTGTGGAGATGCCCAGAGGCGCATTTTCTACTAACGCGCTCTCGAAATAACACAAAAATATTGCGCCGTTGTCTTTAGACCAGGCTGGTCTATTGCGCAGTATATTTTCAGTTCCTCAAAATAGCAACGTGCCAACAATGCGCCTGAAAACACCTCTTTTTTGAGCGCAAAGGTTTTTTTGCTATTTAAACAACGTGTTGTGCGATAGGGCCCTACATATCGAAATATAAAACATTAGATGAAAATGATTAAATATTATAAATCATTGCTTTATTCAACCAAACAGAATATCTTTAAATCAAATAAAGCTTTCATCCTTTTCAAATTACATTTCAGCCAACAATTGGCAACTTAATTAGCCAGTCTTAATAAATTAGCAAAGCTCATTCAAATCCTGCGGTCTCTGGTGGTTTACTGAACTTTAAATGATTCACTGATATTTTTATATTCACTAGTGACTGAAAAGTTTAAACGAATGGGTTCGAAGGAGTCATTTGTTAGCGAGTCATTCTGATTGCATTGGCGTTCATACTGGCAAACTCTCTGTGTACAGTATAAAGCTGATTCAACAAACCAACTGCACTGCTTAAATAGTATAGAATGATGTACGCCATGTTAATTTAAGAAACATTTTAAGAAATTTAACTTTCCTTGAATGCAAATCAAACAATACCCACTTGAAAAAACCTTGAAACCGATTAGCTCTTACACCGCGACCCTTCAGTGCTGATTACGAAACAGCGCCCCCCTTGTGGCATAATGCCCCAACTGCAGTTACAAATGACAGTCTGTTGACAGAATACAGAGTGTTTTTAGTGAAGATTCTCGACAAAATTTTGGCAAGACTGAGTTTTGACAGAGGTGGCCGCCTCCAATTATTCTATGCAGGAAAAACACTGTTATGTTTAAATGGCAAGCTGTATAGTTTAGATTATTAAAAAAAATTGTGATTAATATCACTGGTTTTCTCGCAGAGCACCACCTCAACTGATTCTTCACCTGAGGAACTGCAAAGAAAGGTATGTGTCAGTTGTTTTTACAGTTAGATTTTACCTTACACTCCTAAAAATATATTTAAACATAATACATTAAGCCATAATCTTTGTATTATTATATTAATATCATGCATATAAAGTGTAAATGTGATGGATGTGCAGCTGAACTTTTAAGTTGTTATAAAAAGTCAGTTCACCTCAAGTTCACGCAAGTTTATCCCCCAACGTCTAGTAACCACGTGTCTGTCACATGAACTATTAATGTTCATTAGCGTTTTACAATTAAACTTTGATTCTAATTTTAAGCAAGTTATCTGACACATGAAAGTCTTAACCGACTTAAGATTTAATGTATAGCAGGGAGAGGAATGATCAAATGAAGAATTATATCAATTTGAATGCGACCGATTTTTGTTCTCATTTACTGGTTCTGTTTAACCTAACTGGTGATTGCAGGACATGGTTGATGATTTTAATGTTCATTATGTGTCCTGCAGAAGTCATTGTGGACGGAGCACAAATCGCTGGATGGAAAAACATATTTCTACAACACAGAGTCCAAACAGTCCACCTGGGAGAAACCTGATGATCTCAAATCACCTGCAGAGGTAAAGAGATGTCAGCGATGCCATATAACTCACACACACTCGTATCATTACATCTGCCAATAGCTGCTCTTCGCCAATCCAGTCTGGAGGACATGCGCTAGATAATGGCCATATTTTTAAAACACCCAAACCTACTCTTGTCAGTGTAATGTGTTAAACTATTATCATCCAAAGATTATTAAAGAACAAACCAGGAGCCTTGTGACATTATAGTCTTGGTTTTTATTAATAAGGTTATTATAGTTTTACCATCAAATGTAGTGTATAAAACAAACCAGACATGTTCATTTAAAACTAATCTTAAACAAAACTAAAACGTTACGCTCGATCACAAAAGCAGTCTTGAGTAACACTGATGTATTTGTTGCTATAGCCAAAAATACATTGTATGGGTCAAAATGATAGATTTTTCTTTTATCCCAAAAATCATTAGGATATTAAGTAAAGGTCAAGTTCCAAGAAGATATTTTGTTAGTTTAGTTTTAAACTCCCCGTAAATCAAATCGTTCATACTCTGGCTCAGAAATTCCATCTGCGACTCGTAGTAATGTGCTCACGTTGTGTGTGTAAACTTGTCTATGACGACCTGGATTGTGTGCGTATGCAGCAGTGGGGAAACATCGGTGACGCGAGTGATCCGCGCAGTTGACTATCACACAAAACATGCACTGGTGGTGGGCTCGCGTTCTCCTTCCACGTGAAAGAAGCCTTGAAATCTGGTCGGAGTCTGGAGCCCTGCATTCGTTTATAATGATAATACCCTTATTCATTCTCATTCATGTAAATTAAAATAAAATGTTAAACATTTTTTGCAGCAAATGCTGTCCAAGTGCCCTTGGAAGGAGTATAAATCTGACACAGGAAAGCCCTACTACTACAACTCGCAGACCAAAGAGTCCCGCTGGACTAAACCCAAAGAATTGGAGGATCTAGAAGGTCTGTACACACATAAAATCCAAAATATAACATAAAAGAGCAATGTTAAACTACTACATTTAAAAACAATGTTTATTAATGGGTCTTATTTCATTTTTCTTTAGCGATGATAAAAGCAGAGGAGAATGGGTGAGTGTTGTTTTATTTGAACATTAAGTTGTAATTCATACGGTAGAAGCATTGCTTCCGGTGAATTGACTTTGTAATATCCTTTTTGTGGGATAAGAGTAAAAAAATTTTCAATGAAAAAACGCAATAGTATTAGCCGTATGATGACCTGCACCACTCACGTGTTAACAATCCAATATCATATTTGCTGAACTGAATTGCTACTTTGCCGGTGCGAACTGATAGGATGATGTCAGGAACTACGTTCACACAATGTAAAAACAAGCATGGCAGACTCAAATTTGTCTCTCAGTTAGGGTACGCTGCACTTACATTTTCGGATAACGGATCCAGATGGGGGTAATGAGGAACGCTAGTGCACCTATTTAATAGAAAAAGTTAAGTGGTGATGATTTTGTGTGCATGTCTGCGTTGAAGGACCGCTGACGTTGTGGCTCCTGGCACCACACCTGCTGTCACGTCTCAGAGCGAGTCTTCTGTTGCCATGGTTGCGGTTGCCGAGATCGAGACTACCATGACGACAAGCACCATAGAGGAGCAACCGTCTCACGTGCCTGCGCAGGATGCTGAGGTCAGCAGTGATGTCACTGTGAACTCCACTGAGGAAACGCCCAGCGTAGAGACACAGCCCAGGTAATGGAACATGTACAACACATCAGTACAAGAAAACAACATACCTAACAAACAACCTTACCTTCCCTCTTCTGTTAAGTCCCATGTGCGTCTGAATCAAATGAACCAGATCTTTCATGCCTCACAGTTCAGAAGCTGACGTGAATATACACATTGAGGAAAGCGTGTCTTTAAAGACAAATAATCAAAATGGGGCCTGTTTACTTTAAAGGACATTTTTATACCAGCAACTCAAAGCTAAACGTAAGCTAGTAAAAGAGCCAATGTTAAGCCTGCTAAGCTTGTTTGCATGTTAACATTAATAAACCTGCTAGGACTTGAGAGGAAAGGCCATTGTACATTTGTGTCCAAAATGTCCGCATGTTAAAAAATAAATACGATTTCAATCACATGTACACACCCCCTCCAATAGACGTCCGTCATAAAAAAATTCAGACTGGGTTCGATTTTTTTGCGTTTTTTCGCATCCCTAGCAAACATTTTGACAGTGTTGGGGAAGCTACTCTGAAACTGTAGTTTGACAAGCTACAAGCTACTCGTAAGTTAAAGTAGTTAAACTACAGTCAAGCTACCCTTTTGGAAAAGTAGTTAGCTACAGTACAAGTTACTATCAAAAAGTAGCTAGCTACATTGAAACTACATTCAACTGACAAACACGATGGCGCAAACGTTAGTGGTCTTTTATGTTCATTACCAAACTGGCGGACAGATCATGGCGGGTCATTGTAATTAAATCAGAAATTTGATGTAACATAGAGAGCAATAAAGCAGGGTAATTAATACATTTAAAATGGCCATTACTCACCTGTATGTGCGTCCTTAAATTTGTGCTTGAGGTCTTCGACGTAGACTGCGTTTTAAACTTTGGTTTGCAAAGATTGCATACAAAAGTGTAACCTTTACTTGTCGTTTCTTTGAGAGACATGAACTTGGACAAATAAGGCCATGGGTAATTAACGTTAGTTGTTTCTCCATCCTCCAAATCTGCCGCCACGTCTTGCTCCATCATGGATAATATGGGTGTGTCAACCCACTTCTGTACGTCAGTGAACCGTTAGCCGCAAGATGCGTTATTAAACAACAGGTGGCGGTAATGGCAAAAAATGAGTTTGTAATCTAACAAGAAGAATATCCTTGCATCGCGCTGATTCGCGCAGGCTCGACAAAACGCAATGTAGCTTTTGCTCGCGCTACACCGCTACTTGCTGCAAAAAGTAGTTAGCTACTGGAAAAGCTACACTGTTTAAAAAGCAACTGAGCTACTGCCAAGCTACTGAAAAATGTAGTTAAGTTAGTAGCTTCGCTACTTGTAGTTAACTACTCCCCAACACTGCATTTTGAGACGCCATAGAAACGAGCACCTGAAAACGCAGATGAAAATTTTGGACTGTACGTGCAAAGAACTTAAGCGTGCTGAATTAACAGTATAGAAAATAAAAAGGGTTTCTGATTAATATTTTTCTCTCGTCTTGACCCAACTTGGCAGAAACTTTCAGGTCTTGGGTTATATTATGCCTGCTAAAACCGCTTGATTTTCTTTCTTATCACACATGATATCTATAACAACGCATTTCTTGTTTCCATAGTAATGACGTATCTCAGGAGGAGAGACCTGAGCTGGTGAAGAAAGTTTACAAATGGAACACAAAAGAGGAGGCAAAGCAGGCCTTTAAAGAGCTCCTGAAAGAAAAGGTAAATAACTCACTCGCTCTATTGTTCATTGATGAAGGGAGGTGTTGATATTCCAGCGGCTCTTTCTAAATTTAGTGTTTTAATTTGGCACAAAGTGCTCCTGTGAGAGCTGCTGAGGCTGTTTAATTGGTGGTCGTGTGTGTGTGCGATTAGACTGAAGTGAGTGAAACAGACACAGTGGAATCGCACGCTTCACAGATCCAGACAGCGTTTCACACCGATAGATAAAGAACTTTGTGTTTGGTGCCGTCCACACGCTCCTCCAGAGCTTTACGTGACTCCTTTCATTCTTTCGACTTTTCCATTTTTGCTACTCGACAGTCACTTGAGAAATCAATCCAAATTATCCTTGTAAATGTGCCTGTTATTTTTTTGAGGATCTAATGAAATGCAATATAATACACGTAGCGATGTCTTCAGAGGTGTATAAAGACCTTTGTATGAAGCGTTATGCTTTTATTACCTTTGAATGAGCTTTTTCTATCCTCATATACACCGCAGGACCCCTTTTCTGGAATCCGCCATGTTGTTTCTACAGTAGCCTTAAAGGGACAAACAGCACTACAGAGTGCATTTCGTAAATACGTTATCTCCTTCGGCAAAGAAGCAAAAACATGACGTTCTGTGTCGGCAACCGCGGTGCGTCGAAAGGGATGGGGGAGATGTTTGTCGCAATTTGCAACCTCACCACCAGAGGCTGCTAAATTTCATACACTGGACCTTAAGAAGAAAATTATTCAACTTTGTGATGATGTAGATCACAGAATGTTTTTTTTTTTTGGAGTTGCTTCTACTTCTAAGTTATAAAGCCGGAATTATAACATTAAGTGGTAAACTGGCTACATGAGGAAGCAGGTTTAAACATGTTTACATTGCTGGCAGGTTTTGTAGCTAATACACCTTATGTTTACGAACTAAACTGTCAAGTCAACATTCACTATAAACAAAGGCGCATTGGACGGGTTCTTTAGAAGTATCTGAAAATCTGAAGATGAAATACTTCTCCTGTCAAGACATCATTTGACGTGGAAAGTATTTTAGTCGCTAACAATGATTTTGGTAACATCAATTGTAACAGTTAAAAGTAATCTTGGGTATAGAGAGATGTATCACTTAATATATTAACAATATCATTGATTTTATAAATGTGAAATAAAAAACATTGTAACTGTTAATGGGGGGGTGCCATTTTTTGCATCAAAATCTATGATGTCAAATGATTGCAAACTAAACCCGTTCTCTTACTGCTACAGCAAAGCACACACATTTTCCATATATAACCGTAAAATATGAGACGTCAAACATAAGATCAGATATATAAATACACAGGCACACTAGGTGGCGTTATGTCTTCTTTACACAAGGCACCCTGACTGCCATAAAAGAAGAATGCGTTCAGTATCGGAAAGCGTCTGTTCAAGGATTAAATCAAAGCTCTAAATTACCGTCTTTAAGACCATTAAAGACATCAACATCCACCATTGTCGTATACTTTATACATTATGAGAATATACTGAAAAATACAATAATAAGATGCTTGCGGTTTGGTTATTTATTCTGTATTAGGGCACTTGCTAATATTTGCCCCGTCAGCTGCTGAACGAGAGAGAGATGACAATATGCTACTGATGTATATCAACATCAAAAATCTGGATAGTATGCATTTTATAATGGCTAAAAACATCAAACATGAAAAACATCGTATATATATTTAATTCGCAATTATTTTGGTTATCAATATGTTTACAAAATAGGATCTTTATTTTTGTTACAAGCTTTATTTATTTATATATATATTTTTTATCAGTAACACCTTATATTTACTGAAGAATTGATTCGTGTGTTTCTGTGTTCAATTTGGATTAAATATTTTAATTTCTTTAAATGACCTAAATGTAATACTCATGTTAACCTAAGGAGGCCGGCATAATCTGTTTTGATGACGTAAAATGGTTGCACGCACAGCTAGGCAGCCTCCTTAGGTTAAAATGAGTATTACATTTACGTTATTTAAAGAAATGAAAACATTTAATGTGTTTCTAATGACAACTAACTGTAGTGTAAGGGGATAACAACCTTTTAAGACTCTTCATACTTGTTCAATACAGAAATGTGTGTCGCCCTTTTGTTGCATAGCAAGATTCTGTTCCCTGTTAATTTCTTGTTTTCCTTCAACAATGTATTAATAACTTTTTAATTTATCAAAGTCCGCTTCTCTCATGGCTTCCACTTGTAAACAATGTTCAATGAATATCTTCAGGATTCCATCTGATAACAGTTCGTTAGCGAGATGCAAACATTAATTTTTCTAATTTCAAGAACACATTTATTTTCAGGGTTAGGCTTCATCATACATTATTAAAGCCTTCATAAATTATTACTGTTTTTTGGGCTGGTTGGGTAACCACAATTTAATAATGGGTCAATCACTCATGGAAAATGACTTGAGGGATCATTCTGCGGATAACTAACAGAGATAAGCATGTTTTGTACTCGCTTTTCTCTTTTGTCGGAATATAAAGCTTTTCCAGAAGCTTCCAGATGCTTAGTGTCATTGTTTTTCTGTCACTGTAGGGGGTTTCCTCTAATGCATCATGGGAGCAGGCGATGAAGCTCATAATAAACGACCCACGTTACAGGTATTTATAATACTGCACAGCAATATTGAGATTTAATCGCACATAAATCCTGCAGGTAAACTTTTCCCTGCAATGCTTTCCAATACCAATGCGTTTAACCTTCTGTCTGTCTGTGTGTGTCCAGTGCTCTGCCCAAGCTGAGCGAAAAGAAACAGGCATTCAACGCTTATAAAGTCCAGACAGAGAAAGAGGAGAAGGAAGAAGCCAGAATCAAATACAAAGAGTCTAAAGAGACTTTCCAGCGCTTTCTTGAGAACCATGAGAAGATGACCTCAACTACTAGATACAAGTGAGTGAACGCAGAAAATGTACACACACACACACACACTTGATGAAACACACATGATCTCTATTTTGTATTTCTGCAAACGGTGAAAAGTATGCTAACTAAAGCAGGTTCTGGTGCTGTTGATCTGTCTGAATCTGTGATTCTCTGCAGTTGAACCTGCCCAGTTTATCTAGGTGATTAATTTTACATCAGCTTTGTTGTCATGGTGTCACGCGAGGTTTTGATGACATCATGAAATGAAATGGATTTGTTATCGGTGTAAATCGCACCTTTTATGAGGATAGAAATAACAGTGTTGTTTTTGTGAGTCTTAACAAGCGCTCAGTGATGCATTATCTAATTGATAAATGAAGTTTATTTAAGTTTACTTCTCTTCTGTGACACCACTGCCCCCTTCTAACTGATTTCTGAATTGCGGCAGTGTTTGTATTCCCACTTGAGATATTGAAGAAATGGAGTTTTCGTCAGCGTTTCTTCACTCGGACCTTATGAAGCCATTGTGGTTTAAACAGATGATGTGAACGTGAATTTGTGTCCTCAACAGAAAAGCGGAGCAGATGTTTAATGAGCAGGAGGTGTGGTCATGTGTCCCAGAGAGAGACAGGCTGGAGATCTATGAAGATGTGCTTTTTTATCTGGCCAAGAAAGAGAAGGTATGACTCCTGACGTGTCCACTGTTTTTCATGTTGAAATATACAAGTGTAAATATTGGCATCATTTCAATAATTCGATTTTTTTTTTCTCACAAATTTAATCAAAATTAGGCAGAGGAAAAATTCTTGATTTGATCCAATTCTGATTTTTGAATCTAGCAAAATTCCATGTTTTTTCCTTTGTTGTTCTTCTTGAATAAAATAAACAGTATAAAATGTATAAAAACTAAGGCTGTCAACATTTTTTAAAATATTTAACGCAATTATTTTATCATCCTTCGCCTAGCGTTACATTATATAAACACGCTCTTATTCATGTAAAGGCCTTTAAACCATTTAAGCGCAATTTGAAACATTGATTTGACGCGTTCAGTATAGCTAGACGCAACGTGACAGCGGTCCTGTATCTAGCTCTGTTTGAGAGCTGCTCTTTTTATTTTATTTTAATCCATTTCTATCTTATCTTACTTAAAAACTTTTTAATAATTCGTTTTTTTGATTTTCTTATATTGAATTACTTATCCTTGTACAGCACTTTGCCAAACACGTGTTGTTCTAAAAAGTGCTTTATAACTAAAGTTTGACTTGACTTGGTGTATAAAGTGATAGGCTAAAGGCAGATCTGCGTAGAGAGACCGCTCTTAAAGGGGCCGCGTTCTTAAAACTGCTAATGTGACTCCTGTCATTGATGTTAATCAAAGAACAAAAGAAGAAAGGAATTCTGTGTGTTTATTAGCTTTAATTCTGTATTAAATTTATCCTTTAAGCATTAACCTGTTAGACATGATAGCTCTGTTATATTGTACTTCAATGTTGAATGGCTATAATTCTTGTTAAAATAAAGAAAAAATCCTCAATTTAATTTAGACATCAGTTGTGGTACTCATATCAGAATGTTGGCTTTAATTCATAAAACGATGATAAGGAATTCATTTGGAGATTAAATGATTTGAATGTAAGAGTATATTTGAACACATTAATGTTATGTGCGATTAAAATACATTTTGTAATCGATTGACAGCCCAAATAAAACGGGTATCATAACTATCCTCAATGTTTTCTGTTTCAGGAACAAGCCAAGCAGCTGAGGAAGAGGAACTGGGAGGCACTTAAAAACATTTTAGACAACATGGCAAACGTCACATACAGAACCACCTGGTCTGAAGCTCAACAGTATCTGCTGGACAACCCCACTTTTGCTGAAGATGAGGAACTACAAAGTACGAACACACACACACACACACTGTGATGCCCTGTTGATCATGCTTTTAACCCATATAATATGAGTGAGAACGCTTTTATCTTCATCTCTTTGTGTGTGTGTTAGACATGGATAAGGAAGATGCCTTGATCTGTTTTGAGGAACACATCCGTGCTCTTGAGAAAGAGGAGGAAGATGAGAAACAGAAAACCCTTCTGCGAGAGAGACGCAGACAACGCAAGAACAGAGAATGCTTCCAGGTGACTGACACATTCGGGGCTTTGTTGTGTTTTTCCACTGTCACGTGTACGTCCAGTGTATCGAAAGCTCTTAGCTCGATTCATTGGAATTTGATGCTGGAATATGCGGCTTTTATTACAAACATCTTTACAAATATCAAAATTAATTTTAAGATTTGATGTCATGTTATGAATTAAAAAAAAAAGATCATATCCCTCATGTTAACATCGATTTGATTCTCATTTGTATTTATATTTATTTGATTTCTTTTCGATTTGATTTATTAACATTTCTATAAAATGCTAGATTTTCAGAGACCAAATTCATATTTAAATACAAGTGCTGGTCACTGAAACTTTCTAAATTGGCTGCATCACAAACTGCAAAATGCACATTACTATTAAAACATTGTAAATGCAACGGGGAAATTCATTTCCATCTAGAAGAAATAAAACCCTATTCAAAATGTTAAATCAGGCTCACCTGAAGCCTTTGTCTGAACCTTCCACCACGTTTTTTCCTTTAAGTAAATCGAAAAATGGCGACATCTTCAGGACGAGAAGCGAATTATAGATAATATTCACATCCTCTCAAGCACGCAGACTAAGAACTGATTCAGGGATTTCCGAATCAGAGAAACAATATTTTTATCCCATCCATAGTTCAGTGGGCGAGCTTGGCAAAAAATGAGTAAATGTTTACCAACGTGCTGAATTCAAGCAGTCTAAATGTGGGGCACTTGTGTATTTTTGATCTTGTGTTTTCAGAACACCAAACTATCCACTGTTCATGCTTTGCTGATTTCAACGCTATATTGTTCTTTATTGTATAAACAAAACACAAAACGTGTGATTTGTGTTGTTAAAAGAAAACGGGTCAACTATGTGAAAACTAGCATTGCATTTGACGCTTCATTTGTGTTCAGAAATTTCTGGATGAGCTTCATGAACACGGGCAGCTGCACTCCATGTCTGCCTGGATGGAGATGTACCCGACCGTCAGTGCTGATATCCGCTTCAACAACATGTTGGGCCAACCAGGTCACACACTTTCTCACACACTCACAGGTTTTGATGCAGATGTACAATACATGTCTTGCCCTCATTTCAGAGTGTCCCATTTTACTGTGAACTCTGCTTCACCTTGTAATAATCAGCAATTATGAAACAATTGTGGCTCTAAAATCTGATCTAAAATGAAGGGTTAGGATTTGAACACCTAAACCTTTGTGTTAATCTGCTGCATGTTGACATGAATGATCCTCAGTGGTCTTGTTGAAAGGAGGTTAGCTTTTACTTCTCGAAGTGATCACTCTCATACTAAATCTTACTGTATGTGATTACACTTGTAAATAAGCCGATAAGATTTTACTCCTTTGTGACAGAGGCAACAAACACAATTTCTTATGCACCGTTGCTTAGGTGAGAGCACCCCCTATCGCAATTTTTTATATAAGTATATACTTTTCATTTGGTTTTTGAATGCCATGCAGACTTTTATTAATGTAGTGCTTTTCACAATTTCTATTGTACAAACCAGCTTTACATACATCATAATCCTTTTTTTATGAACGTTCCCCCTAGTATTATTTATTTTTAAGAGAATATACAGTATTAAGATAGATGGTATTATTGAAAGGTTTTCTCTATGTACTCTGATTCAATTGAAGTATATTTAATTTAGGTCACATCTGGCGACTAAAGTGAAATAATGTATAGTACTAGGCAACTGTGACTCTAGCTTCCGCGTGTCCGTAGAGGGTTGAGACTGAAAGCAGTGTTAAACAGCTAAGAATTTATATAAACAATATCACTGTTTTTCCTCAGGCTCCACCCCTTTGGATTTATTCAAATTTTACGTTGAGGATCTGAAAGCCCGCTACCACGATGAGAAGAGAATTATCAAAGACATCCTGAAGGTGAGCGGATCAGAGTGTTCGCGTCAGTGTTTATCAGGTCTGCGCTGAAGCTCTCAATAAAGTGCGCGTGTCACTGTGTGTTTGTGCAGGATAAAGGCTTTCTGGTGGAGATCAACACAGGCTTCGAGGATTTCGGCTCAGTGATCAGCTCTGATAAACGTGCCACCACGCTGGATGCTGGAAACATCAAACTGGCCTTCAACAGCGTAAGCAGGACATATAACTGCTATGATTGTCTCATATGTACTGGATCTCTTCTGCAGTAAAGCCCAGCTGTTGTAAATGACAGGTTTTAGAAGCGTCACAGCCCTTCTGACATGTTTCACAATATTGTTTCTTTTATATTATTCAAATTTGCAATAGATGACTGTGAAATTAGGAAAGTACACTCGTATTTATGTTTAGCCCTTTTTATTTGTGTGTGCGAGACAGTTACTGGAGAAAGCAGAAGCCCGCGAGAGGGAGAGAGAGAAAGAGGAGGCACGGAAGATGAAGAGGAAGGAGGCGGCGTTTAAGAGCATGCTGAAACAGGCCACGCCCCCTCTGGAGCCAGAAGCCGCATGGGAGGCAGTATGTCACTCAATGACACCGAATATCAACTATTATCAGAAAACCAATGCCAGTCGTAATTCTGTTGGTAATACTTTGTTCTTTCTGGATGCGTGACAGGCAAGAGAGCGGTTCCTGAAAGAGCCTGCGTTTGAGGATATCACGCTGGAGTCGGAGAGGAAGAGGATATTCAAAGACTTCATGCATGTTCTAGAGGTTTGACATATGGGTTTCTGTAGTATAAATACAGTTTAAGTATATTTTGAATCACTGAAAGGTTGTGATTGGTTAACTATGAAGTGAACCGTTTAACATTGAGATAAAAAAGTAGATTTTAAAACGACGTGTCCTATCTCACAGCACGAGTGTCAACATCACCACTCTAAAACTAAAAAACACTCAAAGAAGTCCAAGAAACACCACAGAAAACGCTCAAGATCTCGATCGGTGAGTGCAGCCTCACGCTTACTGTCTGTGCATTACTCGCCCTACAAACCACTAACCCGTGTCCTCTGTGTATCTCTGCCAGGGTTCGGAGTCCGAGGAAGAAGATTACCACTCCAAGAAGAAGAAACGTTCAACATCGAAATCTCCATCCGAGCACTCATCCTCTGGAGAATCTGGTTTGTTGTTTTTAGTGTTACTACCACTAATAATTATAAACAAGTGGCATAGAACGGATCAAGTTAAATATAAAAGAAACTTGTCATTTTTATCAAGACTGTTGTAAACAACATAGATGCAAAAATATCGACATTTACAAGAGAATAAAGATTAACAAAAATCGTACTACTTTGCAGACATTGACAAGTCCAAAATAAATTGAAGGATTGTTGCATTGGATCAATATCTTGTTTTCAATTAATTGATAAACTGCTTTTTTGACAGCTTTTTAATGATGAATGATCATTTGTTATGTTTCTTTTTACAGAGAGAAGTTACAAGAAATCTAAGAAGCACAAGAAGAAAGGAAAGAAAAGACGACACAAATCAGTGAGTACAGTCAAGCAGGAGCACCTTAATAGGATTTGTGGTGTTTTTGAAAAGGATGTTCAGGAACCAAATCTGCTCAAAAAATATTGTTAACTGTCTGTAGTTTAGTTACGGGGGAGTCTTACAGAGGTGTTAGAGGAATGGTTGGTACACTGTTGGTACAAAATTTAAAATGCATTCTATGAGCGTACTAAGCCTTCTCATCATCCTGCAGGGCTCTCCAGAGTCTGACGGAGAAAAAGAGCGAAAGGGGCGAGAAAAAGAGAAGGATAAAGAAAACGACAAGTCTAGAGGAAAGCCCCGTGGAGAATCCAAACAGAAATCTCCAAAAAGAAAGAGTGCGAAAGAGGAGGTGATAGATGAAACATGCTGCCGCTGACCATAGGATTGTGTACTATTATAGTGACCTGTATGCTATCATACTACTACTTCATTACAAATACATTTTTATTCGTAAAAATATACAATAATGCTTTTAAAAAAATAAATATATCACTCCAAGGCACTCGAAAGTGTTATAAAGGTTAAAAAACCTTTTTTAAAATCACGTCACACACGTACACCAACGTCAACGCCAAGTCCCTTTAAACAATCATCTAGTCACATGACAGTCACCCGGTCAAGTATCGAAGCAAATCAAAAAAAGTAGTTTTATAAATATAACAACTCCTATAATTCATATAAGTGCACGTGTGTGTGATGTGTGATGTGTTTTTAGATAAAGCCATGCGTTAAAATTCGCTAACTAACTTTAATAACACTTTCGAGTGCCTTTAGTGATGTTTTGATTGAAGATGTTATGAATTAAAGGGCACCGATACATGTACTCCAGGAGCATTCATTGCATTTCTTCACGTACAATAATTCTTTATTACACATTATACTATCCAGGGGCCATATTTTTCTTGACCTCTGAGTCCGCAGTGCTAGTTGTTTGTTTATTTATTTTCTTGTCCGTTTGTTTTGTCAGTAGCCTTCTCAAATAGGTGATAATATATAATCGGCTGATCAGATCTGTGTGTCTCTCTCAGGGAGGATGGGACACGTCTGGCAGTGAACTCAGCGAAGGAGAGCTGGAGAAGAGGAGACGCACTCTATTAGAGCAACTCGACGCACCATAATCAATCACTGTCCTACTGTCTGTCTTTCTCTCTCGTCCATTCCTGTAATGTGTATTTCATCCCTTTAGAATGTGCTGACTGCATATGGATGAGGATCTGAGTGGTGGATTTTTGGCTCTGTATTCAAGGCAGTATTGTCTGAACATCAGCTGCATTTTTGTAAGATTATTTTCAGAGGTTGCAAGTATTACTTTGCCTTTAACTGCAGAATCTTTTTTAGGTAGTTGTACATTGAATGCTAGTTTTTCGAACATTCGCTGAAAAAATAAACAGGCCTTCAGAGAAACAACTGTTATCATTCAACTTCAAATGAATTGTCGTAAAAGCCATTTACAGTTTTTTTGTCAATGTTACCAGTACAGAGAAGTCTGGAGTTGTTTTAAACTTTGATTTTGACAAATAAACCTACAATTTGATTTTATTCTTGTTTAATTTACCTTTTATCAACTACAGGTTATGGAACATGCAACTCGACTCATTTACTTAAACAATAAAATGCATTTGTATAGAGCCTGTCACCTCTGCATTAACCGTTTTTAAAGGACTGTTATTGTGATTAATAATTAGATCTTTATATATTTGATACTACAATGAGAAAAACAGGATTTTTAAAGATGGACCTATGATGTTACAACATTTTTTCTGCTCCTAAAACGATTTTACCCGAAATGTGTTTACTGCTCAAAATTGTTTGTTTTAATGAGGTGTTTCCCAATATTTTACATTGGGGTGTGATACTGGTTTTCAATGTCGCTGTTTAACTAGAGAGCTTTTGTCACACTAAGCAGGGAATACAAAAACAATGCAAAACATCACATCCCATGTGCTACAGTTGTGTAAATATTTTATTTCATTGAACATCAAGAAATCATGTAACTAATTTTAAATGTATGACATCAGTAAGCATATAATGTCTAAGATACAGTAACTTGCCAGTTTATTCCAGTTTTTAAGAGTGGAATGTAGAGAGATATACATTTACAATAATAATTATACATTGTTTTTCTCTGATGAGATGTTTTAGTTTAGAATGACATGTAAAAATCTAGTTTCTTAGCATTACAGCATGCTCTTCTGCTACACGCTTAAAAGGCCCTATTAAGAATTCCAGTTTTATTAAATAAACAAAATGCAGAGAAGGAGAAACTATAAGTTAAATATTCAGAAGATGTAGAAATGATTTTTGTTTTAAACAATATTTACAATATTAAGAGTAAAAAGTGTAAAAAAACGATGCGACTGTTTTGTAGCAAAATATCTGTACATGTACAAATGGGTTTTTGTGAATGTGTTTGTTTGCACTTAAATACAATTAGAACATGATGCATTCAACAGGTCATTACACAAAATACAAGTGAGCTTGGTGGTCCCTATTATCAGAATAAGTCCAGTTCACATAAGGTTAAGAAACATTAACTTGTATGAATCAAGAGTGACAAATTTGCTTTAGTGGTCATAGTCTGTGTTTTCGATCCACAGTTAAAGGCGGGGTGTTCGATTTCTCATAGCCTTGTTGATGTTCAAATCACCAAAACAGACACATACACCGACCCCATCTTTTGCTTTCGCCAGCGCTCGGCTTGACTAATGTCCGTCCTGTGCACCTCACTGCTGAGTGCCTACACGGCTTGCGTTGTACTCGGTCCCACTTTGTCTAAACAAGTGTAATTCGAAAATCAAACACCCCTCCTTTAATGCACGAAGCAATGTCAAGTGCCTTAAACTCATTCAAAGAATTTTGGGTCGAACCGAAGTTAAACTCTTAGACGATCAATAACTCGTGGTTATCATTCATATGAGGATTCTTTACAAATGATCTGCTTATAACCCCAAAGACAATGTTAGTGATTTCATCAGACTACTCTCGTGTTAACACTTCATGTTTGTTTGATGACCAAAACCTACATTAAACTTTCCTTGAGCATCATTTCACATCACATTTTTAAAGTCCTTCAACAACACAGAGCCTGTTCCTCAATCTTGGCATTGGCCCTTTTCTCCACCATATTCGACTTGACTGGACTCCCTCTTCACTGCCTTTTAAATCTGTGTCTCTTAGCCTCTGCGACTCCATCGTGACTATCATGTTCATGACGTATAAAAGTGCTTTAAACATGTTCTGATTAGGAATGAGCAACACAGATGACAAGTTGTCTATACGCTTGACTTGTGTACATGGACATCTCCGGCTGCTCCGTCTTGTCCTGCCGTTTTCATGTTAGCATCTTGTCCCATGCTATGATTTTAAGGTGTCGTGTTTTGAAATATATCCTGGTGGTAGTCTAGTAAGAAAGTGTTTCCATAAAAACACAGACCATCAGCTGTTCTGTATAAAGGACAGCTCAGGATACTGTGTGCCATAAAAACAAATAAAAAGACACAGATGATCCAAAACCTGATCAGACAGACGGTGATCAAATTAGGCACTTGGGTGGCAAAAAGTTGCTCTCAATATCCCACCCTTTATTGTCCTCAGAAGCGGTAGAGCTCCTCTTGCCCATCCAATCACATTCACTCTGTCCTCGTCACATGACCATCTCTGGACCGTTGATTGGCCGTAAGTTCTGATCATCATACCGTCTCCGAACGCTCCTCCTGACGGCATCAGCTCGCCTGTAAGGCTGGTTTCTTAGATCTGATACAGGAGGAACAAAAGACGTCAGTTCAAATATCTGCTCAGATACTCTGGACATGCTGGTGGTCAACTGGGCAAAGCAGCTTGAGATTCTATAATATTTACAGTCGTATTTCATCTTCACACCTACATTATAAAAGACACGTATTTTCTGATGAGAAAAAAAGGAAATCCAAAATGTTCATTTGAAACTACAGGAATCTACAGTAAAGTGGCCCCAAAAGTCCATTTGCACTCCTAAGCCCTCCTTTAATGATTTTTTTTATTAGATAAAACACATCAACCATTTGACTTTTCTGAAAACTACGTCATTTTTCTTAATCGTCTTTACTCTCATTGTTAAAGGAATAATTCACAAAAAATGTAAATTCTCTATTTTCTTTTTAATATGGGCTTCCATTAAAGTCAATGGTGTCCAGTGTTGTTTGGTTATGAACATTGTATAAAAAGTCTTTTGTGTTCTGCAGAAGTACGAGAGTCAAACAGGTTTGGAAAGACACGAGGGTGAGTAAATGATGACAGAATGTTCATTCTGAGGTGATCTATCCCATAAATGTGTCATGTTTGACTTAAGTGTGTAAATACATTTTGAGGCCCAATTCTAGTTCTAAATGGCACAGATGAAGAGTCAAATATCTCTAAGCGTGAGTCTGTGTGTTCCAGGTCACAGAAGCACCCGATCAACACATTTTCAAACAAATCAGTTCAATCAGGTGAACCCCAGGACCTTGGAGACTCAGCCCGTGAGCGTCAGACTCCAACAGCCCTGATGTGTGTTTAAAAGAAAAGATAGACAGATAGAGAGAAAGAAAGAACGTAAAGGATTTTTTGAAAGAAATTGGTATATGATGAAGGGAGTTTTGTGAATGATACAAAAAATAAAGAGAGAGATGCTTGCCAGGTCTGAGTAGCATCCACTGAGGTACTACTGGAAGAGTTCCTTACCCTCGAGCGCACATTGGGAAATTTAGTAATATTATTCTTCTTTAAGGCTGAGTGGAAAGGAGACAAAATGGAGGTTAGACTGGACCGGACACACCGGTCATGACAAGGCATCGGCGATCCAAGCTTCCCAGGGCTCAAAGAGGAAAGGTGAAAGGTCACAGGTAGGGTGTTATGATGGCAGAAGCGCTGCTGCTACTGCGGTAATGAACTCTAAAACTCAAGCTGCTCTGCACAATGACTTCAGCGTCCAAACACAGCAAAGCAAACCATGATGTCTGCTTGATCACTTTATATTTAAACAGTAAAACAAACGACAGGTCACCACAAAAAATTCCCAGAAGTGCCAAGACACACGTTAAGCTCATGCAGACATGCACATTGAAGGACATGTGGGTGAATCTCATCAAGCCTATTTTAGGAGGAACATGACGCACATCCCCAGCGGTTTTTATTGTGATACAGTCATGGAATCGTTTCTAAAATAAAAGTAATTGATATGAAAGCATTTGATATGTAAGTGATTGACAAATAAACTATAAATGGTGTGACAGCACATTACTTACAGGGTTTGCAGAATTATATTTATTGGCAACAGTTTGTTCAAAGATAAATGAATATTAAACATCAACACATCTTTATATTTACAGAAACAAATTATAAAATTACAGCCTTACGCAAAGGATTCTGGGAACCAGAATTTGGGAACTAGAAATCCACATTAACATTTTTAAATTGAGTCATTTAAACGACTATACTTAAATGTGGATTTCTGATTCCCAGAATGCTTTGCATAAGGCTGTTATTTTCTTATTTCCCTTTTTTTTCTAATTTTGTTTCCCAGAATGCTTTGCATAACGCTATAATTTTATCATGTTCTGTTTTTTTCTAATTCTGGATTGCAGAATGCTTTGCATGAGGCGGTTTTTTATAGTTTTTTTCTGTAAGGATAAAGACTTGTTTATGTTTAATGATCTTTAATCTTTCAACAAACTGTTGCCAGTTAATTACATAAATGTAAATCTACAGACATTGTTTACAGTGTAAAATCATATTATAGTACTGCACCTATTGAACCTTAAAGATTAATATCCAGTTTTTTTGTTAATTTGAGATGGAATATCTTTCCTAATCTTTTTATTTACTGATATGTGAAGCACTCTGAACTCTATTCGCTAGACGAACAGTGTCATTTAAAGTTGTTATTTCACAATATCTCACAATAATATATGAATAAAATATGATATTATTTTATAATATAATATAATTTGGTGGTGGGTGTATTAATAAAAGTGCATTTTTGTGAGATTCACCCACTGAACTAGTCTACAGCAATGCGAGTGAAGAAGAAATGTCCTTTACATCATGCAAGGGCAGACAGTCAGTGAAGCAAACGTGCCAAACATGCCTTAAAAAAGCAAACAATCATATGTCATCGTGCTTCATGAGGTCATGTGACATGAGAGCGGGTTAAGATGATGGGAAAAGAGTGAAGGAACAAAACCAGCATATAGCAAATACAGTGTCAAAGTTATCAATGAGATAATATACATACAGTGACGTGATGATCACATGAGCAAATCATAATGTCACGATTATACCAAACACCCTTCAAAACATATTTAACGATGTTACATTGATGATAACAAATGTAGTTCCTTTTGCAAACGAAAAATAGATCAATCATTTATCTACAGACTGTGATTTCTTTTATACCTTAAATGATCACATTACTAAGTTTATAAAGAGATTAAAATATCCAACAAGTCAATGTTGCGTGTGCCGCATTCTACAGTTCAAACGACAGAGGGCGCTAAACACACTAAAAACTTGATTATAAAAGTGAAACTAAAGCAGAAACTCCCTCCACAGACACCCCGACACACATTTCGATAGTGTTTGGTTCTTTGTGACGTTATGTTTTCTCTTGGTTTTGTGTGACAATTAATTCTTGATGACCCCTCCATGCGGTACAAAACGGCGATGACATATTTTCCTCCCCAAACCCCCTTCATGCAAGACAGCAAGAGTTTGGCTGTAAAGGAAATGTGAGCAGGCTCGTGACATAATAACCCACATTGAGAAGGGTTGTGAAAGACACACAAACACACAGTTGAGGAGAAAGAGAATAAAAGAGAGCAGCTTTATCCAGCGACCTTCAAGAGAGAGACAGAGTCTAAGCTTTAGAAGTGGAGCTCCTCGTTGAAGTAACGCGAGCTCCGTTTGGCCGTGCGCGCGGTAAAGGGGGCAGTCTTCAGCACTGCGTCCAGACAAAATACACACAACACAACACAACACAACACAACACAGGGTTTAACTGCCATAGCAACAAGCACATGGTTAGCACTTTCTATAGCACAACATCTACCACAATCCCATGATACTAACAGTTATTACATAAAGCTTTGGTATAAACAATGTTCAGCTCTAAAATAGTCATTTACATTTTTAAGAGTGTTAGTCAGAAAGTATATAAAACTGCAATTTAATTTACAGAATCATTTTGTGAAGATATGCTATTCAGAATAATGGTAATGTATTGCATTGTTACAACTGAATCTAAAGGGGTCATATCATTAAAATGACAAATTTTCGTTTGAAGTAAAAACTGTTTTAAAACATTCATTCGAATTAAAGTTTGATGTTAGAAATTCAAAATTTCCTCCCGATTTCAGAAAAAACATTCTGATTCCAAACTTCTGATTTTTTTGTGTCGGCTAAGTTAAGCGCAACACATGGCGTTTAATTCGTTTTCAGAAACTTGGCCCATCTAGTCAGTATGATGCCGTTTTAGTGCCAAGATAAAAATAAAAAAATAAAAATTCCAAGATTTCGAGAATGAAGTCGAAATGTTACGAGAATAAAGTCGAAATGTTACGAGAATAAAGTCGAAAGCAGTGAGTTAGTTCTTAGTTCTACGGAAGGCCTTGCAAACACCAGCAGTCATTTTTAAAAACTCTTTAGTTCACATTTGTACATTTTTATAAGTCCTTAAGGATTGTGGCTTTTATACGCTTGATGCAACCAGATTTTTGTACTCAAGCATTGTTTTAATATTTCGACTTTATTCTCGTAACATCTCAAATTTATTCTCGAAACATTTCGACTTTATTCTCGTAACATTTCGACTTTATTCTCGTAACATTTCGACTTTATTCTCGTAACATTTCGACTTTATTCTCGTAACATTTCGACTTTATTCTCGTAACATTTCGACTTTATTCTCGTAACATTTCGACTTTATTCTCGTAACTTTTCGACTTTATTCTCGAAAATCGTGATTTTTTACAGTGCACTAAAACGTCGTCGTAAATCAGACTAAGGATTATTTTGCATTAAATTAATACTACCTATTCTAAACACCAAAATAAATAAATTCAAGAGTTAAGTGTATCCTTTGGAGAAATCCCAACATTTTACACATTAAAACATTGTCTAAAAAAGTAATATTACACATCAACATATTTAATGTTACAACTAATAAAAATAATAGCATGCCTGAAAAAATATGATATGACTCTTTTAAAATCAATGTATGATTAATCACAATCTCGGAGCTTTAAGCCATATAAGCGCACATGCAGACATTCTTAGCCAGTAATAAACAGGTTAGTAAAGTGTTATTGAGCAGTAAAGCTTTCATACAGAAACCTTAAACCAGTCACTTGAGCTGGTTAGTGACTCACACCAATGTGTTATAAAAATGATGACCTTTACCCCCCATGAGTCTGTGTATGTCATACCTGTGATGATGTCCTCAATGGCTCCGTCTTTACCCTCATACACATGTCTACTGTCCTTCACCTGTTTTCTTCTCAGCTCAGTGATCAGGTCTTGCTGCTGCCGTTTATTCTTATGAGAGGGAGACTGAACACACATTCACACGCATCACACGCCACAATTAATGTTAAATGTAACCTCCAAATGCAGGGTAATTTGAGACAAGGTACCGGGCATGTATACTTTGTGGTATGTAAAGGCAGAAAACACATTTGATCTATTGGACTATTTCTCAAAAATCAAGTTCTGTATTGAATATTAAATCACTGACAGGGGCCCTGTGACAGTGGGCATGGTTCATAGGCATGCTGACATCATCCATAGCAACAACAAGCTCAACCCCGAGCTTTCTCTTATCTTAAAGTGATAGTTCACACAAAATTGAAAATTCGGACATTATTTACGTGACCTAAATTACTTTGTTCTGCTCAACACAAAGAAAGATTTGGAAGAATATTAGCAATTTTCTGTTCTGGGACATCGTTGAGTACCATAGAAGAAAAAATGGTGGTCAAAGTGCCCCAGAACTGTGCCAAAAAAAGATATATATTTTTTTATAATGGTATTGAATGGTGTCCCAGGCCTAAAAACCGCTAGAATTCTTAAAATTATTTTTCTATGTGTACAACAGAACAAAAATACACAGGTTTAGAACTTGAGGGTGAGTAATGGTGACAGAATTTTTTTTTTTCGATCTATACCTAAACTATTATGACTATGACTCTATACTTTCAAGATTTCTTTCTGCTCCTTACTGCAAGTTGCTCTCGGCAGCTTTGTGAATATGTTAGAAAAGGAAACTATTTATCTATTTAGGCGAACTCTATAATGCTGCGTTCAGACCAAACGCAAATGAAGCGTTAAGCGCGAGTGATTTACATGTTAAGTCAATGCAAAGACGCGATAGACCTACTTGCGGAGCGAAAGACGCGATTCGCGCCAATTGAGCGTTTTACGCGTGAGTTGAAAAATCTGAACTTTGGCGAAAATTTGCGCCGCATTAACCAATCAGGAGCTTGCTTTAGTAGTGACGTGATTGTGACGTGATTATGTGCGAATGAAGCGAGTAAACTCAACATTTTTAAGCGTCTAACTATGCGCGAATAGAGCGATTTATTCGCACAAGTCGCGTTTGGTCTGAACACACAGTGGGAAAATAAAAGGTTTGTGAATATGGCCCCTTATGGCTAATTCAGAGGGTGTTTCAGCGAATATCAGAACACTATTCCCACAATTCCACAGATTTATGTTGTTACTCATAAATGTACCAGCCAACTTATAGTAACTGTATTTTTAAGTCTATTTTTACATTTGGCACTTGCAGACTGTTCATTTTGGACCCTGTAGACACCTAAATGTTTACTTTCAGGCTTCTGCGCCATACACCACATCAAAGACTTCTCAAGCTATAATTCTCCCTCTCTCTTTACCTTCTGGTCCTCTTGTTCCATCATGGCCTCTTGCTCTATCAGTTTCTCCATCATCATCTGCTCGTGTCTTTTCCTCTGCTCATTGTCCTCCTCTGCTTGCTGGAAAACGAGAGAAAATATGCATCAGTTATCAAAATGGCTTTCAAGGCACTTTTTAACACGTTTCCATTTAAATGCCGACGTCAAGTCTCTCATAAATAGTTAGAGATTATATATTCGAATGAAATGAGAGAATGATATCGGTTTACCCTGTACGCCTTCACAAAGCGCACAAACACTGGGAAGAACACAGACGGTGGTGTCGTTTTTGAATTTTCACCAAAGAACTTGACCGCCTCATCAAAAGCGTCCTAAATAAAAATAAATAAACAGTTATGTTATTCAGAATCAATACAGTCAGCAGTACAAACGAAACCATTCATTTTTATTTTCATTAGGAATGACACGATATCCCATTTTCACAACACAATTATTGCGTCTTGATAAAATAAATCTTGATAGCGATATTATCTCTATATTTATCAACATGTTTATAAAAATAAATACAGTAAATGATGCCATCAGTAAAATTCCTTTTTTATTTTGTCTGTTATTTGGTCAATGAATCACACATGAAATAAAAGTGTGTGAGGGCCGAGAAAGAGTTTTTAAACATTGTAACTTTTATGGTGAAATTTCGAATGGGAGCCGAGTAGTTAACGATATTGCGATATGTGTAGAATTAACACACGGTTGCGATACTTGCAAATATTGTCAATGACCCCTAAATGATCTTTCTGAAGTAACACTACATTTTAATACCGCAATGCACAAATTTCTTCAAAGACTTTATCGGCATGTTTTTATCGTTACATTTCAGGATTAATGTTCTGATTTATTGGTCATGTTTTGTGTTCTGTTCCAGCACCTGAGCAATCTTGGCATCATCCTGAAGTTTTTTCAGTTTGTTCTCATTTTGCTGTATGAAATCTTTAAGCAGTGTATTGTGGCCGTGCATGCTATATTCTCTTCTGGTCAAGTCCATGCCTCTCTGAAGCTCCTTCACATCCAATAACACATTCTCCAGCGAGACTGAACAACACAGAGAAAGAATTCAGAGTTATGCCCGTCCTTCTGATATGAACCAAACGACATCATGTGCCGCATTTAAAATCAAATGTACACTTTGTGTTTTATACCTGCTGCGGCTTTCTCAACATAGTGCACCTCATTATAGAAGAGCGACACCTGCTGGTATCTTTCCTTCACTACATTCGCAATATAGTGCAGAAGTGTGATCTTGCGGTCGGTTGATTTGGTGTCTAATAACTGAAAAAAAGGGTA
The DNA here is from genome assembly GCA_008369825.1 of Triplophysa tibetana. Classification (NCBI taxonomy): domain Eukaryota; kingdom Metazoa; phylum Chordata; class Actinopteri; order Cypriniformes; family Nemacheilidae; genus Triplophysa; species Triplophysa tibetana. The sequence goes on from CM017902.1 coordinate 22,488,729, forward strand.
AACAGTGAATACCATCGCAGACAAATACAGTGTTGGTACTGTAGGTCATAATAAAAAAACATAGTTTTACCAGGTCTAAACTCTGCAGTTTAAAGCCGTAAACCGCCCCCCTTTTACTGCTGTTCATGTAGTTTCCCAGAGCCAAGACAATCTGAGAGGGAGAAACAGCAAGTGACTCGGGTAAAAATCATTTTCTGTTATTTCTGTAAGTGCATTCGAACCAAAGTTAAACACTCACTTCCAGAATCTTCTTGAGTTTCTGGGAGGACTTGATAGATACAGACGCTGCAATGATGGCGTGAAGTTGCTGTTGAAACAGAAAGAGAGACGTTTAAACACCAATTTTCCAATGTTATACTTCTGTCACTTTGGTATTATAAGAGTCATATACCGGGGTGAGCATCTGAAGGATCTCAGCGAAATTCCCCAGGAATGCCATGATGGTCATCTTTTGCATGAGGCGCTCTATCTTGCTGAACTGGATCATGAAGCGATCCTCATCCGTCAAGTTCTCCAGAGGTTTGCGTTCCTTCTCGTACTGCCGCAGAACTTTTAGCTCATTTTCTGTGGGAATGAACCTCATCAGGCACTCCACGAAATCCACCGGCAATGTCCGCAGGTCAAATCTGATGGAAAACAAAAGCGAAGCCTTATGATGAATTATTATGACAGAATAAAGTTGGTTTTTAAATCTGGAATAGTGAAGAGTGTTGTCATTTACATTTGAATGGCTCTGCAGATTTCCTCTGGCGTCTTGCCCACTTTTCTCAATGTGATGGCCAGATTTTTACACCTGTTGGAATCCAGAAGTGAAACTTTATTTGCTCCTTTCTGAGAGGTCTTTTGTTTGCTGGAGGTGACGTCTATGGCTGGTCCCTGTGCTTTCGTCTTAAATATCTCTTCAAACTCGTCCACGTTCAGATCCTGTTCACAAAGACAGTAGTCAGCATTAAAGAGGTTATATGACACGGCTTAAACAAATATTATCATTTGTTTTAGATGTAATGCAATGTGTACACACGATTTTAGGTCAAAAAAAGGCTGTATTTTCCATGTACCGTTGTAATTGTACGTATCTAATACAGGCATGGGCAACTTATAACATGGAACACGTATTCGCGCCGTATGACCCCTTGAAATGTCATACATTGATTTTTTGATTTCTTATTGTAATCAAATACAAAGCAGCCTGGGTCAAATCAACCTTTAACTACCGATCCACCCAACAAATACATTGGTCTGAATGAAGTCCTGGCATAGAAATGTTTTATTAAACAAAATGTTCAAAACTAACTATTCATCTACATTTACATTTATGCATTTGGCAGACGCTTTTATCCAAAGCGACTTATATTGCTTTATCCTATTCATTTTTTACATAGGTATCATCATCTCTTCAATATAGTACAGTATATATAGCAGCTTAAATGTTTTATGTACTGTGTAACAAAACATGCAGGTGTTGATGTTTTGTCAATAATATTACAAATTACAAAAAAATGTTTAATAAATGTGTCGAAAAAAAGTTCGTTGTGTGAATCAAGCTCACCTCCAGGATTCTCTCATCATCGATTTCATTGAACACGGTGCCGTTGATCTGGTTGGGCTTCAGCGCCACCCAGTTAAACACCGGCAAACGAAATTTGGTCTTGATGGGTTTCTTAATCTTTACAGCTAGAAAATAACATGACAAAGAAAACAGTGATATGAGACCCTTATACAAATACACCACATTCAATGTGATTTCTTGTGGCGGTGAACAGAACACACAGATTTGATGAGTTTATCTGAATACATTCAGTGCATGTGAGAGATGTGAGATGGGAACATGCTGCATGAGAACTTCACCAAAACATACACTTGTGTCCCTAATGTGTCACTAAGAGGATGTGGAACTGTCAACTCCAGTAAGAAGAAAAAGAAAAACTGAATTTCTCTTTAATGAAGGGAATGAATTCTCTTTAAGGTTCAACGAAGGGCAAATGCGGTCTGATGCTTCTCGAGTGAGATTATATTTTAACTGAGATAAACTCAGTATTCTGTTTTGTGTTTTCCTTTGAATCAATTCACTTTTATGGTCACATCTCTGACACAGGTGTGCAGGGACTGATGTTCTTATAAAAAGTGGTGCAGAAAGTGTGATATTGAAATATTATAAATGTAATATGCAATTGTACAATTACTCAAAAAGGTGTGCTTCATTTTTGCCAAGATACAAATGTCTGCGATCAAAAACATCATTTTATGAATAATTTTTGTGCTTTCCTGCTCTTACATCCAAAAAGATTTTTAAGAAAATAAAAACAAAGTGTGTTGGCATCTAGAATAAAAGTTTTGTGTTTACATAATACATGTTGTATGCCATACGCAGGATTTAAAAAATACCAAGGTCCAAAATCTGATTTTGACCCAAACAATCTTTTTTTACTTTCTTAGAGGGATAGGTCACTAAAAAATGAAAATTCTGTGATCATTTACTCACCAGTTGTTTTGAACCTATATACATTTCTATTTTCTGTTAAACATTAAGTAAGATATTTGTAAGAATGTTAGCAATTTTCAGTTCTGTGACATCATCCACTACCATAAGGAAACATTTTTTGTTTTTTGTTCTGTTGAACACAAGTCATAGAATTGAAAATTGCTAACATTCTTCCAAATATCTTTCTCTGTGTTTATCAGAACAAAGGTATGAATACTGGTATGAAATTATATGAGGGCAAGCAAATGATGACAGAATTTGACTTTTGAATCGCTTTAAACAATATGTGCATTTTGGAACGTTTGGAGTGCAAATTAGATAACAAAAGACAACTTGCATGAAATATTTGCTAAAAAAACATTTAATCTCCTGAGCAATAAAAGCTGAGCAATAGTGTTGTTTAGGAAATGAGATATAGACACACTCATTCCTGTTCTTAAGTTAATGAGGATGTGACTCAAACAGAGTCTCGATATGTGAATGAGTCATGTCATGGGTTTCCTATCTTCACTTTAAAAAAACATCTCCAATATAAAGTTGAGTAAATAACTCTGGTCTATACACCCTGACACGCTTGACCTAGGCAGGATCAACAGTTTGTGATCATCTCAGATCTAAAGCAAAGATATTAATATAAACTATATGCGCCGCTGACATTACAATAAATGGGGAGAAATGCAACGCTCAATATGGCCGTTCTAGAGAAGGAAGTCCCGCCTTCCAGAGAAATCAGTATTGACTGATGATTCTCTGGGGTGTGGTCCTTGCAATTGAAGCGATCTCGAAGGAGGTGTTTTTAGCGCAATTTAAGCTAAGTGAACCCAAGTTGTGGTACAGTTCATGTCATGTTAAATTGCTGATAGGACATATTTGTTTAATTGTGATTTTTGCCAGCGATTTAAAAAAAAAGTTAAAATTTACTTTCAAGTAAATAGGACTGTGAACAGAGGCGTTGCAAACATGGCCACCGAGTGGAAGGACTTCTGTAAACGTGACAAAGGAGTTTCGTTTTTCAGTCCAGCTAGATGCAGGCAAAGGATTATGGGTAATATCTGTAATGAGATGATACTGGACTTGTAAAGAGTGAGGCCAGTGAATTGGGCTAAACTCTGTGTGTGTGTGAAACTGCATTCCTGAATTTCACAACTCTTTCCATATCTGTTGATCAGCCGCCTGTAACAGCACGCCACACTGTTTCAGCATGCAAAAACAACTCAATCAAACACATGCTCGCAGATGTGGAGACATGATATTTTCAGTGACAAAGCCTTGTTTTATATTCTATCATCACTGTCCGTCTGAAGCCTCAAAGGTCCATATTTGCAGTTTTTCAGGAAATAGAAAAAACACTGAACTTTTGAAATGATTTCACACTAGCGTCAGAAATCGCCCACTTCCATACGATATAGTTGGTGTAAATGAGTCATGAATAGTATGCGAGAAATACCCGGATGGTCTACTACATCCGCCGAGATTCGTGACTGTGGATCGGATGGACACTTCTCCATCCCATGATGCCACGGGAGCTGAGCAATTGTCAAATTTCAAAAGTAAATCAAATAAATATAGCGGTAAACTTAGAGACGGATGTCGGTTTTAATGTTAGTGCCAATAAATGAATTTCTCATGACTAAACATTACTAAATGTTTTTATCAACTCTGACATGAAGATTGTTGTTAATGCGTCATAGGTCAAAGAGCATACGGGCCACATGACCATAAAACATGGCGGACGCAACATGTCCGAAATATATTCATACTACTCACACTCAAACTATATGGAACGTACCGTTTTAATGGCCGAAAGTTAGATACTTATTCAAATTGAGTACGTACTGTCACAGTATGAGATTTTGGACGCAGCAACTGTGTTGTCAAAGTTGACAAGCACTTTTTAATACTTTTGATTGGTTAGATATTTGCAAAACCCATTGGGAAACTTAACTGTGACTATTATTAATGATTATGGTAAGAAATAAAAATCACAAGGACAGCAGCGATAATCAAGATTCAATAAATCAAAATAAAAGGAAATCACAATGGTGAAACTGTTTATTACCATCTAGAATGGCTATGAAAAGTTCTGATTTTCTCCTGAACTGGAATTTTACATGATTTTGTTGATGCTGGGATCTGATGCCAAACTGCAGTTTGGTTTTCCATGAGGTTGCAGTTGACAGCTGTGAACTGTAGGAATACAAGCTTACATCTCATGGAACATGTGGTCTCATAGGTTGGCATTAGTGTCCTATTATTTGCTGACCTCGGCTAAACGAGTTCTAAAAAATGTTCCTCTTTGGTTTTCAAATGGTAGGGAAAAGTCCTGCTACACGGAATCACATTTCATGCTTGGTTTCCAGAGGAACAACCAACACCATTGGAAATGGGGCTCCAGAGCCGTTTGACCAGTTCTGATTACAGAGGAACTCTCTTGAGTTGACTTTGAGACCAAAAATATCATGACCACACAAAAAAAGACACACAACACGAAACACTTCAAACCTACAGTACAGTTTGATGGGTCCCTCTATGGTGGCACAACAGGTAGAGCAGACATAACCAGAGAGAAAGAGGAGGTTAGGAACATACAATCCGGTTTTAAAGATCTGACTGGATCTAAACTCACAGACTACATTTTTACAGGACTCTAAATATTTCATTAAACTTTTTAATTCATTTGCATCATGACAAAAAGTATATATACACTAAATAAAATAAAAAGGAAATGGTGCTCAGTTTCTTTTATAAATATATAAAAACATAATTTTCAACCGAAAATCTAAATCTTAAAGAAAGTAATGATGCATGCTCAGTCAATCCGTCCGTCAAGAAAGACACTTAGGCATCGTAAGAGGTCTGATCGCAGAACTGAGATTATTATTACTCAATATTTCTTTAGAATATCACGTGTGTGATTCTGTTAAGCCTGTTCAGACATTAGACCTGTTACAGAAAACCAAGCACACAGCTTATCAGACCATCTCACACTGGAGACAGAATAACAGCAAAAAAAGAAATCCCACAGCCGCTCTCAACTGATGCGTAAACCCCAAAGACTAACTCCTGAAATCTGAGTCTGCATCACTGGATTTTGTTATTATCTTCCTGTGGTGGCACTGTTTTGCTGTGCTGGATAATCTCTTGAGAATATGATAAAACCATTAGATCATGAATTTAGTGTTGAGTAGGTGCTGTTACCTGCCAACCCTGAGTTCATGATGACTGTAGGTGAACCGCAGCCAGGAAGCGGAGGGGCCATGGGAGGTGGAGGTGGAGGCATAGGGGCAAATATATCCACAGCGGGGCCTGGGAGAGGAGGAGGGGGCGGAGGAGGTGGAGGCGCTGGGGAAGCAGATGGACCATTTGGTACTGGAAAGATAAAAGACAGAGGATAAATACCTGCAGACTTTAATTTTATCCGCTTTTATCAATTAAAAACATCTTAACTGCTCTAATGAAGAAAAGATCTTCAAATTGGATGGCCTTAGGGCAGTGGTTCTCAAACTGGGGATCGTGAGCCAATGATGGATACAGGGGGTCAAACATTTTGTGACATTTACTATATATTTTATGCAATCAAAAATTCTGAAAAATAGTACAACCACAAAAACTGACGTATCAGCATTGCTTAACTAAATATGATTTGGTTTAAATAAAATTCTAAGTTTAAGATTATGAGTATTTATATTTGGGGTGCCCTTACAACGGAAAAGTTTAAGAACTACTGCCTTGTGAGGGTGAGTTAATTAACAAGAAAATTTAAATTTTTGGTACGGCTGTTCAACGATAATCGCGATTAATCGCATCCAGAATAAAATGTTGTGTTGTATGTACATTTATGTGTTTACATATACAATATAAGTAGGACACAGTGCACAAACATATATTATGTAAACCTTTATTCTGAATGCGATTAATCGCGATTAATCGTTGAACAGCCCTTATTTTTGGGTGAACTATTCATTTAAATTAGGTTGATATTCGTCCAGCTTAAAGATTTAATTATATTATAAAACCTGACTAACCTCAAACACACAAGTAAATGGAATCAAGACCGGTCACTCACCTGCTTCTGGCATAGGAGGAGGGGGTGGTGGAGGTGCAGGCATGGGCATGTCGTGTGGCACCCCGTTAGCCACACCCCCTTGAAAGACTTCGCCTTCACTAGGCATTCCAGCCACACCCCCTGAACCGGGCAAATGACCATTAGGAGGGGATGTCAGGATGGCTATGTCCCCATCCCCTTTCTTATGGATTTTGATGGTTCCTTGTTTCTCCAGCTCATGGATCTTCTTTTCCAGGTTGCACTGCCTTTGAATGGCCTCATCTTTTTCTTTCACCATCCGCCTCAGGGTACTCACCTGAGAGTTGGCATCTTTATACACTTCCTGTAATCATAAGAAAACAAGGGTTTTAAAGCAAGTATCAACAGATTAAAACCAATACCTGTGGATTATTAACAGGGATGTTGTAAAAACATGTTGTGGACTGCTCAGAAAGCAGCTTTTACATTCAACAACATATTTAGTTCACTGTTTTTTATTAGTTAAACATATCTAATCAATATCTAATCAATTAACTAGGGCTGTTAAGCGATCAATCGTGACTAATCGCATCAAGAATAAAAGTGTGTTTACATTATATGTCTGTGTTCTGTGCAGTTTCATTTTGTGTTTATAAAAACATACACAAAAAAATATGTGAAATTAAAAAATGAAAAACATTTATATTTAATTATTGGTCAATTTAAATCAATATATACAGTATAAGGTAAATATTTCCTATATATGTATGTGTTTATAAATACAAAATTAATATGCACAGACATATGGTATGTAAACACAAACTTTTATTGTGGATGCGATTAATCACAATTAATCGTTTGACAGCCCTAATATTAACTATTTCCATCATAAAGGAGATGTTTTTAAGTGAACCTACCGTAAACACTGCACTGCGAAGTACCATTGAACCTTTATTTTAAAGTATGTCTATGATGTAAGGAATCTTACCCGAATTGAATCCAGGTCTTTATTTTTCTGCATGAGCTGTTTCTCCAGCTCAACAATCTTTGACATCGCTTCATTCTCTGTGTCTTGTAACTTCTCTGTTAGCTAGAAATAAAGCCAGCAAGAAATAAAACTTTAGTCAATGAGACCTGGGTAATAATCAACAAGTCATCCTAAGTTTTTTAAATCTTAAACCAAACTGCCTACTGATGAGTGGGGGAAAAAACTAAGATTACAAATTTTGTTGTGGCAAAACATAAACACTAAAACTGTCATCTTACAAACAGGCCTTTGTCAGAATATGGATCAGGGTTTGTTTGTAGGTTAGAGGTCTTGCTTTTGAGAATGTTAAGGCTTGTAGTTTTTCAAATATGACTTCGACATCATTTAAATGTGAATGAAAACTGACAAAACACCATTTTCTCATGTGTCATTGTTGAGTGTTTCTTTTTAATAATATGAAACATTGTTCACTGTACGAACATGAGAAAAATTCTCCTCTAGTTCCTCCACCCTCTCGAGCGCTGCGTTCTTGGTCTCTGCATCCTCTAAAAGAGCCCCAACATCGAACACGTTATCCAGGTAAGCTTGAATCTGCACGTGCAGTTTATCACTCTCTGTGTGCTTCAGTTTCTACAGAGAGATAGAGAAACACTCATCAAAACAAAACTGAGACAGCGCTTCACGTTCTGACAGAATCAACTTAATACAGCCAAAATTATTATCATGAAATGAATCATACGTAGAACACACATTTGAGGCAACTCCCTTCACTATCAAGGGGAATGTGCAGACTACTTATTTTTAATTTTGTCCTTTAAAATTGTATCACTCATTGTCAATTGTCTATATTCTACCAAATTTAGGTATCTTGTTTTCGAATTAAGCATTACAGATAGAGACAGAAAGCTCAGCGTTTAAAACCCATTTACTCACGTCCAAATATTCATCCAGGCCCAGTGTTGTGAAGTCATACTGTAAGTGCACTCTAAAATTCATGTCTTCCACTGAATGAACCACAATGTTTATGAACTGCATACAGGCAACCTGTTGGACAAATAATAAATATACATTCATTTGGATGATGGTTTTATCCAAAGTGACCTACAGTGCATTCTGGGAACACAGTTCAGCTTGTGCATGTAATATAAAAGCGTATTCGAGTAGAAACATATGGCATCTCTCCGTATCTACATTAAAATTCTGTATGTATCAGTCAGATTTTGTTAAACCATCCGCCGTATGAGTACACATACCATGAAGTCAATGTTATTATCTTCATTCTTGAAATACTCCATCAGTCTCTCAAACCGCTGCTCTTCTGAACAAACCTGTAAAGAGTTTATACAGTCAGATTAATACATGAGATATGTATTAGTTATTGGACAGTGACAAGCCAAACACTGCTCACAGTATCTCAGTAACCTCCCTATTATTAGACATTAGCAATTATTCATGAGAAAGTGAGTCTACCATTTTATCAGATCCACTTTAACAAAATCATCTTTCAATGTCAACACTTGAACTATAATGACATAAGGGATGACTGAAGCTGTCATGTATGCACTGTGTGTGAGTCACAAATGTAAACTGGTTGAATAACCTTATGATACACACCTCTTGAAAATGATCAAAGGCAGACAGAATGATTTCATGGCCTCCTCGAACCAAACACACAGCAGCCAGCAGCTCAAGAACCAGAGCTTTAGTCCTGCAGTAGGAATGAACAGTACCACACCCATTAAACCTTCATTTATACTAGGGCTGTCAAATGATTAATCGCGATTAATCGCATCCAGAATAAAGGCTTGTGTTTACATAATATGTGTCTGTGTATTGTGCATTTTTATTTTGTATTTATACAAAAAATACAGATAAATGTATGTTTAACTATTACATATTTTGGGTGAATTATTGATATTTACCAAAAATTAAAATTACACATAAACGTTTATTAATTTTTATATTTATATGTTTCTTAAATATATGCATGTATGTGTATGTATTTACAAACATAAAGGTAATATGCACAAGACACAGAGATATATTATGTAAACACAAACTTTTTTTCTGCGATTAATTGCGATTAATCGTTTGACAGGCCTAATTTATACACATAATTGTACCTTACGTACACACCCATCATACACGCCAATTCTACACGTCCAATTCGCATTTTTAAAGAATAAATATTTTGGTAAATCAACGATGCTCGCAGCTAGTGGGAGTGAGGTACTCTTAGCTCTTTAACCATATTAAAATCCATTTTGCAGATTTTCCAGCCACAAACCGTGTAGAAAATGTGAACAAAGTGCTAACTGCACATTGTCTGGTTTTAGCTGAGGGATTTACTTTCATTTATGTCTATGTCTCAGAATAAAATAAGGAGCATTTTAAATGTTTAATAATCAACAAATTGCCAATTATTTGCGCAAAAATGATACTGATACACTAAATAAAGTACAATATCCCCCCACACACAGATAGGGAAAGATTAAGGGGTCTCTTCTGGTATTCCCTGTATTTATGACTGTGCTATAGGAGTCACAGAATAAATTAAAGGAGGGAATTCTGGGAAAGCTTTATTACTCTCTCTTTTTCTCACACACAAACACACAGAGACACATTCACTTCATCTCAATCGGTTACCTGGGATTCTTATTGTTTAGACTTAGTGCAATTTCATTCACAGCATGTGGGTGAGACATCACCATGTTGAAGCCATACTGCGAAAAAAGAAAGAGAGAGAGAGGTCTCATTAGTAACCATAGCATGATGTTTAAGATTTATTAACTGAACATAAAACGTGATATATCTTCACAGACCAAAACGCTTTTCACTAATTGTTGTTATGCATGCGTGTGTGTGTGTGGGTGGTACCTGGTAGTTCATGATGGCTCGTAGGCACATGATACAGACATGAACATCGTCTTTCTTACACACTAATCTTGAATTCTTCAGTGTTCTCCTGCTGGGTAATGTATTACACCTAAAGAAAACAAGCAGAAAAATCTGAATCAAAACCTTCCAATTACAACAAAAATAAAAGTCTCAAGGAGCTCCAATATGTCTTCTCTTGTATTTATGGATCTCTAGTTAGAATAATGACATCAATCAGGAAAATATACATTCTTAATGTTCTCCGAACAAAAACATTCAAGCATCCGTCTCATGACTAGACATTTGGAGCTAAACCAGTGGGCCTGATATTCAAAGACAGAAAGGTTCAGAGAAGAGGAGATCTAAAACAGCAAAGAAAACACATCTGGCAGTCACTTTGAACCATACTCGGCTCTGCCAGCAGCATATGTGTATGATGGCAGGAGCTGTATTGTGAAAGAGCAGTTAAAGTGTTCTGTGCACACATATCACCTCCCAACAACACAACAGCAGTGTCATTGACATGCATGCCAGCTCTCAGGCCCAAGCCAAAGGCTTTTATGTGTGAGAACAGAGACCCACGGCGCAGAGAGAGAGAGAGAGAGAGAGAGAGAGAGAGACGCAAACAAAAACAAAGAGCATGCACACACAAACAGGTAGAAAATCATACACGTTGTAAACAATGGCTAAATAACAAACACATGAAAAATCATTCAGACAAACAGAGGCGTTTAAATACACACAACAGGCAGACTAGAGGAGATGCACACAAGCAAACAAACACAAAAGGCCGTTTTCAGCCCCGTCACAAGATTAGCCGGGCATGACACATACATGCGTACACAGAGAACTGCCGGAGGGGATGTTTTGGGCTCAATGCTGAGAACTCATTCAGACACAGAAGCAGCACAAAAATCAACTAAGAGCGTTCACAAGCAAATGTGTGTGGTTCTTAAAGTCTGTTAAAACTCAGACAGCTAATTCTACTATTTATATCTGAAGAAATCTGAGATCGTTATGTGTTTAAGATTCATAGCTGTCATCATTTACTCACCCTCTTGTCATTTGAAACCTGTGTGACTTTCTAATTTTCGCTGAACACAAAAGAAGATATTTTGAAGAATGTTGTTATCTAGCATCCAGCGCTGTTCGGTTACCAATCTCCCTCAAAATATTTTCCTTTGTGTTCTGCGAGAGGAAGGAAATCATAAATGTTTGAAATGACAAAAGGGAGAGTACAGGATGACGGAATTTTCAATTTGGGCTTTACTATCAATTTAACTTTTAGGGGCAAATTTGTACCCAAAAGGAACACCTGACAAATATGAGCCAAACCTCCTTTTGGGGACGTCCTCATTTGTAAAACGCTATAAAAATTTACTTTTTTAAAAGTAAAAAGGTTTTCTTTAAGGGTTAGGTAGTGATTAAGGGTTAGGTTAAAGTATGATATATATAGTATATAACTAGCTGTGTATAAATACAAAAGAAGTTTATGGAATGGGCCCATTAAAGTGATACTTCACCAAAAAATTAAAATTCTGTCATCATTTACTCGCCTTCGAGTTGTTTCAAATCTGAATCAATCTCTTTGTTCTGATGAACACGGAACAAGATATTTGGAAGAATGCTTATAGCCCCCAGAACTGTTTGGTACATTCGTCAAAGTATTTTCTTTTTTCTTGTGTTCAACTGAACAAAAAAATATTTAGTAATTTTTCCTACTATGGGAGTCAATGGGGGGCGAGATTAGTTTGGGTAAAGCATTCTTCCAAATATCTTTCACTGTGTTAATCAGAACAAAGAAATCGAATGATGACAGCATTTTGACTTTTGGGTGAACTGTCCCTTTAAACTGATGAGCGTATGTATGTGTTTCAAGTCTGCGTCACAGAACCGGATGAATGAATGAACACAATATTCCTGACGTGTATGTTTCAGGTCTTTCAAAACTTCTTTTCACACAAGCTTAAACAGGTTCTTTGTGACGGTGCAAAACTGAATGCTTCCAGCTATGCATTTCATAACACGGTCTAATTCATTTCCTTATGAATCAGGGTTTCTCCTTTCAATCTTATAATAATTTAAACTAATGATAAATAGTTGGGTGCAAGCAAATAACAATTGTGGATAATAGTTGATGAACCAACTGATATATTTCCTTTAATAAAGAGATTTTAATAACATCCTAATCCTCTGTTATACGCATCACAATACACTTTTGTGTGTGTGGAATTAGTCCTGAAACCTCTGTGCTCTGTTTTTATTTCTATAGCATTCGAAACTACAGAGCTCTGAATGTTAACAGTAAAAGCCGTAGACATACCCTTGTTTCTTTGAGCACTTTGGGCATTGTGCAGGTGCCTGTGCCCTTCAGAACGGCATTGAGAAGTATGATAATAATTTAACCGTTGATGAAGTAAAGCACAAGACTTACGCCTAAAGGTTACTAAGGACCACACAGAAGCAAAATTATGGCAGAACCTCTGAACTATTAAGCAGAAAATAAATAACACTGGTTGTGAAACAAGCCACGATTACAGAGAGCAGAAAACAGATGGGAACGCATATAAAGGAGCTGTCAAGAACAACAACAAGAACAACAACGCTGTGATTCCTCTATCTAACAGATGAGAAGAACGTGCCTTTTGCTGAAGATGGGGACACACAACAGCAGACTGCAGAAAGAGCAGAAAGGTAAGAAAGGTTTGACAGGTATCCAAATTCTGTCTAATGATGGTCGGAGGAAGATGTCATTTTACCATAGTAAAATGTTTTAACAAGTAAAGACTTGGGTCAATCCTAAAATGATGTCTACTCAAATGACCGTGTTGTAAACAAACACACCTTCACCTTAACAGACTTTTGATTGTGACGTACATATAGGTTATTCATGGGTGAAAAAAAACATACACAATAGAGACCAGAAATGAAGTCAAATTTCGGAAAACTGGTGTCTTTGCCCTTTTTTATTTCAAGATGCATTGAAGATTTTTTTATGCATCTTGTATTTATGGGTTTCGAGTTTAAATGACCAGAAATAACTGAGTGGAATTCTCACGTAAGACTTAAGCCTTAATCCAACTTCCTCTCCGTGTTAACAGCTCAGTCCCATACCCAGACCGATAAACACTTGACAGTTATTTCAGTATTAACACTCATATGATGTTTATTTTTGCTTTGCCAGAACTATAGAAACAAAAGCTGTGAGTCAGCAGTCAGACAGCCAGACAGACACATGTCAACCGTGTTCCTATTTTCGTTCTGTGCAGCGTTTCCGGAGCCATTTAAAGACTTACGGACCTCGTGACTTTACAAAAGAGCCTTTCAGAAATCACAAGTCAGTGCTCATTCCTTGCAATCGGACACACACTCCTACTCCAATATGAAATTCACAGGATAAATTTAAAGACCTGATTGTTGCTGACTTGTTGAATACTCTAAAACAATGGAAGTATTTGGTAGCAATTTTGTAATTGAAATGTAATTTGCAAAATGGCAATGTGATTATGTCTTTAAATATACATTTAATATAACACATGTGCAACATTAGGTGCAAATGGAAATTTCAACGCACTTGCACCTGGCTCTGCCTTCACGCAATGACGCTGTATCGGTGAGGGGGCGTGGCCAATTCGAAATGCATTTTCAATTCCGCATTGAATTTGAATTGAATTTTGCAACACTCAGCGCGCTGTGTGTAAATGAAAATGCAATACCAAATGTTCAACCTGTGAATGTTAATGCATTTAGGGAAAATAAACATTTAAACATTTATAATCAATCCGGGGAATGCATTTTCATTTTCCTTTTGCAACTTAAAGAACGTTAACGTATGCATTTAAATTACATATTAAACGTAGTGTAGGGACTGACAAATGTACATACTATTATTAAATTTAAATTTTGCACCCAATGTTGCACATATGTTATTTAAAATGTATGTTTAAGGACATAAATGCATTGTCATTTTACATACTGCATTGCCATTTTGCCAATTTTAATTTCAATTTGAAAACTGTTACCAATATGTTTCCATATAAAACAACATGTTGTTTAAATGTTCAAACCTTAGTGTTGAATGTCTGCCAGTTCTGGAGTTGATTCCTGTAACAGCCAATGTGTGGTTATTTCCTCCATGAAGATCTTCAATAGATCGACTCCATGATTTTGATTTATCCATGGTGCTATCTGTGCTGTTCTCAGAACTGTCACCATCATATCTGTTAAACACACAGGACTGCAGGGTGAGCACATAGAGCATCACATACTGTATGCATTTAATCATTTTTAATCTAAACAACTACTGTATGTCTCCATGGACAGCACTCTTCTGATTTTTTTAAGTGCATTGGCTGGAATCCACTAATGGTTATTTTATATTTATATTTTTGGACGAACTCCAGAAATATGGGCATTTATAAGAGTTTGGTTCCAAAATGAAATAACTTAGTGTTATAACTCATGTTGTCATGTCTTTATTGTGTTAATTAGATGTATTTAATTAGTTTTATTCTGGCTTAAATCAAAACAAATCAACTGAAGTGTTATTGAATTTAATTGGAATGCACAATAAAAAAACATGATTTTAGATTTTATTATTGAGAGTTATCTCATTTTGGAACAAAAGTCTTCAAAAATACCTGTTGGACAGAGACTGTGTGTCTCTAAAGCAGCACTTGGACAGTATCCACATAAGAGTTTGTTTGTCAAGTGAGTGTTTCAAAGCAAAAAGCTTTAGACGACTTTCATAAGAAATATAAGAGTAGGTTATTCCTCTGCAAGATTGTTCCTTTTAACATTAAAAATATTTTGTATTTTAAGTACATTACAAGGGAAATTTGAGTTTTTTATAGGTTGACAATTTAAAAGAGTTTAAAACAATTTTTAAAAATAAAAATCCTTTTTTTATGGATTATATTTGGGAAACATGTATTATGCATTATGGACTATTCATTGTAAAGGCTGAATATTGTTACCGTCTTTTTGTTATTAATCCTTTAATTAATAAATGTTAGGATTTTTTTGCACATTTTCCCTTCAAACATTTCCAAGTTATTCGTGTTAAAGCAATTTTAATCCTAATTATGTCTTCAGTTTATTTTATTGTTATGTAGTGTGTTGTGGTGTCGAAAACAGTAAAAAAAGGTCCTTTTCCAAACAACACACACTTCACAACATGACTTCTTATAAGGTTGTGAAGTTATAGAGGTCATAAACGGGATCTTGTGACTTGATTTGACTCAGTGAGCATGCGCGTGCATACACACACACACACACACACACAAACAAAGGTTTAGCAGCAGTCTGGTGAAAGGACTCATTGTGCACGCTGTGCTCATGTTTTGTACAATCATGGCTGACTTACGTGACCGCATACTGAGCAAAAGACAGATACTCCACCAACACGTCCAAACCCTTGTTCTCTTCATTCAGAAACTCACGCACCCACCTAAACACAGATAGAGCAAATACAGAAATAAATATACAGTATCAGATGACAATGCCCCGGGTTGATACGCAGTTGCCTACGGCAAGGTTTTTTCAAACTTTATGATGACAAGGACCACCACATACTTGTCAATCGATCATTTTATGTGTAAAGTAAAATTTACATCACTTTAGGTAAAAAATTACTTTTTGGTGTATCATTTTTCCTCTATATTCCCCAGACCCTGGTTTGAAAAACACTGGCCTTAACTATTTGAACACTGAAAAATGTTTGATTTCTACAAAATATAAAAGCCAGTGTCAGTGGTCAATATATTTTTTATTCTTTTTAAAAAGCTCAATATGTTTTAAATGTTATATTAAAATGAGGAAAACATGTTTTCTGACACTTGTGGTTGTGAAATATTAGTGGAAAATAATGAATGTTATGAGCCACACAAGACGTTATTCTGCCGGGACACCTGTGTGACCTCAAGGGGTGATTTTGGAACTTTAATGAGCTGAAACAGAGCAAACCAACATTATGTCTGTGGTCTTCCACAGTTTAACATTAGTTAAGATTTAAAGACCATATAGTTTGTCCCGGGCCAAAAGTGTCCAAATAAACCCAGTCTAATAGATATTATATATGAAGAGCTCTTTTCCAAAACGCATTAAATTCCAAATTTAAAATGAGTTTGTCGTGCCATTTTGCTGGGTACCAAACCTATTCACTGCTCCATCAATGTTTCATGCCAAATGGCTATATTTCCTTGTTTTAAATGTACTGCAAGTTGCAGTTTCTTTCCAAAACGCTATAAATCCCGAACCTGTTTTTAGCCTAATTGCGATATGTCCTCTCCACCAATCAGAATTCGCTTGTTAGTGGTATTTCTATGTGTTATTTCTAAATTATTTGTTGTATGTGGTGGAAAATATTGAAACATGAAATTGAAAATATTTATTTTATTTTACTATTTAGTTTGTTACTATTTATTTTATTTGGCTGTTATTTATTTCATGCATTTGCATTTATTTGATTGATATTTATTTATAGTATGAGTCCCTGATGTCATTTGTTTCATGTTCTCTTGTTTGTTTGTTTTTAAAAAGAAATAAACCAACATTTGTTTGAAAGAAAGGATGGATTTGTTTTGAATTTTTTTTAAATAAAATTTTAATTTATAATCGACAATATTGTTGTTCATTTAACAATCATTGTTTAAAATGTTCAGACTGAGCCAACAGACCATTTTAACAGGATAAATTGAATATTAACAAAATGATAAAAAAAATGTCATTTTCATGAAAACTATTAAAATGTATTTATAGCGTTTTGGAAAAGACCTCTTCATATATATAAAGGAGAACCGACACTAACACTATACATGCAGTGCATCAGATACTCCTAAGGTGTGTCCCAGCATTCACAAACTACCTTTCCATACTGAGACATGAAATGTGTATCATGGAATCTCAGAAATCTCAGTAGTTCACAAAAAAGCAGCGGCAAGAGTTCACAGTTCTGAAAGAGACACTTTCATATATCTGGATTTCTCCCCGGAAGGAACAGCGCTGAGTGATACTTCAAAGACACAGCGGAGACATCCCAGAATATCGATGCACACGCAGCAAAAAAACTACAAGGATCCCAAAGATGATCAAAAGCTGGCATTCACCTTTTCTAAGCAACAAAAACTAGGCCACCACCTGAAAACTACACCACTGTCATTCGATTTCAGAAGCCTAAATGATTTGTTCCACCTTTTCTGTTCATTTTTAAAGGGATAGTTCACCCGAAAAACAAAACATTGACTTTTTTGTTCAAAATAAGATATTTGAAGAATTTAGTTCTGGGGAGCTTTTGACTACCATTGAAAGAAATGTTTGGTTAAAAGCATTTGTCCAAATATCTTTCTCTATGTTCGACCAAACAAAGGTCTAACACATATGTAAGTATATATTGTGTTTGGTATGTTAGACTGTATTTTAGTGACGTTTGTGCGTTTTTGTACGATTTGCTTCCAGGTTAAGGAGTGCGCTTAGAGGTGCGGCTTCCTTACAGCTTTTTCAAATAATCATATGTTTTTGCACAATTCACGTCATACCAATTCATTCAAATTAGCCCTATCGTACAAAAGTTACAAAATCATGTGAGATCAGGCTGGTTTATAAAAAAATACTACATTTGAGTCACTTTTGTATAAACTTCATTTTACCAATTTGTTTATAATTAGATGCTTTTGACTGTTAAGAGACACTTTGAAATATTTGATAAAGATCACCGGGATCTTGAATTTCCCTGAATCTCTTTATTTTTTATCCCTTTTTTATCTATCTGTAAAAAGAAATAAGGATTGAATATTTTATGTAGACTTTTTACATTTTCTGTAGACGTTTGACACAATTGGAAGTGGAAGAACACAATAGCAATAACAATGCCTGGTTAGGATCTGTTTTGTTGTTTTGTGTCCGTTCACCCCCTGTTGACAGGATAATACAGATTTATCTCTTGTAGATTAGCTATAGATCATTTGTGTAATCTAGTTTAGTACCATACGGACCGCTCTGGCCTTCATAATCACAGGACTGTGTGTTATCTGCTCTGGACTGGCCTCGAAATAATGAAACTATAATAACATTCTTTTATGACATGACAAGGCAAGAGCTGTGTGTGTGTGGGGGGTTCCTGGAACATCACGTCTTCCTATTTTTCTGTTGTGGCCCTGACCTCGCTGAGTTCCGTAAGTTTTTCCACTTCCTGTCAATCCCAGTTCCCAGCATGCAATGCTAGATGTGTCGTTTTCAGCCTGACTATCCATTTCTAGTGTGTGCTGTGTTGTGATTATGAACATTTCTACTTAAATCTAGCTTTAAACCAAGAAAGTAAACAAAGCCATGTGTCGACAATGAGTGGCGTTTACATGCACAAAATATCTATCAAAAATCAGCTTTAGAAGAATCCAGTTTTCACGATTTTACATGCATAGTAATAAACCGGCCATGCAGAAATACGCATTAACCTAGAAAATTGAGACTTGCCGGGTGTAGTGACGTCATCGCCGATAGTCTGTTTAGTAATTAAAAAATGAAAACGGTCAGAAGCTGTTTTTTTATATCTCTTCTCATGTCAGCAGTTCCTGCATATGCAACAATAGTTCTTCATCTTGACGTTTCTAAATCAACTGCATGATTCAAAAGCGAACTTTTATGCGTTATTTTATTACTACTTCCGTTTGGGACTTTTACTAATGCGCTTTCATACATGCGCACATATACAAAACTGAGAGAATACCTGTAAAGGCGTTTACATGCAGCGGGAAACCGGAGTAATAGGCAAAAAACGACCTCTGCCGATCGATTTTTGCCGTTTGTGACCTTTCCCAATAAAATAAAAACGTATTACGCGTTTACATGACCTTACATATATCAGCTTATTAAGCATAAGCGGTGTTAAACTGTGCATGTAAACACGCTCAATGTAGCATATTGATTTTTTAAATGCACATGTATACATGCAAAAAAAATTGTTAGCATTATATAATTATGATTAGGATAGTATCCCGTTATTAAAGGTTTTATGTGTAATGATAATCGAGTGTTTGTAAGGTGAACTCACCCGATGTGATTGGTCCGTAATGAGATTTCCAGCTCGCGCAGGACCTGTGTTGACTCCTGGACCCGCCTCCTGAACTTCTGCACAGGAGAGAAATTGAGTACAAGTTCACCTGAGGTTCAGGCTTCATAAATAAAAATAATCTTATCCTTCCTCACAGGGAAGGAACTAGTCTATGTACAGTTATAAAATATATTGCACATAAAGAAAATTATGCTTTCTTTAGGACCACCCAGACATTATTACACCTGAGCACATTTTAAACTCGTTTCTCATCACCATCATGCAAAAACACATAATGATAATTTTACAATATTTATGAAACCATCGTAGTAGAGTCTGACTATTATTACTGAATTGCCGTAATAAAAATCTATTGAAAATTTGATTTTTCATGTTAATTACAAAATATTAATTTAAACATATTCATTACAATGAACGGAATTAATGCTTATTCACGCATAACGTTCCTCCCCTATAGTGGGCCCACAGTTCTGCCTCTACTCCAAACTTTTTTCTTCTACATGCCATTGCCATGGTTACACTGGCTTTGTGGCTGACCCAATCACGTGTCAGGTGAAATGCATCTGAACAAAGCCATCCAATGAGACGCGTTGCTTTTGTAAGTCAGATCTTAACTCTTAAAGTTCTGCAGGACTAATATGACTGAACAACTCGTTGATAATCAATCACGTATTCACTGATGACAGATGCCGAAACGATTGCATCAGTGGATATCAGAGACTTGCCTACATCCCAATGACTTATGCAAACTATGCATGGAAAAAGAAACGTAATAAAAGGTACAGTAAGTTCATATTTTAACTTCGGGTTTGTATAATATAAAAGCAAACATCACACTCAACGTGGCAATATTTGTTAGTTACACACATGTCAACACTTTAGTGAAAAGTTTATGATTTGAAAATATCAACAGAGAACGGTCATTAATAGTATGTTATATTAATAGCAATAGTAATATTTTCCCTTATACTATATATACAGCCGCGAAAAAAATCAAATAAAAAAATATACCTTAATACATGTAGAAATATTACTGTTGTATGGCTTTAAAGTAAATATAAACTAGTTTTCTTAGTAGTATATAAGGTTAAAAAAAATACAGAGCATGTTTTTTGTTATTTTGACCTGTTTTTTCAGATTCCATTATGCAAATAAATGCAAATAGAAAAAATATTTTTGTTTGAAATTTGGTAAAAATATTGTTAGTAGTTCACAGAAGGAAACAAGAACGATAATTTTACCTAATCATCTACCTATAAATAGTAAATTCAGACAAATTTAAATGATGCTCTTAATTAATTCCACGACATACAGTATATATATGAAGAGTTTGGTCGAGAATTTCTTTTTTATTGTGCAATCCAATTAATTTCAATCAACTGCAGTTGGTTAGTTTTACTTTGAGCCATAATACCTAAAATAAATACAGCTTACTTACACAATAAAACATAATGAAAACATAATAACATAATTAAAAAGATGATTTCAAAAAATATCTTCTTATATAAAGTCTTCATATATATCATATGGGAACTTTAAGCATACCATTGTAAACACCATATGACCTGTTTAAGATCTTGGCTGCTATTTAAAACAGTATTCAGAGACGGACAGAAAGAAAATATGCAAAAATAAACAACAAAAGAGTGAGTAAAGAGAGGAAAAGGGGAGTGTGTGCTGTGTTGTTCCCAGTGTGGGTGTGTTTGGCACATGTGGAGTTGATGCAGTGTGTGTGTGTGTGTAGAGCTCATGCTCCCACCTCTACTTTAAGCATTCCCAGCTGTGAAGAGAGAGAGAGGGTAAGAGAAAGGGAAAGAAAGCAGATCTCCAGAGGTCATCCTGGAATAGAATCAATGGCAGAGACATTCTTCAGGACCCTCTGGAATGACCCTCATCCTGCTGCGATTTCATTGGCTCAGAGCAGATTCTGGAATGCACCGTATGTAAAGCTCTGCGCCACACAAAGTAACGATTGTTCACGTCTGCAGAAAAGAGCTGTGGCAAGAATGTACAGCCATAACTGTGTGTGTGAGTGCGCACGTGTCTCCCTCAAACCATGTCCATTCTCTACTTTTTCTAGGTCTTTCTATCCATCTGTCCATCACTTTTTTGTCTCCTCACAGTTTTTCCTTCTCCTCTAGTCTTTCACCCTCCCCACCGCACGGCCTTCATTTCTCTCTTTCTTTCTCTCTGAGCTGCAGGACATGATGTCAACCACTGGCGTGTGTAACGCCCATGAGAGGAGCTTGAGAACATCGACAATCCCATGCTCACCAAGAAAGACGTAAACACACGAAACTAGGCCGACTAACCTCTTATCTTTAACATTCATCAGGTCTATCATCAATCTTCATCCTTTTCTTTTATTTCTCATCTTATTCCCCAATTTTTCATACGGGTCATATCCTTTATTTATTAAGCCCCTGAAGTCAATTTATGATATTATTTTACTATGCCAAACATACAAAAAATATATTTTTACGTACATTTCCTTCCTTCTTTTTTGGAGGAACATCTAATCATTAGATTTTTCAAAAATATTCCTTAGCATAAAATCTGTGAGAAATAATAATATAATAATACAGTATATGCGTAGGCTAATATTTTCCATACGCTTTTTTATTAGCTAGTTTCCATCCTCTCTTACTGTTTCTACAGTAGCCCTAAACGGACAAACTGCTGAGTGTATTTACAAAATATCCTTCTGCAAAAAGCGAAAACGTGATGACGTATTTGTCCTGTGAGAGCCACCGTAGTGCTTTTCGGCGGATCCAGCAAAGATATATCCACATTGTTTTAAGTCAAAAGATCAGGGAAAATCTGACTCGTCATCACATGACCCCTTTCAATAATAACTTTTATTCTGAATGCAACTGTAAATAAGGTGTAACATCGTTTGTCCATAAAGGATAGTCAAACTCACCCTAGCAGGAATTAGATCGTGGCCTTACCGTGACCGTAAACCCGAATGTTCAAAGTAAGTAGTATAAACAAAATGTTATATAAATTATTTTTAATAACTTAAATATTTTGCGTTCACATAACTAATTCTTACTTTTTAGTTAATTTAACTTAATTCAAACAAGTTTGTTCAACAAAAATTATTGATAATTCAATTCCCAGCATGCTTTGTGTGAGACTGCATTAGGAGAGTACATTTTGAAATTCAATTTTAAGCGTTTTTATAGAATAGATCAAATAAAGCCTTGTTAATCCTGAATGTTTATTTTTATTGGATAGAGTTTTTTGATGTTTTTAGTTTTGGGGTTACCATCGTTCAGAAGAGTGGTGCTTATGCTTAGATGTGTTGCATCACTATATGTGAAGGCTGTTAATATATTGTTAATAAAGCTGAAATGCTTAGGTTGTCTTATAAGACCTTTTATTTACCTGTGAATAAAAGAGGAGTTACCTCACTCAATATTGAAATTAAGAGGAAATAACATGCATGAGTACAACAAACTCAAAACTTGATAGTTCTGCTTAAAATTGGGAATATCCGATTGATGTAACCGATTACCTCTAATGTTTTGAGTTTTCCCAACTTATTCAGGTTTATAGTGTAACAGAATATGTTATCGGGAGCTGAGGTCAGTCCCGCAGGGAGAGCAATCAAATCAGAACTCACCTTCCGTGTCACAGCTGGGTCGAGATAACTCTGCAACTTGTGTATGTACGTGTGAGGAGGATTCTTCACCTGGAATCGTTCCTGGAAGATAGAGAGAGAGATTTATTGTTTCAAAGCATATGTTCGTCATTGTGGCATTGGGTTTGTGAGTGTGTGATTGTAAAAGACATCTCCACACGAGTGCACAAAGACAGAAACTAAACTAACTAGAGTATCACACAAAATAACATTTCTACCAATTCCACACTGATAACAACGCTAGTCTCTGTGACCCAACAGCACCCTTACAACCAGGCCGAAAGATTAAAGGTCTAATGCACCACACCAACTACCAGATTACTACCAAAAGATGGATACCGACAATTATAAGACACTTTTTAATAATACTATTCCAATATTACCGTAGGATATTTCTATTATAAACATTTATTTTATTGATACTATTTGGACATTAATTGTTGTCAACAGATTACTTACAAACAGTAACCTCCCAATATTTCCTATACTGATGAAGTTTTGAGTTTCAAGTTTACCTGTCATGTGTTTCTATAATTTGAATAAATATTTTAACAATAAACCAACTTTTTATTGCAATTTTAGTAATATTGGGACTCACTCTCATATCACTTATTTTGATAGACTCCCACAGTACAGAGCTGGTCATCCTTGGCAACTTTAGCACAAAATAGGAAAAAGGAAGAGACCCAGTTCCCTTCAAAACAACTCAAGGCCTCGGATATACTACGCATGTGAAAGAAGGCCTCCCCTGAAAGTCTGGAGCAGAATGTGATTTAATTTCAACTGATTTGAACTCCCTTATTATTAATTGTGTATTAAAACCTTTCAAATATTTAAGTGAACTTTTAATTCAAATCAATAATTTTCAATAAGTAATATTACTTACCAAACGAGCCAACTTCGACAAAATATTTCTATGTTACTACACAAACTACCACTATTACTCTCTTACATTTTTTCATATATATTTTTAAACACAATACTACATTAACATTCAGAGCTGCTATGGACACAGACAAACTATCAGAGAATGAAAACGTCATCATAGCGGTGTGACGTTATATGTGCCTTGCAACAAACCTTCAACCATTCGATCATAGCTATACCAAAAATCCTCAAGTACTCAACAATGGCTCTTTGTTTAATCCAAAAAAGACAGGCAAACTGAGGCAATGGAGGTTGTAAGGGAAAGACTGGTTTACCTGGTCACAAATGAGTTCCCATTTCTTCTCGTTGTCATACTGTCGTAGTAATCTTGCTTTGTCTGGAGGCAGATTCATTGAGTTCTGTATAAAGACACACAAAAACCAGAGTCAAGATATTTAACATACATATTGCTTTCAAACAAAAAATAAATGCAAATACCTACAGCAGATATGGCCCAGGTCAATACATAATACTATTTAACTCTAAATCAACAAATACTACCAATCATTTCTTACGGGGGCAGTATGCTTGAGCCATTTTGTGCTATAACGTTATCAAGGATTGATATTGTTGAGAATTGTTTAAAATAAATATACTACATTAAAAAAACATAATTCTGCATGAATTTTCTTTTTTTTAGAGATTTTTTATGTATTTGTTAAAAAATGCGGTGCAAACCGTAAAATTATAGAAAAAACGCAAATTTACAAGAAATTGGGAAATTGTATTTTTTTGCAGGGAAATTTTTATTTTAGTTTTTTTCTGGCGCCCCAGCTGCAGAATATTTCAATATAATTCCATATTATAATTCCATATTTCAATTTTATTCCAAACATACAAGTTGTATTTGCGTTTTTGCTTATAACATTCACATACATACTTGCGAGCGTGTGTGAAATGTGCAGGTTCAGCAGAGGAGACACATGAGGCTACATCAAGTCTACGCCAGCATCCTGGGAAATATCCCCATCAGTGCAAAAAGCAACCATACCCCCATCACAAATGTTTATTCGCAATGAAGTTGCAAATACAATTCTTCATACTTGTTCTTACAGACTTTGAAATGCTAATGAAGAACAAAAATGGAAAATAAATATCCAGAATAAAGTGAGAGTTCACTGTTTATCGGATTCTGAAAATGTCACAACAAACTGACCCTTTTTAAACACCCCATGGCTTTTAATTTTCAGGAAATGTTATTGTAAATTCTCAAGCTTAACACACATGCTGAAACTCCACACAGACCCTCATCTCCTCTCTTCAGTTATTACACAAGAGCTGTCCTCTACATCTGCCCTACCTTTTCACATCTGCTATATGGAACTCCCCCAAAACACTGCAGTCACCAGAGCTCCATCCGTACCCCACCCTTCAGAGTCCAGCACACCACCCACCCAAACACAAACACATGAGTCCCACTCCCACTGTGTGCTGATGGAAAAACACAGCCAGCGCTGTTAAATTCCATCTTCATTTGGAAAAATCTGCTATACGGGAGCCATATTATTTGTCGGTGTTGTCGTGGGCCGATCTTGTTGTTCTTTCTGTGTAGATTACCAGGGAGCCGATTTAAAAGCGTCGTGTTTTCAAGCCTCTAAAGAGCAGCTGTCGGACGCAGAGGGAAGCCCAAGACTTTAAACATGATCAACACGAGAACACGCTATCAGACTGGGTTTACACAAATCCTTGTTTTCACAATGAAGATACCTACTGTGTAATTGTAGACATGAAAAAATGCAATCGTGTAAACCACTATCCCCAAGCAAATTAGATTTTTGATGTTGGTTAGGAATCTTCCGGTGTAACTTGTCTTTACTCAGGCAACTGACATCATTTCCAACTTTGTTTAGTACTCTGTTCACCTGTGTCAGTAGTTGCTTTGGGTCTGTCCCAAAGTTTCAAAGCACAAGTCCAAATAACCACCTGCACACGCTCCCCATCCGGACTCATACACCACTAAACACAGCCCTGTCTTAAACGTACCATCATTCACAGCAGCGGACATCACTTTGATCTTAAATAACATGAGGAGAATGATATATTTAAGTTAAACTAAAGTAAGCAATGGTTGGAATGGCAACTGGAATAGAATAAGCTAGTTTATGAAATGTGTTCCTCCAGTCATATTTTTTGTTTGTAATTCATTCTCATGTGGTGGTGAAACTTGGAAAACTCTTCATTACTTTTCAAGTTAATAGTAAAACAACTAAGAATCACTTCCGTGTTAGGTTTCAGAAAACATCTGAGCTCTGGTGTATTTTTGGAAAATATTTTTCAAAGTTCCTCCCAGCGTAATGCTGCGTTCACTCCTGATTTAAATTAAGCCTTTCGTGCGAGTAAATTCAATACAAAGTCAATGCAAAGACACAAAAAGATGCAAACTCACGACAGGCGTGTGAACGACGTGAATACGCACAAGTTGAGAAATTTGCACAGCTGTGAAGACACACCAGCGGGAACAGTTTGTTATGCCGCGTTCACACCCTGTCGCGCAATGTTTTGCACAACACTTGAACGAAAATAACGCTGTTTCACACAAAACATGAAGCATTACGTTCCTCGCTCATTATAACACTCAGGAATAGTTCATTATTTTCGCTCAAGTGATACGGAAAAAATAGCGCGACAGTGTGTCTTCGCGTGTCCAGACGTGTCAAACATTAGGTGTCAATTAGCTCTATTCTTACGCTTTTGCAAATTTCTCGATCAAGGCAATCACTCAAGCGGTTTCGCATCCTTCCCATCGCCTATTGCGCAATCACATCTACACTATTCACGTCTTTCTATGTAATTTATACGCGCAAATCGCTTAATTTGCGTTTTGGGTGAACGCGGCATAACAAACTGTTCCCGCTAGTAATAAAGAGCAAGAAATGCAATACCTCGCGTTTGGTGTGAACACAGCCTTTTTTGTCCTACAATCTACGACTGTTTTCAAAATTGTAAAAAGTATGGAATAGGCATATCAAGATCAATTTTTTTGAGTAATTTTATAGGGAACCTTCTGACGAGCCCCATTCATATCCTTGTAATTTGTACTTCTAGGTATAAATATCAGTTAATATGAGCGCCTTGACGACTCTGCTGAGTATAATAATAATGCAAAGTGAGTTAAGCTGCAGACATGTATATTTTTCCAATGGGAAAGAGTATGTGATGGGTATAACAGAGCACTTATGGAGTTTACATTAAAAAATCTTATGAAGTGTGAATGTCTGAGTGTCATCACTGACCCTGTCTGAATTTTTCTTCTCTTCTATCAAACAGGCAGTGAAATGGTCTCTTTTATATCTCAGTCCAGCAGACGTTCCCGAACACAGCAGTTTCGTGTGTATGACAGCTGCTCTCAGACAGACTCAAATCTCTCTGCTCCTCAGTGAGGCATGTGATTGCTCTTCTCACATTTTCCTGTGTCTGGTGGCGTCCAGACAGTCTCTTCCACTCAAACTAAACCTAATCTCTCGCTCTCTTTAGCTTTGCTTCCCACACTGAAAGCAGCACGCTAAACAAATATTCAGCCGATCCTTTCACAAATGACTGATTGTGTATTCTTTGTGTATTAAGTACGTCAACTACAGCCAAGACAAAAACTGAAGAGCATGTGTTGAGTATCAGTAACATCTGTAGAAAGAGAATATCAGTCGGCAGTGGGTTTCAGTGATTGCAAACACAAGACCTCTGACAGAAACGTCTCTTCCTCTATCCTCTGTCTCTTTCTGGCACGGATACTTCCTCTCTACATCTCCTCACAGTTCTGGCCAGGTGGCGTGTGTCATCCTCTAATCGCTGCAACATGTTTCCGTAATCCGGTCAATTCTGCGGGGCGCAGCGCAGGTGTCCCCCGTCTGCCTGCGGATTAGCCGTGTAATCTCAGACCCCCACTGCACCCCCAAAAGAACAACATATGTAAGAGAGAAAACTTTCTTGAATGAGTAGACTAGTACTTCACGGACACTCTTGTTGTGTTTTAGCAAAGCTATGTCTGTCTTTCAACAAATCATTTAATTAAAAATGAGCCAAAAATCGTATTTCCTGGTAATGACTCGTTTTTCAAATTGTATCTGTTTTATTTCCCTTGTATCGCCAAACTTTAACTCAAAATTAATACTTCATATTTGTTCAATTATTTAAAAATGTAATTATCTGTTCATTGTTCCAAAGTGGAATATTGTACAGTTAGACCCTCATTATAAGAAAATAAACCCTATGGGTGATAACTCGGGGTCTTAATAATACCGTATGGGTAACAACTGCCAACTAATATACCTAATTTTACATAAACTCTGTCTACTGCTACCACTAGTGTCATTAAGATAATGATTTTTTAATTATGCTAACATAGTCTGCTATGAGCCATTCTGAGCTGAAGATACTGTAACTTATGTGTGCTTTGTCTTTCTGTTTTTAGTCATTTCAAGGTTTGAAAATGAAAGCTTACAGGTTCACTTATGAGAGGTGACAACCTAAAGTTTTTACTCCAGTTTACATATGTTCACACGGTCCCGTTCACATACTAACATCCACTAAAAGTACATAGTTTGAGGGAAAAGTAAAGCGCATATACTATATGGACAAAAGTATTGGGACACCTCCTTCTAACAAACAGGTTTCTCTACTTTTTCGTCATTTACTTAGTATGATATTGTATGATATAGCATTAATATTTGTTTTGATTGGAATAACTGGAATAGATACAGTAAACATGCTTATTAGAAGAGGGCATCCCAATACGTTGGTCCATGTATTTTACCTTTAAGTAGATATTTATTTTTTGAACTCATGACAAAATAAATCATCTTTTCGTTTCACAAACTTCATTAGCAATTATTCTTCGCATTTACATGTAATTGTAAAATGAGCAAAGTTAAAATAGAAAAATAACTTTAATTCTTTAATAAAATATTGTTAATTAATTAATTAATATAATTTATAATAATTTAAAATGCCAGTTTCAGCTTCATATTTATAACAATTTTTCTGTTTACCAATTTAACTAATTTCTGTCGAGTATGAGCCCAAATATGTTAAACTATTGTAATCTTGCATACTGTTTTACGATGATATTGTCCACGATATACGATCTAGTCTGCATATTTGAAAGCTTCATGAACAGAATCTGAACTATTTATCCAGCTGTCATTATTACTATAACAACAATAAAAAGAGACTGAAGATTCAGAGGGTGGTATTATTGTATTAGCTCAAAGCGTGTATGTTCCAGCTTACATCTCCAAAGAGACCGTACTCACACAGCTCATTAACCCTGCCCGTGACTGTAAGCTGTAGCCAATGAAGTCTGAGACGTAATAGTCATGTTGTGTTCATATGCTTCAGAGTGTCACATCTCATCCATCTACAGAGAATACACTGAACTGATCTGAACCAGCTGCCAAAGAAGCGTGAAGGGAATGAGAGAATGTGTTTGAGTGCCAGGAGATTCTAACCTATTGGTTGAAGAATTTGTGGTTTCATTCTTGAAAAAAAAACTGTAGGCAAAGGTCTAGAAGAAGATTTAGGTGAACTGAACTAAGAGTACAAATCCTATAGCTTTTAGGGAAATCATTGTGAATTGAGTGCGAGTACTTTTGATGCTTGGTCTTGGCAGAACTGGATTTTTTGAGTGTTTAACAAGGTCATATAATGTCTTACTAGGTCTTAATATTTAGCAATAATCAATCACTACAATAATGATACGTTTTTAGGTATCACTTTAGTGTAGGGACCAATTCTCACTATTAAGTTGCTTATTAGATGCCAATTTTTTGCATATTGGCTGTTTATTAATACTTATAAAGCACATATTCAACATGACCATATTCAACTACCTTACTAACTATTAATAAGCAACAAATTAGTAGTTTACTGAAGCAAAAGTCATAGTTAATGGTTAATTAATACCGAGAATTGGACCTTAAAATAAAGAATGACTTTTTTCTTATGTTATTCTTAGTGCTTTATGGCACATGTGATCTGTGTGGGTTTTTTTTTCCAGATTTTTGCTTCGAATCAAAGTTTTTAATTCTGTGACTCATTATTACTTTGGTTCACTTAAAATGTGTTATTAAGGATCCAAATCCATATGAAGAAGACACATGGGGAAAACACCTAGAACCACAGAAAACATGTGCAGTGAGTGCTGTCAGGATCTTTCTCTGTGAAACCCACATACAGGTTGCTCCAAACAGTCCTTGAGTAGAGACACTTATCACATGTTTACCGTCAGAGTCCAAGAAAGAATGAAACTTTTCAACCACGTAAACAAACGTTACTGCGCATGTGCACTTTTGTGACCCCCAAGTTAGCATTCGGTACACATTTACAAACAATAGAGTGCCTGTAGATTATTTCTGATAACTATCAAAAGTTACTTGGCTAAACTTGTCTCTCCAATATTATGAGTTTAGACTCTGATACAAAGCTCAACCGCAAGACGTTAATGCCATACGGTTTCTTAAAATGCGACCAAACTACAGGACCCATACAACAAACTGTTTATTTAATTATATGGCCGTACCACAAAATTCAACAAATCGTTTATTTAATACAATTATTATACAATAAAATAATAATACAAATAAATTAAATTAAATTAAATATAAATAGTCATATTATTAGACACTCGCCAAACACAAACCAGAAGCAAACTGGGGGGTCATGCGCGCACACGTCCAATGAAGTTGTCTATATTTTACTGAGGTAAAGTCCAAAACAGGAGTAATGAGGAGTTATGATCTGTCAGATTTCATGCAAAGTCAAACTTACCATGATTGTTTAACCAAACGTTTTCAGCATAATGAAAGCAAATATGTCAACCTTTGGTGGTTTAAGTACCTTTGTGAGGTCTAGTAGAAGTTTTTATTACACGCCTCATTTGAATGCTTGATTCTGATTGGCCATTGCCGACATTCCAAGGGTTTTTATTTTAAAATAACAATCGCTGAAAACTAATAACACCCTTTAACCCGTATGCTGCTAATCATTTTGAGAGTGGCAGTTTAATATTACACAAAAATTCATTATAAAATGGTCGTTTAATAACATATATGACATTATATTTACAAATGATTAAACCAATTTGACTGTTCATGATGTTTGAACGGCTTTTCCTTGCGCTAAAAATGAGATAATAAAATATTTCCAATACACATTCTATGTCCAGCTTTTTCTCATGTGGCAAGTAGCCGTGTAATAAGCAGGATAATGTACACGCAGCCGGCTGTTATCGCGAAATAAGCCCCTTCAGTGTGATACAAGACCCTCTGCTTAGTGTCGGTTCCTGATCACACTACCGGGCCTTATTTCTGCGATAAAAAACGGCTGCCTGTACATTATCTTTTACGTAAAGAATTTTCACATCAGTACAAGTTCATATTCTTAATATACTTGCACATGAAAATTTGTATATAATAACTTTTTTATGTTCATTGAAGAGCTTTCACTTCTCCATTTGTTGGGTATTATTAGTGATGGTTTGTGCATTTTAATTGGAAATCCTACACAGTGTGTCATCTTAAAAAAAAAACATTTTTTGTCACATCCATAATGCATGTTTATTTATTTATTTTTAAATGGAGAACTCTTCAGAATGATCATATAATTCTGATTTATACACTGTATCAACAGGAATTTAGTACTAAAAAAAAAAAACTTCAAATATTAGTCAACAAGTGTTCATTAAATGCATTGACTTAACTAATCTTTTTAAGTTGTATTGACTTTTTTTCATTTTTTTTCATAAATCGGTAACAAATGTCTTCTTTTCTAAAACTTCTGAGAGTTTATGTGTGCCATCTATCCATCAAATCCTTAACGCTATAATTGCCCCGGAGATTAATCTCCTTTTAGAGAGAATGTCATATGTAATCCAAGCAGACCCCTTACTGCAAAATAATAACTTGTGATAAGCAAATTATGTCTCACATGGAAAAACAGTTTGAAAAAGGCAAAAATGTGAATCTGGCTTCAGAAACTAGCTCTTCCAACATGCTCTACAATCTGCTGCAAGATTCATGGTTAATTTCTAAAATATAAAAAACAACATGTCGACAAATAAAGTCAAGTCAACAAGTTCACCTCATCATTATGTAGTGAGACCGTGACGGTTGACTGACCTCCCCACCTGCGTCACAACAAAATGAGCCAGAAACAGCCATGAGTTAGTATACTGAGCAGATTGTGGGGATGAGAGGTCGAATGAATCTAAGCAGACACACAGGTCATCGCTTCTGTAAGATGAATGCCATGAATGTGGGACTTTATGCTCTTACGCCTAAACACCATTCATCAGCTAACAGCCCTGTTTCATATTCTAGAACTGTGACAACTTTATATGCTTTATATTCACCAAAAAAAGTATAACATGCACAAGTAATTCTCCGACACGGCAAAACAGACCAGCAGATTTGCAATCTTTCTGTTTACACAATCAAACCAACAAAATCATTCTCTTTTATCATTCTCTCTTTGACTAATCAAACACTCGAGTGCCTTTGCAGTCACAATAACATCTGGATTCACAAACACCTCACCCAGCCAAAGCAAACACATCCCCACCATCTGTGCACGGAGCTCAAGGCCGCGCTGCAGTTTCTCACAGCGGTCCCCTTGGCCAACACCGTGATCCCAGGAGCACCCATAATCCACTGCATGACACTGATGAGGGCAGAGAGCCCTTGCAGCAGCCAGTTAGAGCAGTCGCTCATTGACCAGCCTGCATGTGACCTCATCATCTCCGGCTCAATGCAGACTCACATGGGAGGTGATAAGACTGGGGAGTGTATGACCCAATAAAGAAGCATTATGTCGAGAAGGTCGGAGAACAATGTGTGAGTTAATCAGTATACATACTGTATAAACACTTCACTGCACATTTAGCTCATTGGAGACTATAATCAGCAAGAAAACTGAAAGTGACTTGGACCTTTTATAGGGTGATATCGGATTCCGTGTAATTTAATCACAATGGATCTGTAAAATCAACACTTCTTCTGCACTCCTAGTATAACTATGATGAAATGGCAGCATACACTTTGAAAGATCCAATGGTGCACTCAAAAAAAAAATTTTTTGCTGCCTGTTCAATTTACTTAACTGGCTTAAGTTAAATCAACACAACTTTTGGAAAATATGTTCACAACATGATTGTTTTATGTTTAGTCATATAACTGAATCCATTCATGTTGGGACAACATAAAGGAGTTGTGTTGTGTTAACATAAAATAGTTATAATAGGCCAGAGGACTTATATTTCCCAGCATGCTTTGCGTACACTGCATTTTGAGAGTTATTTTCTTAAATAAATGTTTT
Organism: Triplophysa tibetana; assembly: GCA_008369825.1. Classification (NCBI taxonomy): domain Eukaryota; kingdom Metazoa; phylum Chordata; class Actinopteri; order Cypriniformes; family Nemacheilidae; genus Triplophysa; species Triplophysa tibetana. The sequence goes on from CM017902.1 coordinate 22,522,046, forward strand.
ATATCATGCATTTTTCAGTAAGAAGAGACACTTGTTAATGTTTAATGTTCATTTATCTTAAATGTTTTAAAGAGTTATTTATATTTTTGAGTTTAGTGGTTACCATTGTTCAGAAAAGTGTTGCCTTTGGTTGGGTCGTGGGCGGTTACAATCATTTTTTTTGCATTTCTGTTGAGTTCTTTTATCTCAATATCATCTTATTGAAGTTAAATGAGATGTCTAATAAATGTTACAAATGTATAATATAAAAAGTGTTGAACATTCCATTTTATTTTAGTGTAGGTAACACACAAATTAATTTAATCAAGACAACTAAAATAAATAAATTCGTACAACAAGATTATAATGAATCGTTTCAAACTAATTCGATTTTGTTGGAAAAATGTAATTCAATTTTGTGGAAAATTTTTCCTTAATTTAACTAAGTTCGTTGAACAACTTTTTTTGCGGCAGTAACAGAAAAGCAAACGCACCTGCAGGTAATATGTGTGAAGTCATTATAAGTGACTTAATGCGTGCCATATGGGCAGAGTCTCACTCGTAAACAGACGGGGAATTTGCAGTGAGTGAATTACCTGTGAACTGAAAACAAACCTTTTATATACCACCTACCAAGAAGTTCTTTGTTTACTTTTTCTATTTGGATTATTGGGAAAATCAATAATCATTATTACTTGTTTTTCTTTATAAAAGTAGACAGAACGTTAATGCCCTTGTGTTTGCAGATAGCTTTGGTTTTATAATTAATTTGATTCAGGGCTGTCAAACAATTAATCGCGACGAATCGCATCCAAAATAAAAGTTGGTGTTTACATAATATTTGTCTGTGTACAGTACATAATAATCTTGTATTTAAAAACAAATTCAAATACATGCATATAGAAAAAAAAAAATATTCTAAAAAAAATAATTTAAAAATAATTTATATTATTGGTAAATGTAAATAAATAAATATTTCCTAAATATTTATACATGTATGTGCATGTGCTTATAAATACATAATTAATATCCACAGTACACAGAAATATATCATATAATCACAAACTTTTATTCTGTATGCGATTAATCGTTTGACAGCCCTAATTTGATTACAATAAAGTTTAAATCGAGATTGACAAGAACATTTTTATGTTAATGCTACTATGTAAAGGAAATACTGTTGAAAAAAGCACATTATTTGTTTAAAGTGTTTTCAAACCAAATCTTATTGCACTTTTGTTCATATAGCAGTACTTTTAAAATAAAAGTGCAAAATACACTACTTTTGAATGCTTAACAATGCGATTAACCAAGATAAGTCACAGAAAAGTCATGTGATTAATGCGATTAAAGATGTTAATTGTTCCCAAGCACTAATTTTTATATGAATGGAGTCACAGTGTACCGTTGCTGACAATAACAATGATATTAAAAGCCATGATTATCAATATTGTGTTAGTACTACATATGATAATATCATAAATTATTCAGCACCCATTTGTCTTGACTGCAAACTCTCTCTCTCTCCGCCTACCTAACCTCACATGCTGGGTGGTATTCATTCAAAAAGAGAGAACACAAAATAAACTCATTTTAAATAGAAATTTGAAAACTCTGAAGGCTTTTAAAAATAAGAAGTTCATTTTTGTATTCTGTTAATCTGTTGTTATGTGTTCATTGTGTTAGCTATACTTTTTAATTTGTACTATTATTTCATTTGATTGATATTATGTTATTGGAATGCACATAAAAAAATATTGCTGGATTGTGTTTAACATCATTATCAACATCAGCACCACCACATCAGCCATGGCAGCCAGTTTCTGCTGAATATGCAGTGTGTTTATCCAGCGCTAGTGTTACACCACTGGCTTTCGGCCCTCTGAGATTCTTCCCCGCTATGGCCAATTAGCTCAGAGAACACCCTGTCGCTCAGACCACATGTAATCAAAGACCCTGAATAACCTCGCTGGTCAATGAATGGGTGGATGAATATAGAGTAAGAAGGAGTGGATGGCAGGGTTAGTGCCAGGCTCTGCTCTGAGACAGAATAAAGACTTTCTGTGTTTCTCCGGCTGCTGCACGGGACTCACAGCTGTTTTTAAGCCCCTGCTGAAGGGCGAGCAGCTATTGTTCATAGAGATTCATTAAGAGTCAGGAGGAGAACAGGCCTGTGACCACAATATTAATCATGCAAACACAGAACAGGGAAACATGACTTAGCTTTTACAGTAGAAAGCATCTTCACATTATATAATATTATATGTTATGTTATTTTTAGATTTAGATTTAGATTCAATTTATTGTCATTACACATGTACAAGTACTATGCAACGAAATGTATGATGTATGTTATATTATATTATATGATTTATTGATATGATATATATAATATATTGTCCTTTAATATCATATATATAATCTATTATCATTTAATATCATATAATATAATATAACTAGGGCTGTCAAACGATTAATTGTGATTAATCGCATCCAGAATACAAGTTTGTGTTTATGTAATATATGTTGTTGTACTGTGCATATTAATTTTGTATCTATAAACACATACACATACATGCATATATTTAATAAAAATATGAAATATAACAATTAGTAAACCTTTAGAATTTAAATTATTAGTAAATATAAATGAACACATTAAAATATTTCCTAAATATATAGAGAAGTATATGTATGTTTTGTGTTTTTAAATACAAAATTGATTTGCACAGTACACATATACACTGTATATTATCTAAACACAAACCTTTATTCTGGATGCGATTAATTGCGACAGCCCTAAATATATTATAATATTATATTACATTTATTCATGTGTTTGCATATAACACACTAATTACATAGCACAACAAAGACTGTATAGTACCTACATAAAAATAACAATTAGAATAGGTTTTGGACATTAAGTAGATAAATTAAAGTGATAGTTCACCCAAAAATGAAAATTCTGTCATCGTTTACTCAACCTCTTGTCTAACCGTATGACTTTCTTTCTTTCGCAGAACGCAAAAATAATTGATTTTGCAGAATCTTGTTAACCAGCACCATGCACTTGCATTGGTTTTATGTCCATAGAATACAAGTATACAAGTGCCGCTGCTTACCTTACCAACTTTCTTCAAAATATCTTTTTTTGTGCTTTGTGGAAGAAAGAAAACCACACAGGTTTGAAATGACAAGAGAGTGACATATCGCTTATTGCTCCCTGAACTCCCTGTATGTCACTTTAGATAAAGGCGTCTGCTAAATGACTAAATGCAAATGTGAGTTTTCATGTTTGGGTACTTTCATAGCAGAAATGTACTTCTTGAGAAAACCCCCTAAAATGTTTTTAATACAGTGCTGCCTTCCAAAACTCAAATCCAGCGAACCTTTCAATGACAAATATAATGAGATAATAAATGCTCACCCTATGATGTCATGTGGCTGACATTGCTATGCTGTTTTCTGCATATTGTATTGCATCAGTCACTGCTTAACATTGAGCACATACGTTCACTGTCACCATTGTTCACCAGTGTGTTGAGTTCGTATGCTGTCGACTTACCTTGCCAGTACAATAGACACATTATACGCATAATGAAGAAGGTTAGTGTATCCATGAGGCTACAAATGACATCATAAAGCCAAATAACAAAAACATCAGTTGCAAAAGGACAATGTGTTTATCTGTGGAGACCAATTGTGGCTCTGTCCCCTGTATCAGTAAACAACAAAGTTTAAGTAGGACAACTAACTTCTTAAAATGTAACACACACGTAGAGAGTAAAAATGAACTTTATATTTTCATTTCACAACATGAGGAACGACACAAGGGTGAATAAATGATGACAGAATTATTGGGTGAACCCTCAACATACTGGCTAGGTTCTAACAGAAATGTTGACTGAAAACCGTCATTCTTTTGAACCCCATAAGTGCAACTTCATTTATGTGAATTTTTTTCTCTATTTTTAACCGGAGCTAAGTTTTCTTAAGGGATTCAGTAAGGCCTGTATAGGAGGAAAAAGCACCCCTCTTTACAGGAAGAAACGGCCTTAGTGTTTAATTCACAGCATCTGGCAAACAAAAGCACGCTGACTGATCCTTTAATACACGGCTTAAGACTCGGCTCGCTCTGTGTGGCCTGCACACCGGCTCAAAAGCATTGCCTACCGACTCTTCAGATGACTGAACATGAACTTAGACTGAGAATTTAGAGATCAGACCACCAAAAAATTGATGTTGTTTTACAGAAAACCACTTTAGACAGCAGGCATTATTATTCTCCATAAGAGATGCATGCTGTGTATGTAATACTCCACCCCACCCAAACCCATCCAAACCTAAGCCTACAACTAAAAAAGGAAAATGACAAATGATATTTTTGCAAGTGCCCATGTTAAACCAGGAAATCCCAGTGTTTGAGATTTCAAAAGATTTGCCAAAGTATGGAATAAAATATGAATTTGCTATAAAAAGTGATGAAACAACTGTTGACAAGTGAACCCAAGACCAAATTAGCTTATAACTTCCAGTCTTTCCTCAGAAATAATTACTATCCACTGTGATCCATATCCATAATATACTTTCGTTGTATTGAATCCAAATTTCCATTAGATGTTCCACATAATAGGTTTGGAATGATGTTTGAACAAACTATTACAAAACCAACCAGCAGAAAATTTCAGGCCTGTATGTGCCCGTAGCTACTGTACATGTTAACAATACATTTTTCATGTACTGTATTTGGCAGACTCCAAAGCCTTGTAACTTACCGTGCTTTTAAGGTATTTTATAAATCGTTTTTGCATTACCAAGGAATAAGATCCCTGTTGATGGTACCATGCACCACCAGCTACGAAAAAAACAGGGAAGAGAGATCCATGAAAACCAACAGCATTGTTACAAATCTAAGGCAACTTCTTTCAGCTCAACGTGTTTACATTATTCATATTTGGAGGCTTAGATGCCTAGATTTTTCCAAATTTGTTTAAAAATTAACATCTAAGGCCCTTATTCAGTGAAGGAGTCTAAATATTATTTTATGAGTTTCTTAACTTCTTTAAAAACAAAGCTGTAATGCTTCTAGTCGAGCAGTCAGTCTCATGTTTGGAACAAGCTCTATCCTGTTGGTTCTAGGATTAATAACTCATGGCAAACTTGACTTGACTTTTTTTGCGAACGAGAAACGTTGGGACACATTCCTTTTCATTTGAAAGCGATTTTTGTCATTCTTTAGCATGAAGAAACGCTAGCGAGACTGACTCTTGGAGACAGGTTCAGGTCTAAAATGCGTAACTCAATTGCAAACGTGGTTGTGTAGTGTGTACAGGTTTTATATTTAAACAGGGACATCCACCCACCAAATGAATCTATTTTAGCCAAAAGCAAGTATAACTTTAGCTCTGTCGTCCTCTTGAGCACTAAGGTTTGTTACTCTCACATTAACTGTGCAATACCCATCAGTATAAAGATTACAATGTTTTATAATGGAAGCAGACTTAAATCTTGCATCTGAATATCTTTATGGGCTTTCACATGTTTCTTCACATTAAACTTCGATAAGAGAAAGTATTTTGAAACATTACTAAGTCACTGCTTAGATCAAAACAAAAGAAAAATAGAAAAGTACATTCAAGACTCACGCCTTACTTTCATGGCCGAGGTCACATATTGTGTTCCTTTGAGCTTTGATTTCAAAACAGTATTTCAGCGTATACAGAAATAAAGGGGCTGTCTCAATGGACACCGGTTCAAAAGACACTCCCTTTTACTGTATTGAAAGGATCCTTCTAGAAAAACTATGACATTGATCTCTTTTGTTGACAAGCTTGAGCAGCCTTTGATCTGGCTTTCTGATTATAATAAAAATACTAATTAAAGAGCCAGAAATCAGATGAATGAGAGAAAAACTCCCCGCCCACATCTAAATATGGGTCAGTGATAAAACAAGGCGTTGTCCAGATAATAAATATAAAAATCTTTTAAAAACTTGTTTTAAAAGGATGCATCAGATGAGATATTTTAAAATGTATTTGGTGTATAAAAAAAATAACATTTGCAACATGTTTTATGAAAGTTAAGACTGAAGGTACCTGAAATGTCAAATGGTGTAACTGGCAAAGAATGAGAGATATTATATATTTTATCCACATTGATGAAATGTAAATAATAATAAATAGATTTTTTGCAATGTTTATTGGGACATATGCTGAAATAATCTTTGACAAACTATGTAAAAATGGTTAAACATCATATTAAGACACTAAACTATGCTTCTCTTTTATTCCATATTACACTCAAAAGATTGTGAAATTGCTGACTCAATTATACATGAAGAATCAGTGTATGAGTCTCAACAATGGTAACAATGAACAAAAGAAATGCTTCATGCTGCAATGCATGCTGTGTAACATCATAGTACAAAACTCATTCATGACTCCCAGCATGCATTGCAGTTAATCTGAATTAGTTTGATGATTGTCACCATTCTTTAGGTTTGTATGTTGCCTGTTTATGTCTAAGTGTGCCTACACATTTGTTCGTTTATTCGATCACAGTATCTTTGCATTTAAGAACCAGGACATTCAAATCAGTCAAAAAGATCAAATTCCACATTATTTAATTTCACTTATCGTCTTTATCTAAGCTTGATAGATATCACAAAAACTTCGATTTGAAGAATCTTTTCTGTTCTTATTAAAGCATGACATTTCCTATTGAAATACTATTGTAAACGTTGTTGTAAAATTCTAAAAGAGAAAAGAGATTTAATTTGTTCAAAGTCAGGGATCAGGGCCCAACTAAAGCAAACACTGATCACAATAATGTTGAAATGTTAAACTTGGATTTGAACCATGCCATAAATAGAATTAGCAAAATACTAATAAAATTCCTTGTAACAAGAAGTTGACCTACATTTTTTAAGTTTTCTAAAGTTTAAGTAATTTTTTTAAGTTGATCCAAAGTTTCACTTTTTTCAGTGTAACTTTCCAGCATATAATTATATTTTTATGAAAAATACTGGTTACTTCAATTGACACAAAGCAGTTACACCACTTGATTCTATAAAGCCAAAGACCATTGTCAACAAGTTCAGCTGAAGTGATTTATTTTATTTGAATTATTTGGAATCAAGTTTATACACTCAAACCACATTGACATTTCTGCAATCACTCCCCAAATATTGTCTCAAAATTAATTAAAAACCAGAGTCTTGGTTTTGGTCCTCCAAAAGAGAATTTAAGTAATTTGCTAATTTATTTTGAAATTTTAACTCTTTTAAATGTAATTCAACCACAGGAACAGAAAATAATGAGTGTGAAGTCATTGACCCATATAGACTTGATCTGTACCAAACTTTCAGCAAACTCCAACCTAACCATGACTAAATCTGGCTTCTAATGTTGGGATCTATAGGAATAAAAAGTGTCAACAACGTAAACTGATAAACATCGTGAACTGAACATGCCTCAGACCAGTTGGGTGCTAAATGCATTTCCATGTCCATGAAACAAGATCATGTCGTACAGACACAGCTGTAAAAACAAAAGACAACCCATACCTCATGGGACCAAAATATGTCTGTGGACCAGATAGAAGCCTGTGGGTGAGCGCCCTTGGCTTGAGCCAGAAAGCAAGCACCATCTACATCTACACTGAGACTCCCTTACATCGTGGCAGAAAATTTGTCATTGGCAAGAACTGCTTACTTTTTACTAAGGGATGGTTCAACTTTTTGATGTAATTAAAGACACACCCATGCAAAGTGTAAACTCTGTGGTATAATCACTGTTCCCTGCTTGGAAAGTACCATCTTCTCTTCACTGTGACTTTATTTCACATATTCTTTAGTCTGATCCCCCACATATTTTCCTCTCAGAGTAAGCATCATTAAAACATAAGATTTGACCATTAGAAGGATCTGTGTCACTCAGCAAGGCAATTACTCAGTAGGCTTGTGGATTTTCATCAAAGCTGCGATTACAATTCTACAGTCTTCCTAATGCTTCACTCGCAGCCTGCCAAGAAGCTACATCATCCCCGTGAGCGTCTGCCAGCCTGTGACAGGACACTTTTTACAGTCCTCGAGCCATTTTATTTTAACTATTGTTTCAAGAAGCATGATAATAATTTAGAATCTCAGACCTTTTTAATAAAGATCTCTCTTTCTCAAAATATATATTTTAACTCTAATCAATATTTCAATTCATTTATCATGCAGGATAAGACAAAGTAAGTCATTGTTCACGAAAGAGTGTAGAATAGCCATATTATCACTTTATAGTGCTTATTATCACGGTTACACAAACATACAGTATATCTTAAACCTAAGAAGCAGGTGATCATGAAACGCACAGATTAGAAATAAAAGCTTCCAATCTGCTCACCCGCCAATGACGTCAGTACCAGGATTCAACTCGATACACCAACCACAACAAGAACAATGCGACAAGTATTACACAATCACACATAAAGACAAAAAAAGATGGACAGAGAAACAAAATATTGAATGAAAATTGGACGTCTCGTTTGATAAAATCGGCAGAGCCCGAGGCTGTTTGAAAGAGAGACCAAACCGAATCCCTTTCTTTTTGATAAGGACCGAACTGCCCCATTGCCACAAGCTGCTTTTCTTGAGGAGACCTCTTGCACGTCATCTGCCGAACAGCATGTGAGTGCGTATTAATTGAAAGAGTCTTGTGTTAGCAAAGCATCAGGCCTACGTCTGACCTACATTTATATGTGCCCAGAAAACCAGCCATAGTAGACGTCCAGCACACTTCAGGTACTAATATGACACATTCTTTGCATTCTTCAGACACGCAGACAAAGGATTGCAAATGCCTACTTCATGACATCATTTCCTTTGCTATATTCAAGTCATCCCTTCACTGGAAAGAACAGGACAAGCAGAGGGATTGTTTGAAAACAGCTGTTGTTGACCGTGGTGAATTATATCGTTTAAAAAAGCTGATGCACTTTGTCTGAATGATGAACCAACAATGGGTCACGTGGGCATAATAGATAAAAGCTATATTTGAAGCAATGACTGTAAACAAACGTTTCCAAATGTCCACCCACTATATAAATGAAAGTAGAGATCTGTAATTCAGGTTCCTTTAGCTCCACACTGAGCTTTTGACGTTTGACACAGATAAATAGCTTAACTGCTCATCTATAACAACTCAACATCATCCCTTTCCCAACTGATGACGAAATAAAATGTAGTAATGAATACGAACAAGTCCTTTACGACTCTTCTGTCGTCCCTGCGACCAGACGGACTCAACTTGGACTTGGACTACTTCCAACTAAACTGAATATCACATCATGGAAAAGAGCAAGCAGAATTGTAGCAAACTAACAGCTAACCTAAAAGTAAACGTTTAACGTGTCTTTCTATGACTTTGCAGGAATTTTGGCTAAAATATATAAAAGCATACAACGAACCAAAACGAGCGCAAATCTCTCCTCCAGTTCCCCCGGGTCGGGCAAGGGCAGTTTGAGAGGCATGTGATGTCCTCTGGTGTCTGTTTGTTGGTTCATACTGCCTGCGTTCCCCATCTCTCCTCCGGTACCTTATCACGCTCTTGTTGTGCGAGTTTGTCCTGTTTATGTCCAGTATCCGATATAACTTTCTGTCCGACTTTATCTGAGCTCGAGCGCTTCATGGAGAACAGCAGCACGGTCCGCGCGCAGCAGCATTATAACTTCACACAGGCAAGAAGAACGCAGATGAAGTCTTCATATTGCACAATGTCGGTTCACACCCATTGATCGCTAATATTCCTTATGATTCAGCCTCAGCTTTACAGACTGAAGCGCACTTCAGCTGGGAACTACAGGCGCGCCGCTACGCTCCTCCCCCTGAGAAGATTAACCAATCCTGCGAAGGCTTTGCTCATGAATATTAATGAGGCAGTAGGTTGGTTTGCATCATTGTAGTCAGACGTCACATGGACGCTATTTTCTATTACTATTTAAAACTATTTAATACTATTTAACGCGCAGAAAACACAAAATTCGTTTGGGTGTGTTTTGTTTTGTTTATTTTAAATGTCATTTACAAAATAAATATTGTGCAAGCAGAAATTTGCAAACATATTTCTTTCGCTAAAACATTCTCGTCATCAGTTAAAAATGAACATTAAAATGTAATCAAGTGATAAATGATTATAGGAATTAAAGTGTTTTGTTAAATATTTTGTCATGTTATATTGTTTGAAAATGTCTACTTTAAGCTTATGCTTATTTCCTAGCACACGTTGTGTTGATGTTATTTTTCAGCACCATCTAAAGGACGTTCATGGTGACAGTGTGCACATCCTCAAGACATTTTTTTAACGTTCTGTATATACCTTGTAGGAATTTATAAATTAATAATTATTTATAAAGTAATTTCATTTTTTGTGTAATTAATGTAAATGTCAATCAAAAAGACAATATTCGACAAGTGGGTCCGTACCTGCACACAGTGCACAGGCACTTTAATGACGTTGTACGTTATCTTTACTGCCATTCTTTCTTATTGAAGTTTGTACTTCCCTATCACAGTCCATATTTTAACGCGTAGTTTGCATAGAAATGATGCTGAACAAGAATCCAGGATGCACAGTTCACAGACTAGAGACCGGATATTAGTAGCCTAAAAGCTTGTCAAAGCATTTATGTGTCTGCATTCAATTCTTTAAACTTAAACCCCTTAAAATAGGAGTTAAAGACTTATGGCCATTATGTACTGTAGGATTTATAAATTGAACAACATGGAAATTGCCTTATGGCCTACTTCCAATTCAGAGGTTTTACTTGACTGATGTTTTTGTCTTTCAGAACAGAAAGGTCTTGATGTACTTTAATAAATAGGGAAAAATCTCTCTGGATGCAAACAAGGTTTTTTGTGGATATGTCCACGAGCCTGGACAATACATTATTATTTGATTTTTCAATACTGGTCTACAGAAAAGTAAAATCAGCAAGTAGTTTTTCTTTAAAAAAAGAAAAGATCTTTGGGTTATAAGTGAGAGATTAATGATGTGTGTACGTATTTCTTAAATGCAAATTGAACACTGTAGTGTATACTGCATGTAAAAGTTCAACATAATAAGAAATAATAACATAATAAGAAAGGCTTTTGAGTGAGCAAAAGACAAAATTGAGAACTGGATTGTGATAAAAAATTTATTCTTTAAATGTGAATAACAACATTTGTAGTGTTCTCATTACAATGCAGTCTGCACTTCTTCAAACTGGTACATAGGCCTACTGTAAAAATAGAGAAATCCATCCTATAGACATTACTAATAACATGTATACAAATCTCTGATAAGTGCAGTTGTCACGGGTGAAAATGAGGAAAAGGTCTTCAAACTAAAACACACAACCTTACATTAGTGCTTAAATAAGACTTATTTGAAACATTATCTCATACCATCACACAAACACACATGTGAGTTTAGTTTAGTTAAGTTTTGTTTGGTCTGGTTGGAAAAACTTTGTTATAAAAGAAAAGTTACTGATGGAATGTGTGAAATGCAAGGGTCATGCGATAATCAGATATCTGACCTTGACTCTATTAACACAAAACAAACAAACAAGAATTCGAGGTGCAATAAAAGAAACGCAGCGCAAGGTGATAGAGGTCTTCCTCATCCTCGTCATCATTGTCAGTTTCAAAAAGACAGTGTGAATAACCAAAGAAAGAGAGAAACTTTTTTTAACCGAAGTACCACTTATTCTTCTTCTTCTTCCTCTTCCTCCTCTTCTCCATCCATCACCTCTACGATGAGTTCAGCGGTGCAGGTGGCTTCTCCGACGCTGTTCATGGCCTTGCAGGTGTATTTTGAATCATCCTCACCACTGACCTCAGAAATGACCAGACTGCAGTTTCCATCTTCATCATAATCGATTTGAAAATGACGTGTCTCTTTAATCGGCTGGTCGTCCTTAAACCACACCACCTCTGGGTCAGGGTAACCTGATGGTTAACAATAAAATGTTTATTAGTTGTGTGGATTTTGTATTAAGTACAAACAACATCAGGGCTTTTAGTGGATGTATGTAGATATAAATATTTGACTCAGTTTAAAAAAAAATAAAAAATCATGCTTTTTATTATTTTATAATGTTTTTATTGTGTTTTATTGTATTAGTTAGCTGTATTTTTGTTATTATGGCTTAAATCAAAACAAACCAACTTAAGTTTGATTGATATAATTTGGAATGGACGATAAAAAACATGTTTTTTTAAGTTGAGTTATTTCATTTTGGAACCAAACTCTTCATCTATACTTTTATTTAGTCTAGTTTTGGATAAATTCAATCAAGTTGAAAACCTTTTTTGCCTAAACAAGGTAATATTTCCAGACATTCAATATGAATGAATTATTATTATTGTTACATTTACTTACAACTCCAAACAACTTAGGTGTCTTAATGTATTTAATAAATATGCTGATTGAATGCTTCTTTTCTTACTGTAAAAGGCACTTTTACTCATAACACTGAAAATGTAAAATTACCCTCAATTTTGCAGTCGAATCGAGCAGCACTACCCTCCACCACCTCAACATCTTTAATAACAGTGGTGAACGTGGGTTTCATTGGAACCTTCTCCTCTGATTCAATAGAAAACTGTCTATCCTCCGCTACAACAGACAAACAGCAAGATTTTACGCTATACATTTCCAGATATTCGCTATACATTAGACAATTTTCAAAGAGCAGCATTACTGTTCTTCCAAAATTCTGTTCTTTCAGGGAAGAAAAAAGTTATGTGAGTTTGGAATATGATGACAGAATGTTATTGTTTTGACCAACTTTAACATTAAATGACTAAGTTGTAATTAAGTTATAAAAAAACAATGAAAAATAAAAGTGGTACGCACATCAAACTGTAAACTGTAGCATTTACATATTTGATTGCTAACCACAATGCAACAGTGTGACTGCAAATAAAACATAAATCACAGACAGAGACACCAGCCATCTACTATTTAACAGGCGGAGGAGAAAAAAATTGTGGCAACATTACCTTCAGTGGGGGAGCCCTTTTTGGCATGAACGCCTGCCATCAATGCCATGTTAGATAGTCGACCAATCGCTCGTACTGCATGCCCTGTTTTCTGAAGAAAAGATGACAAACAATTTAGTCTGTCACTGTGAGTGCAACACACAAGCATAAGAACTTAACAAAGAGAAGAAAACGGAAAGAATATCTTGTTATGAAAACTGTTTTCTGTGGAGCGAACCACAAACACACAAACAAGATCATTCCACAATGACTCAAAGCATTTATATTCAACTATACACATTTGACAGCACACCCAATCATTATATACCTTCCAACAAAAAGTAATGATTTAAAAATTGTAGAGATTTAGTATTAAAATTTTGCTGCCCAAATTATGTGGTTTGCATGTGCCAACAATAGGCATTCTGACCTGCCATTTTCTCCTCAGGATGTACTTCTTCATTCTCTCCTTAGAAAGCTTCTTGGCCTCCATGTTATTTGTGTCCTGCTTGAGCCACGGGTGCTGAATGCACTGATCACAGGTCAGACGGGCCCTGGAGATGACCAAACATGCAGAATCAGTTTAGGAAGCACACGAACAAAACCAGTCCGACCAGGACTTTCCCAAATCAATTTGAATCTGTTCTTTCAAAGAATAATTCATTTGTAATCTGTACAAGCAGCCTACTTTTATCTAGCAACATTTTAACGTTGAGTGCCCTCTAGTGGTGTAAAAGCGACAGCGCTGTGCTGTGTGTTGTCATAGAATTACGTTTGATGTAAAATTTCAATCCAAAATGGTTCTTTAGCCACTCTGAGCTAAGTACAAAATGAATATCCCTATGAAAATGTTTTTAAAAAACTACAGTTGAAACAAACAAAAAACAAATAGATAAAACATGATTACTATAGTAAAACCAGGGTTTTGACATTAGTAGTCAATGCACCAAAAAACATGGATACTATACTTTTACCACAAATAAACAACTATCAAAGTAAGTTAATTTTCGTGAGGGAGATACATTAAAAAAGAACTGAACCTGACATTTGTGAACATGCAGTGGGCTTTTGCAATGAGCCTTAAGACTCACTTCATGTTTTTCTTGAGCAAGTTGCTAATGAAGCTTTTGGCCTCTTCTGAGATCTCATCAAACGCTTCGTCTTCAAAATCCCACGTCGCCGAGGTTACGTTAGACAGCGTCTCATTATCATTGTCCCCCATGAACGGAGACAATCCGCTTACACTAATGAGAACAAGAGACCATGACAGAAACTAGTAGGCATCAGACTAACACTCATAGGCATTCTCAAAAAGAGAAAACATTTCGTCAAGCAAGTAAAGATCATTTCAAAGCTATTCTACAATAGCCGAATACTCACAGTATATAGCAGATAACTCCAATACTCCACATGTCTGTGGCGTAACTGATGGGCTCATAGCTGATCACCTCTGGAGCAACAAACTCCGGCGTGCCAAATAAGACTTTGAGAGATCCGGCTGTCTCTATACTCAAAGTGTGACAAAAAACATTCATGCACTTATTTTATTATTAGATGTGATATTGCCAATGTGTGACTCTGTATTCATTATGCAATGATCATCATCCCTATACATCTTCACCCCCTTTAGTACTATAAGAACATCTAATAAGACCCTAGATTTAAACACAGTCGTTGGGCTATATACTGACCCAGTCTACGTGCCAGTCCGAAGTCAATGAGTTTGATTTTGCTGCCAGTTTTATTGACACACATAATGTTCTCAGGTTTGAGGTCCAGGTGGACGATGCCCTTCTTATGGATAAAGTTCACACCATCCACTATCTGCAGCATGTATTTGATCACTTCTCTCTCTGTCAGCTCAAAATCTTCGTCTATGATCCGGTCAAAGAGTTCTCCTCCAGAGATTCTGAGAAAGACATCACACCAGCGTTCAGCCAACACATCTGACCAATTCAAGCTCATTTCTGCTTAAACACTGTGTGACTGATCTACTATATAGTGTTCATAGAGCTCCAGACAATAAGTCAATACAATCTTGAGTTTTGTCAAGTAAAAAGGGACTAGGATGTTGGAATTAAAGGGAAAGTTAACTCATAATGAATATTTAAAGGAAACATATAATCCTGCATGAATTTGTTTTTCTTCTGTACTGTAAGTCAAAAGAAAAATAATTCGCCCCCTTTGACTTTATTATTAAATGGACCCCCTTCACTAACTAATTGTGATACACTGCAATTCGGAGCACTTAGGCAAAGTTCACCCCAAAATATCAATTCTGTCATCATTTATTCACACTCATATGGTTCAAAACCTGAACGGGACTCTTTCTTCTGTGAAAGACAAAAGAAGATATTTTGAGAAATGTCTCAGTGTTTTCTTGTCCGTATAATGGAAGTCAATGGGGAGGGTGACAATCTTCAAAATGTCTTCTTTTGTGTTCTGCAGTGAGTAAATGACGATAGAATTTGTAGTTTTGGGTGAACTATCATTTAGGACGTTTTGGGGCTTGTCTCTGTTTTTCATTAACTTTTTTTTACATACATTTTCGATCAACTGTCATAAACTATGCATCATTTTAGACCTAAAACACTCAAGATTCGTGTTCTGAACTTGTTTTTGCGATCAAAACACCAGAGAGGAAGGGTTGAATCAAATGTGAAAGAAATAGGCTAAATGAAACATTAACAATTTATACTTACATTTCTAATACCATTACGATGTCTGTCTTCGCCTCAAAAGCATCAACACACTGCACAAGTTTTGGGTGATGAAGATCATTCATAATTGCGATTTCTTGGCGGACGTTATCCTTCTCTTTGGCAGAATACGCTTTTATGAACTTCCCAGCCCAGACTTTTTTCGTGGACTTCTCTATTAGTTTAAAAACAGTACCAAATTTCCCTCTGAAACAAAGAAACCAGTTTTTCAAAAGATATCCACTTATTTGAACCAAAGAAAAGTCGTCAGACTGTGAACTGAGAACATTTACTATAAATGACAATGAAAACAGAAATAACACGGGTCATGATTTTGTTTCTCAAATGTTGTTTTCATGTCTTAAAGGCAGGAGGATTTACCACTTTTTACCAAACTTATTTGAAATATGTGATTTAAGGGCAGGATGGGCGATTTTTAAAAAAAACAAGTCTCTTCACATACTAACAGCAATTTCCAAATAAATTAATTCATGTAAATGATTTCTTCTGTGGACAACGCAGGACCATCAAATAGTCAGTCTTAATGTGCATCTTGTGGTCAGTGCTAGCTTGCTGTATTTTTAGCCTCTCTGAAAACGCCCTTTGGGTTTTATCTACTTTGTTGTGTTAAATTCTGGACCCTAAAACATTTTAACCATTAGGGATTATAAAAAGAAAATTGTTTACATCCCGAGATTAAAAATCTCCTTGATATATTCATTTGTGATTTAGATAATCATGTAGTTTAGTAAACTGAGGTCAATTCCGTACTCACGTGCCCATTCGGTCTTCCACATCATATAGGTCCTTTACCTTCACGTCTGTTCTGATCGTCACGTGTCTGTATTCTCGGACTTTCTCAGATTCTGGTCAAATGGGAGAATACAAAGTAACAAAATTGTCACATCGCTGCTTTTTATATAATGCGGGATACAATTTGAAAATAGAAATGGAAAAAAAGAGACCTACCTTCATCTGAGGGCTCAGCCTCATCTTCCTTATTTTCTGCAAAATGACCAGACGACATGTTTCATTGAAATAAACTTAACACTTTAGAATAACATTAAGTCAAAAAAAAGCTTTATTACTAATACAGTATACAAGATTACTTTTAGACATAAATAACATGGGGCTGAGTCCCTTAGTGGCATTTGATATTGCAAAGTTAAGTGTAAAAGAAAATCAAACTATTGTTTTAGGATTTTATGGGCTATAATGCTGACTAAAGTTTTATAAAAGACATCAAAACATCTAAGTACAAAAATAATTAAAGTATACATAAACATTAGGGATGCACGATCAATTATTGGCACTATCGGCTGGTAAATGGCCACTTTTGATGTTATCGTATCGGCAGATAATAAAATTTAGGCCGAAATATTATAGCCGATAAATTATGAATCGTTTCCTCCGGTTGAACCACTTCAGCTGCTCACTGCTCAAAGTTAAAATCCAGTGCTGCGCTGTCTTTGATATGATATAATTATGTAGATTTTTATGTATGTGTAAATTATAAGAACAAAAGCATATTGTTTGAAGCCCACAGCTGTCTGAATGCTTTCTGTCTTGAGACCTGTTAGACATGTAGCTATTGAAAACACTTTTCTGGGTCGCTCTGGAAGAACATCTTTCATCTGTTTATTAAATAAACATTATACCACAAACTACTTTAAAAGTAAAAGAATCTTCTATATGTGTAAAGTAGGCTCTGTACCTGATTTTCAGGGGGGAAAGAATGTTCAGTCTCAGAAAATGTTATATCAATATTTAGATACTGTATATCGGCCAATATAGGTTATCAACGTCCAAAGTTTAAGAATGATCGGTAATCCTTATCGGCACACATCAGTGCATCCCTAATAAAAATACCAGTAAAATAACTATTTTTGGGCGGGGGAAAAAGCCCTAAAGTTTAAATCCCTGACCAACATATCACTTTTTCAAATATAGTGCCACACAATACTCTTGATGGCCACTGGAAGGCGCTCACCATCTTCAGCCTCCTGGCCAACCTGCACAGGCTCAGATTCAGCGCTGGGTTCTCCGACCCCATAAATATTTACAGCTCTCACTCGCAACTTGTACTGTCTGTCCGGTAGCAGGTTGTGCACATTGTATGAAGTGCTATTACAGGATGCCAGATCTGTCCACTGCTTATTCACAGAGTTCCATATCTCCAGGTTGTAGGACTGGACTGCGCTGCCACCGTCATACGTCGGGCCGTACCAAGATAGAGTAAGGCTGGACTTACGGATGTCCGAGGCTGCTGGGACACGGGCGGGTGGGTCAGGCTTATCTGCAAAGAAAGGGGTCAAAGGAAAAGCTCATTAATAATCGATAGAAAACACTACAACATGAAGGAATCTGAACCCAGTGCACTGTTAGCATGTCAACATAACCTCTGTAGGGTTATAATGACTTACATAGGAAACAATACATTCATATTTCTACGCAAATATTTAAGACCTCTCTTAAAAATAAATCTACCTCTCAAGTAAAATTACACAATTGCATTCCGAATCAGTTATTTTGCCAATTTGTCTTTGGGCCATGCAAATATATTGTGAGAATGTGATATGTAGAGGATTACATTTAGTCATTTGGCAGA
Source organism: Triplophysa tibetana (assembly GCA_008369825.1). Classification (NCBI taxonomy): domain Eukaryota; kingdom Metazoa; phylum Chordata; class Actinopteri; order Cypriniformes; family Nemacheilidae; genus Triplophysa; species Triplophysa tibetana. The sequence goes on from CM017902.1 coordinate 22,540,347, forward strand.
CGCTTTTATCCAAAGCAACTTACAGTGCACTTATTACAGGGACAATCCCCCTGGAGCAACATGTACTAAAGTGTCTTGCTCAAGGACACACTGGTGGTGGCTGCTGGGATCGAACCAGCAACCTTTGATTTACCAGTTCAGTAGTTTAACCCACTAGACCACCATCTCCTTTGAGGATGAGGTACAGGCAGCCGGTTGTTATCGCAGAAATAAGCCCCAACAGTGTGATTTGGCTTCGTGCAACATGAGAAAAAAACTAAACATCAAATGTGAATTCACTTTTACCAAATGCAGAGCTTCCACGAGGAAAAGCCTATTACTTTACGTTTTACGGTAAGAAAGGACATTCAAATGTCACGAACAGGCAATCAGGTTTTATCATTTGTCAATATAATGTCAATATAATGTCATATATGTTATTACTACACGGCGCTCTGGAATACTTAATTCTGATTGGCCAGTTGTGACATTCCAAGGGTTGTTATTCTCCGATGATAACTGCTCGAAACGAATCCTTCCAAAATCATATTGACATGTGAAGTTTAATATTACACAGAATGAAATGTTAATATTTATTTTAATCCAATATATGACATTAGATTTACAAACGATTAAACCAAATTTAATGTTTGTGACATTTAAACGTCATTTCTTACCTTAAACCAAAACTAAACAGCTTTTCCTCGCGGAAGGTCTGCATTCAGTAAAAATGAGCTAATAAAATATTTAAAAACACAGTTTTTTTCTCATTTGGCAAGTATTCGTGTAATACACGGGATAATCTACAAGCAGCCAGCTGTTGTTGCGTCATAAGCCCCTCCAGTTGGCCCCTCCATAATTCCTTACTTAAAAGTCATATTTATATTTAATTTGTCAAAAAAACCTGTCAAAATTATTTCGTGCATCAGCGTTACCGTGTGTTATAGTTTTGAGGGGTTGTTAAATGGGAATAACGAACCTGCAAATGTCGGGACTGGCCAATCAGGATCAAGCATTCCAATGAGCCGTGTTATAATACAGGATCAAATATAACAGCTCGGATAAATGTGTTTCCTCATGGCATTTGTACACCAATAAAGATCTGACATGTATGAGGTAATTACCGACTATAGTGAGATTGAGAGCGGCCTGTCTTGCGCCCCAGCTGTTTTTGATCTCAATTGTGTAGCATCCGCAGTGTTCCTGTTGTCCTTCTGGGATGGTCAGCTGACTGCTGCTGTCTGCGCTCATTATCGAGATGCCATCCTGTCCCTCCTGAATCTGCACAAGACCCATCAACATTCCATATGAAACTATTTAAAATGAAATTTAGCTGCCGGTTGGGCTTTCAAAGGATGATGACTAATCGCCTAAACCGCATTTCTAAGAAAGCTTATTTACAAGTTCAACGACTGACAGAGGTGAATCTTTTTCTTCTGTGATGTCAACAACACACAAGCAGAGGTTCTACACATGTTGAAGATGAAATGACTCTTACTGGTTTGCGGAACTTGAGCCAGGTACAGCTGATGGGCGGAGCTCCAGTGAATTTACACAACAGATTGACCTGCTGACCGGCCAAGATCTTCATATCATCAGGGAACTGCAGGATCTGAGGAGGAGCACCTGACACGAATACACACACGGACTTAAAACTCCATTTACATGGATTCATGGTGTCTTGGCTTCCAAGGAGCGAAAACATTATGGGGGTCCCAGACTTTAATGTTAGACGTGTCTTGATCAATGATATATCAGTGTGACTATTTTGTTATGAGGTGCCCAAAGTAATGTTTTTTTTTGTGGTAAAATATGTTTTTAAAAATTACTTAAATATCCTTATTTAACTAATGCCTAGTCCTGGCTCAAACTAATCCCTGTCATGGAAACCGCTCCCAAAAAATCCCATAACGTGAAAATTCAACCAAAAATAAAAAATGCCATCTTTACTCACTTCAAACCTGTCTGACTTTATTTCTTCCACTGAACAAAAAAGAAGATATTATGAGGAATGTTGTTCACTTGCTTTGGTTTAGTGTCCATACAATAGAGGTGAATGGGGGTCACAGCTGTTCGGTTACACTTTCTTCAAACTATCTTCTTTTGTGTTGATGACTTAATTTATATGTTTGGGTGAACCACAGTATCACTATATGTCTTCACACGAGTAAGGTTAATATCACCATGTCACAGATGCTGTTATCAATCCTGAATTGTATCTGACCCGGATTATCACTTCAAAGGTTCTTACCTTGTTTTGGCAGCGTTTTCGGTTGCGGTTTCTTTATTTTGGCCTCATCTACAGTTAACAATACAAGAAGCAAAAAAAGTGAACTTTTACCTGACACGTTGGGCAGTTTCAAAGAGAACATGAGATAAACATACAACGTTAGCCTCGCCACATAAACAAGGTTTATAAACCCCATGTGTCTCACGAGCAAGAGATTATTAAAATGTTCAAAATGCACATTCCATTGAAAAAAATGAAGATATTTTACACAATTCTCTTTAATACTATGTGATTGTGACAAGACAATAATGGATTCAACCAACGACCACTGTACTGGAAAATATAGGGGAAAAACAATTCAGAGTTTATTTTATGATAACAATCATCTGAACGGTTTTACTCAGACACACTTGAAAAGAAAAGTTGAATTAATCATATACTTCCACCACATGCATTTAGGTTGAAATGTCATAACACACACATACTGCACATGTTAACATGTCAATCAGATCAACACGTGGATTTAAAATATTTGAGAGAATGTAGAGTCGAGATGTTTTCTCTGGATGTTCTAAGAGAGATCAGCTGCTAAGGTTTTTGCTCTTCGCCTTTTTTGGTCATACTAAAAATATCCCCCCAAGAATTCAGGAAATAACTCCTGGCACTATTTATTTTGCTTCTGATTGCTGTCGAGAAACAACGTGAAGGCAAAGCCAACGAACACAGAGTAGCGCAGTGGAAATGAAACAATTCTGATCTGTAGAAATCTTCAAATGTTTTTTCAATCAGTTGTAAGACATACCGATTTCATCCTTCTCGAGAAGAGAGCGACATGTACAGACGACAATATAAGAGATTTTACAGTGGTTCATATATAGCAACTGAAAACTGAAACAAACACAAAGAGAGCTATAGACTACACACTTTTATGTTTCACTGTTTACTCTGTATAGACCACTACATCAAAGATATATGTTTAAAATCCTGACAACACTTGGGAGAACAGATAATCTTTGCCCTCTGCTGCTTTTTAAACAAATCCGGTATTATAAATCTACTTCACAATGTCAAGCGACAATGAAGACAACCAGATTGTCCGAGAGTAGTCTAAAAGGAAGACACAAATATAAAAAAGACGATCACTGACGCTATACTCATTCTGCCTGTAATAACATCATTTCACAATGCTATAATACACTGTGAACCCAAATGTTCAAGATAATCAAACAGATTAAGTAATGTAAACTTAATTTCATAACAAAGTTCCCCTTACTTTAATATTGTAAGTTCCCGAAAACCTTTTTTACTTTTGAGTAAAGTATAATGATTATTTATGATTAACTTGTAAGTTTTGACTAGAAACTCAAAAAAATGGATTTGCTCGTTGGTCAATTTACGTTAATTCAACACAATTGGTCAAGAAGGATTTCCAACTCCCAGCATGCTTTGCGTCAGACTGCATTAGGAGAGTTAATAAAAATATATGATTACTTTATATGTTTTTAGTATATTTAAAGACTTGTTAGTGTTTAATGTTCACTTCTCTTAGATATTTAGAAGAGTTTGACATATTTTTTAATTACCATTGTTTAGAAGAGTGGTCATGTGGCTAGTCTCTGCAAAGCTACATTTGACCTGTAACATGTGTTATGTTACCAGTTAGCAGTCACTGTGCTAATGCCAGTTCTGGGATCAGTCTCTTCTTGCTCATTTTGGGTTGCATTAGTCAAGGTATTTTTTTATTCTGATTAAGACTAAGGAATATGCAAAATACAGAAACTGAAAGAAATTAGTTAACTTAACTTAAAAATAAAATTTTGGTATACTTATTTGTTAAAGTACTGTCTACTTAATTTCATAAAAAGGATGAATTAAATATTAAGGTCGCACTTGCTAAGATTTGGTAAGAACTTTAACTTAACACTAATCAAAATTTGAGTTAAGTTTTGCTTAATTAAACCAAGAACCTCTAAAACTCAAAAGTTAGATTATTGCCAACTTATCCGGGTTTACAGTTTAGTTAAACCTATATTGTACTGTAGATCTGTATAGTTCACCCAAAAATGAAAACGAAGAAAACAATATTGAAGAAAACAATATTGTATAATTTATTTTGTTCTGTTGAACACAAAATTTTATATTTTGAAGAATTTAGGAAAATAAGCAGTTTCATTTGAATTTTCTGAATATCAGTTGCTAATGTGTTCAACATAACTTTATTTGTGTTTAACAGAACAAAGAAAAAAAGGGTTTGGAATAACTTTCGTTTTTGGGTGAACTATCCCTTTACGCTGTTTTGGGGTGTTTTAAGTGATGACTAGGTGGTTACTTATTGGTTTGAGTCAATACAGCCCACCCCCATTTGTTATAGATATTTCTCTCTCTAGATTTGTTTAAAACCTTTCCTTAAAAAAAATCTGATTTGTCAAACAACAAGCCGTAAATATCTACTCATCAACATTTGAGGTGTCATTCATCATCGGTTTGCGGCACAAACAGTGCAGGAGGAGTTACTGTATGTACAGAAGTTTAGAGTCTTCAGATAAATTCTCCTGTCGCAGCAAATTGCAATGAATACTAAAAAGCTACAAGGACAAAGGAACAGAACAAACACAACATTTCTAGAATTATAAAATTACAGTTTCCATGAGCACTCCCATTGAGTTCAACATCCATCAGATGTGATTTGGGGGTATTTCCATCATCTGATACATCACTGCTTTTTTTATGTTGCCATTTTTAATCACAGATTTTCCATAACTTCAACTGCAATCTAGCCTCTGATGGAGGAAACATTTTCCCTGACCACCTTTTTTGTCAGCCAGCTCCAAAAGCACAAAATGCAGAATCTGGTCAGTGCCGCAAGAATAAATGCAACAATAAATGAATGCCTGCATGACAGATGAGTATTAACACTGGTGTGTGCAGCAAGAAAGACACACGAGCGAGTTTTAAAGATCTACAAAATATAAAATGTCAAACTTAAAGGTTGGCTGTTAAAACTGCTTTTGCTTGCATGATTTTGGTACAAATTAGCTCATCATCAAGCCATTTTAGGTGTAGGGAACTTATTTGTTCAGTAGAAGAGTGAAGTTAAAAAAGGAAAACTAATATAAGTTTTTAAGAAATGTTGAAAATATGCCCTGTGGTAAGTCATAAAGTCCAAATGTACCCGTCCTTAAAAAGGCACAAAACTAGATACAGGCACAAAAAATGAATTGCAGCTACTAACGTTATATTACAGTCTTACTGTATGAAGCAAAACAACTGATCTCTGCAAGAAACGGATTATTATTTACAACATTATCAGTCGCAATCCATATCCTCGGGGAAACAGTCATGTCATTGCATGTCAGAAATTATGTTATGAGCCTTTGAAATGCACTATGAACAGGTTAGGCCACACGAAGGGTTTCCTTTTATTATACCACAGGGCAGTTAAATGCTTTAATCTGATTGGTGGACAAAGGTTTTTTTGGGTATGCATTAACTTACTGTAAATGCACACCTATGAAGGTACTCCAGGTCTGCCGACCGCATTACAGTTCGCCAAGTTCAAATAACAGAAAGGTTAAAGTGTAGCCTACAGGCCATCACCTCACAGCACCCTGCTCTTGATCTGACGTTTATAATGTCAAACTTTACCGTTAATGGAAACGTGTGCAGTTTCGTTTCACTGAACAAAGCATTTCAAAATCAAGAAATAGATTTGCTGAAATCGTATAATGAATGACTAAATAGAAAAAAAAAATGCATTAATAAACTAGCCGCAGATTTCCAATACAGATTTGCGCAAAATTTAAGCGAGGTTTTCTAAATGTCGATTAAAACATTATCGCCGAATGAGCGCGCTTATCCATTAAATTATGTTATGCGAATAAAGTGTATTTTGTTTCTCCTCGCAATAATTCATTCTGGCCATACTTCTTCTTTACACGTTTTATGGCAGGTTGCAAACCAACTTATGTGCATAGTGCCACCTACTGTGAGGAAAGAGTGAAGAGAAATGTCTATATTTCCTTATATATTTTCATATTACCTCACCGTTCCTAATAAATGGTCCATACTGCCCTCACTCGCCATCGTATTAGATATCCTATCTTTCCAAATGTTCTTCCGAAACACCCCCCGAATGGTCATGTGACTCTTTTATACACCACGGGACTTGTACATACGACAAAAACGTAGTGTTTCCATTGCAGTTTTGCCAAAAATGCCTTTATCGTATTGCCTACTGGTTCGTTTGTCAGACAATACAAGAAATAAATAATCTATTATCATTTGGTTTCCTGTCACATTACTGCAAACACGCAGGTGTGCGTTCGATCTCTCGCTCTCACACTCACACACACACACACACACACACACACACACACACACGTGTGTTTTAATATCTCCGTGGGGACATTCCATAGGCGTAATGAGTTGTTTACTACACAAACTGTATATTTTATCCCCTGACCCAACCCCTAAACCTAAAGGTCGTAGAAAACTTTTTGCATTTTGAGATTTTCAAAAAATATCGTTCTGTACAATTTATGAGCTTTTGTGCCCCTCCCCATGAGTTGGTGTGCATTCTGGTGTAGGTCCCCAATAATATATAAAAACCAAGTCCACAGACCCACCACATGGGTCAAGCTTTTGAGTCAGTTCGCTCTAACGGAAATGAGATGCGCAAGAAAAGTAGTCCCACCAATAACAGACAATAATATTACAAACATTGAAATTAAACATTCTAACAATGGTATGGTAACCGTGGTATAAGCAGAATAATCTACTCCGGTCCGTTCAATTATCCGAAAGTTAATGCACACATGAGGAGTAACGTCCACCTCGGGTTGTGCATTAACTTTCGAATAATTGAACGGTCCGTCGTCAATTATTCCTTACAAAACTTCACATTTCCCTCCGGACTTCCTACTTCAAGGCCTCTCTGTCCTTCTAAATGTGTGGGGTACAAGGATGTGCTTGGATTTCACCCCAAACTTCCAAATGCAGGGTATGCGTCATCTGTAAATAATCAAATAATCATTATCATGTTGTAAATAATGATCTGTTCCTCAGGCAGAATACATTCTCGCCTTAAAAGTAGGTCAAAATGCGACTTCTTAAAAAGTGGCCTAGCTGAGAAGTTCACTTTCATGACTAAAAATGCTATTTAAGTATGCTATAAGTTTGCAGATAAGATCGAACGTAAGAGGCGGACATCTGAAACGAGAACGCAAAGTTCCCTGCGATCTGGTTTTATTAGTCCAGTGTAAATGAATGTTCCGCTTGTTATTTACATAGTTTTTCAGTTCAAGTTTATTTCCCTGAGAAGACATTTCTCCTGATGGTTGAGCACCGGCAGATTCAGCTTTACGAGGAAAAGAAATACACCTACCAGTATACAAAAGCTTTTTAAAACACTGAAGAATGTTAGGCATGTCAGAAAACATTGATGTTAGGCAACACTCCTCACGGTCAGGCAAAATCAGAAACCAAGAGAGTTTTGAATGAGCCCATATATAGAAGTTTGAGTGGGTCAGTCTTGCACCAACAGTCCTGATCTCTCTATCAACTTTCAGAGATTGTGTCTTTATATTTCTCTCAAGCATGCTTCCATTCAAATTCTATTTCTGTCACAATGTCATTTATTGGGTTTGTTTTACATTAAACCCACGTGAAAGTCAAGCAGGTCCAACACACTGTCAAACATCTCATTTAATGAGTTCTTTCTGTCTGTCTGTCTGTCTGTCTGTCTGTCTCTCTGTCTTTCTTTCTTTCCTTTCGTTTATTCTTTCTTTCTTTCTTTTTTCTTTCGGTCATCCTTTTTTCTTTACTTATTTCTTTCGTTAATTATTTTTTCGTTCATTCTTTCTTTCGTTCATTCATTCGTTAGTTGTTTTTTCGTTCTTTCGTTCTTCCTTTCCTTTCGTTCATTCTTTCTGTCTGTCTGTCTTTCTTTCTTTCTTTCTTTCCATTCGTTCATTCTTTCTTTCGTTCATTCATTCGTTAGTTGTTTTTTCGTTATTTTTCTTTCTTTCTTTCCTTTCGTTCATTCTTTCTGTCTGTCTGTCTGTCTTTCTTTCCTTCTTTCTTTCCTTTTGTTTATTCTTTCTTTCTTTCTTTCTGTTTTCTTTCGGTCATTCTTTTTTCGTCACTTATTTCTTTCGTTAATTATTTTTTCAATCATTCGTTCTTTCGTTAGTTGTTTTTACTTTCATTCTTTCGTTTTTTCTTTCTTTCTTTCCGTCCGTCCGTCCGTTCTTATTTGTTTGTTCCTTTATCTTTAGTTCTTTCTTTCCGTCTGTGCTTCTTTCTATCTTCTTTCTTTCTGTCTGTCTTTCTTTCTTTCCTTCCTTACCTTCATTCTTTCTTTCTTTCTCTCCGTCCGTCCGTTCGTTCTTTTTTTGTTTGGTCCTTTATCTTTAGTTCTTTCTTTCCATCTGTCTGTCTGTCTGTCCGTCCGTCCTCCTTTCTTTCTTTCTTTCTTTCTATCTTTTTTCTTTCTTTCTTTCTGTCTGTCTGTCTGTCTGTCTGTCTCTCTGTCTTTCTTTCTTTCCTTTCGTTTATTCTTTCTTTCTTTCTTTTTTCTTTCGGTCATCCTTTTTTCTTTACTTATTTCTTTCGTTAATTATTTTTTCGTTCATTCTTTCTTTCGTTCATTCATTCGTTAGTTGTTTTTTCGTTCTTTCGTTCTTCCTTTCCTTTCGTTCATTCTTTCTGTCTGTCTGTCTGTCTTTCTTTCTTTCTTTCCATTCGTTCATTCTTTCTTTCGTTCATTCATTCGTTAGTTGTTTTTTCGTTATTTTTCTTTCTTTCCTTTCGTTCATTCTTTCTGTCTGTCTGTCTTTCTTTCCTTCTTTCTTTCCTTTTGTTTATTCTTTCTTTCTCTCTTTCTGTTTTCTTTCGGTCATTCTTTTTTCGTCACTTATTTCTTTCGTTAATTATTTTTTCATTCATTCGTTCTTTCGTTAGTTGTTTTTACTTTCATTCTTTCGGTTTTTCTTTCTTTCTTTCCGTCCGTCCGTCCGTTCTTATTTGTTTGTTCCTTTATCTTTAGTTCTTTCTTTCCGTCCGTGCTTCTTTCTATCTTCTTTCTTTCTGTCTGTCTTTCTTTCCTTCCTTTCCTTCATTCTTTCTTTCTTTCTCTCCGTCCGTCCGTTCGTTCTTTTTTTGTTTGGTCCTTTATCTTTAGTTCTTTCTTTCCGTCTGTCTGTCTGTCTGTCCGTCCGTCCTCCTTTCTTTCTTTCTTTCTTTCTTTCTTTCTTTCTTTCTTTCTATCTTTTTTCTTTCTTTCTTTCTTTCTGTCCCTCTGTCTGTCTGTCTGTCTTTCTTTGTTTCCTTTTGTTTATTCTTTTTTTCTTTTTTTCTTTCATTCTTTTTTCTTTCGGTCATTCTTTTTTCGTTACTTATTTCTTTCGTTAATTATTTTTTCATTCATTCTTTCTTTCGTTAGTTGTTTTTACTTTCATTCTTTCGCTTGTTCTTTCTTTCTTTCCGTCTGTCCGTTCTTATTTGTTTGTTCCTTTATCTTTAATTCTTTCTTTCCGTCTGTCTGTCTGTCCGTCCGTCCTCCTTTCTTTCTTTCTTTCTTTCTTTCTTTCTATCTTTTTTCTTTCTTTCTGTCTGTCTTTTCGTTCATTCTTTCGTTCGTTCTTTTCTTGTTAGTTCTTTCTTTCAATAGTTATTTTTTCGTTAATTCGTTCTTTCATTCATTCTTTTTTCGTCGTTCTTTCTTTCGCTCTTTCTTTCTTTCTTTTCGTCCGCCCATCTTTCTTGCTTTCTTGTTTTCTTTCTTGCGTTAGTTTTTTCATTCTTTCTCTATCTTTCAGAGCATCATACAAAGTGGTCATTCTTTAGCTGTAGTGAAATTGTTTACAAAAGTTATTTGCAGCCTAAAAGTGTGTGTGTAACCATGTGTGTGTGTGCACTGCAGTGGGAAAGGTTCACATCTCCCACGCCACTCCATATTGGGCTATAAAAAAAGGAAGTACATATTTTGGAAACTCACTCTCTGTGGTCGGGGTAGAGGGCTTCCTGCTTCGCTTATCAGCTGATTCGGAGACAGTGGGATCTGAACACGGACAAACAGACAGATGGAGAGTCACATACAGAGAGCAAAAATTAGACAGAAGTCATGTGACTCCAATGAATACACAATTCTCTGCCTCCCTTAACTTCAATGTCAGCTTAAAAGTTCTCAAGCTGTCTGAGCTGCTTAATCATTTGAGTACCTATTGCTATGAGGAGCCAAACATTTCAAAGTAACCTGTTGCTCTGTAAAAACCCAAAAGGAGAAGGTGCCATGGTAGGAATAATGACAAGGATAGTCAAAACTGTTTTCTTTCCTACATTCCTACATTCTTCAATATATCTTCTTTTGTGTTCAACAAAACAACAAAAATTACAAGGAAATGTTTCCTACTATGTTCAATGGTGGCGAAGTAATGTTTGGTCACAAACATTCTTCCAAATATTTTTCTCTGTGTTCATCAGAACAGACATTTTTACAGACTTGGAACAATTTAAGGGTGAGTTAATGAATAATATTTGGGTGAACTGATCCGAGTAGTTCACTTCAAAACTAGCCACCATTGATTTTCCAAAGTCATTTTTATACCTACTATGTAACGTCAACGGAGGCTTGTTTGAAAAAGTTGACTACTCCTTGAACTTTTGCTGAGAAGGATGTTAGGAATGTGGACTGCTATCAGAAGTCAATTTTTGCAAACTTTCAGCAGAAGGCATTTTTTCTCTTCATCCAGGAAATTAAGAGACTGATCAAACACATGGTCTACTTCCATTTGCAAAGTCAAGAAGTAGGAGTGCAACATTTCTTGATACCTATATCACGTTCATTCAAAAGAGGCACTTGTCTTCATTGTTTGTGAATGTGTACCGGAAGTTCAGTTGGGGTCACAAAAGTGCACATACGCAGTAACGTTTTTTTATGTTGTTAAGATATGAAACCGCCTATAAATCAGCCGGTGACTGGACACAGGGGCAGTTTTAAAGACTACTGCAGCTTGAGCTGGTCAGTAATTACCGGAAGTTTCAGAACTCAGGGAGAGACTCTGGGGAGAGAGTCAGATACACTGCCCTGCCCAAAACATGCAGCTGAAAACCATAACGTTCCCAAATTAACCAATGTTCTTATGAATATGAATCTTGGTGCAAAATCAAGCATTAACTCTATTATTCAAAACCATTAATATATGAAAATACTGATTTGACAGAATACTGACAATAGAATGGTGTCTGATTCATACTGTTAACCTTGTCTTGCATAGTCAGACAACTCAGCGAATCAAACTAGTGTTAAAACGGGACATTTAATCCCAAAATAAAAATAATTTCGTCTTTTGAACACACCCATATCATTCCAAACCCGTGTGTCTTTCTTCTGCAAAACACAAAAGAAGATATTTAGAAGAACGTTGATACCGTCGCCCCCCAGACTTCCACTTTATGGACACAAAGCACTGAGACTTTTCTAAAAATATCTTCTTTTGTGTTCCACAAGAAAGAGTTATAAACAGGATTTGAGTGACAAGAGGGTATCAATTATCCCTTTGATAGTTTGAGAAAGTTACTCTTCACTTAAAGCCTTCACGTTTAATGCGTTATGAAGTGTCATTAAAGGGTGTGATGCATTATATTTATAACACATTATAATTGTTCATAATGTGTGTTGTAATACATTCTGTTCATGTAAAGAATTATAAACAAATTCAAAATACAAAGTGTAACAATGAATTTATTAGTGTTATTACCTTTAGTTCGAGATTACCGTGCATTATACGGTGCATTACAAGGCATAATAAATACATTAAAACTGCTTTTATAATGAACTATACATACAGTATATGCTTTAAGTAAAGTGTTAGCAGAAAGTTTTCTAATTTGGACAGTTGCAGATGTACTAAAGTATTGGTACGTGAGGTTTACTCACCATCCACTAGGACCATACAGGAACACTCTTCCCTGCCCTCGCTTGTCTCTGCTCTGCAAATATACTGTCCATCATCCTCAGGAAGAGCTTTATCAATGCACAGAGAGCACTGACCACCTATTCAGAAAAACACACACGGTTAAGTGATTATTTGGCGAAATGGAAAAAACATTTCTACAGAAAAAATGACCTGAGCTGTAAAGAAAAAATGGGTAACACTTTCCTTGAAGGAAGTATATATAATGCATTATAGCATTGTAATGCACCTTTTAATGCATTGTGATGTCTTATAAATAATTGGTATTACTGTTAAAACATTGTAACACTTAGCATTTCATTGTTACACTACACATTTTAAATTATACATTTTGGTTATAATTCTTTACAACTCCATATAATACATTACAACACACATAATGAAGAATTAAAATGAATTTTACCCTTTAATATCCCTTTATAATGCATTATACATACATGCTTCAAGGAAAGTGTTACCAAAAAATGCAGCAGCTTTAAAAGGTGGAGAAAAACGTGTTTGCAAATTGCAAATGTAACAGGCCTTGTTGTTGCTGTTATCACACAGTTAGCATAAGTTTTGATATTTCAAATTTTTTTAACAATCCCCAGCATCGAATATTCATGAAATTTACCATTTGTCTGAAGAATGTCCTGTTGATCATGTGGGTCAAGTTTTGTAAAGTTTAGGTATTGCGCTCAGAGGTCAAATTGTATTTAACTAAACAACATTCCAAATATATTTCTACCGTATTTTGTTATTTTTATCAGTTTTTTTTATCATGGTAATGAAATTTTATATGATTTAAAGTTCCAGTGAAATAAAAAATGACATAGCATATTTCATGATATATCGCAATGTTTATTGTTAATATTATATCAATGTGGGTTATTCCCTGTGTAAAATTCGTGTGCCCTCATAATCTTAAATTAAAATCTGAAACTGCACTTCCTTCCTTTAATCCTTTAGAGCCTTAATAGGTTGTTTACACACATTTTGTTCTTTTGACTGTCAAATTCTAACACAATGTCCTATCATCATGTGCAGCTTATCTTTTTATTCGGAAAACAACTGTCTTTTATTTAAATAAGGTTTTCATCATGACTGTGTGTTGTGAATTTGTAAATGTAATAAATATAAAGAACAGAAATACATTTTCACAGATTTTTATTCAGACATTCTCAAAAAACTAAAGAACGATGAAATCTTGAAGAAACTGTACTACATGCAAAAATTCTTTTTAGTGTCGCCCGTGTACATAGTTTTCATTCAGGAGCCTTTTTTTGCACTTTTCACTCCATTCACTCAAATGAATGGATACAAACACACATACACATGCATACACACAAATACATATGCTTCAACATATGCATGCATGCATGCATGCACACATACTCAGATATACACATGCACTGCCTATGTCCATGCATAACGTTATTTGTGCACACATACACGCATATACAAGCACACACACATCCATAACAATGTGTTGGCATATGCACACAACACAAGATATGCAAGTCTAGGCCAATTTTATGGACATTTCTCATGAGACAATATTTACTTGGCCATCCATGTCTGGATCGACACCCACAGCATATTCTGAATATGCAGACTCCGGGTCAGATTCATGATCAAAAAGAATCTCAATCACCTCTAATGTTGTATATTTCCTCTTCGCCCCGTTTCGTTTTCCTATTTTATTTTATTTTATTTGCTCAAAAACTCTCTAATCTGTCGCACTCCGTAACTCCCTGTTAATATCTGCCCTCTACCACTCTCCACGAAAACTGCAGAAAATGCCTTATGAAACGCAAGTGATTACCATAATACATACATGTTCAAGAAGCTCACTTTGTCTACTTCTAGGAACAATTAGATTATTTTTGATAGCATAAATGGTTGAAGAGTTACGGTTGAATGAATATCGCTTGATAAAATCTGGTTTTAAAGGGTTAATGAGTATCCATCTTAAATGATGTATGTTAGACGGCTTGGGCGGAGCATCCGTTAACTCCTCCCCTTCAACCGTCAATCTGTTGTCAGTTTCACTTCAAAATGCAACGGCTGATTTTAAACATCCAATCAAATTGCAGATAACACAAAAGCCACGGCCACTATTTTTCTCATTAGAATATCCATTACAATAAGAAAACTATCAACAAACGGAAGTAAAACGATCGCAATTTCCGGATCATGGGGACATGGGGGATCAAAAAGGGGTAAAAATGTGAAAATGTTCATATGATCAGTTTCAGAGTTATTAGAGATAATGTAAATATGATTATAGTATGACCCCTGGGACAACATTTGATAATCATCTGGACACAACACCAAATTTCATAATGATCAGCCATAAATATTTAATTTTAAAATGTTATTAGCTGCGCTCTTCCATTTTTGTTCCTTTGTCCTGCTTTAATGTCCGGTGTGTCATTTTTGGAGGAAATATTGACAGAAATGCAATATAATATACATAACTATATGTTCAGAGGTGTGTAAAGACCTTACATAATAAAGCGTCATGTTTTTACTACATTAGAAGTATTTCTAGCTGCATTGCGGATCTCTTACGTGGAATTCTCCATGTTGTTTCTAGAGTAGCCACAAATGGACAAACTGCTCTACAGAACGCGTTTCGTAAAACCTTTGTCTCCTTCGGCAAAGAAGCGAAAACATGACCACATATTAGTTCTGTGTCAGCTACCGTAGTGCTTCGAAAGGGAGGGATAGAGTGAGCCTTTGGTTGCAATTCACCACCTCACCTCTAGATGCCCAATATTTACTACACTGGATAGCACTTGTGCCAAAGAAGATACATTTGGTATTTAAGCACCAAAAAATGTGTTGACGCTAGAGCAAGAGTACACTAACATACCGTCGATATAGCTCTTTATGTCTTACATCATCATATGGAAGATTGAGATACAGGAACAAAACACAGATTACATTTTACAGGGGAAACCAGCCCACTCATATCTCTCCCCCACGTTTATGTTCTTATCAGGAATACAGATCTTCATTTTTATGGCCCTATTAAATCAGGAATGCCTGGCATTATATGTGTGTCCCTGGCCCACAAAACCAGTCACAAGGGTCATTTCTTTTCTTGAAATGAGCAATAGTGACTACTAAAAGAAAATAAATGAGATTACAAAATGTTTATAAAGGCACACACATGAGAGACTTCCTATATCAAGAACATAAGATTTTCTACATATGCATGCATATGCACAGGAAAGAGACATGAATGACATTACATTTTTTTTATTAATTCTTTCTGAAGTAAAAGTAAGAAACTAAAATACAGCACTTACCTTCATTGGTAATTACAATGAATTTTGATGGTTTGATGAGTTTCCCGTCAAGGGTCCACGTGACCTTAGCAGACGATTCAGAAGAAAGTTGGCACTGTAGATGCAAGGGTTCCCCATCCAGCACTGTCACATCACTCAGTTTCTGTGTAAAAACTGGTTCTTTCCTTCCACCTGCTCTCGCTTTCCCCTTCACCCCTCCATCCACACAGTTAACATCATTTTCCTTTCCCGTGTCGTCTTTTAACGGTGGCCTTTCTCCGTTCCTCTCCTGGCTCTGTTGTTTTTTCTTGTTTCCTAACACCGACCTAAAGTCGACAACTGCGTTTTTGTTGGGTTGAGCGTTTGTTAACGATCCAGGAGCAGGTTTCGGGGTTCCCGGGGTTCCTTTCTTTCCCAGAACGGCCCTGAAGTCCACCTGCTGGGGAGAGTTGACCTTCCGTTCTTCTTCCGACTGGGTCTTGGGCTTGATCTGCCGTTGGAGGCTCCCTCTGAAGTCCATCTGCTCAGCAGTGATCTCCTTCAGGTCTTCCTCAGAGACGCTCTTCGTGGCGACCTTGCGGCCCAGAACGGTTCGGAAGTCGATCTGCTCAGCCTCCTGCTGTCGGATCTGGTCTTCCGGATGCTCTTTGGTTTCCACGCGCCTTTTGAGACGCCCGCGGGTGGCCTCGTTCTCCTCCCAATCCGGAACGTCGCGGTCCCAGAGAGGCTCGGAGCACAGTGAGGCAGGTCTGTCGCTCTGTCCTCCCTTGCCCGGAGCAGTCCTCTCCACCCCTTGGCTGCCGCAAGACAAGTGGAGAAAAAATTGCAGAAAAGTTTAATGCTCCAGCAAGCTCAGCCCACACTGGAGAGCAGCATAATCAGGAGGAGGGTTAGTTCAAGACGGCAGAGTTACATCACAAATGACTTCAGAGACCTTATAGGGATATTAGCTTCTCTTTAAACAACAGCACAGATGAGCGAGGAAGCAGAAACAGAGTGTTTGGTTATATGCAGAGATTATGTCCATTTAGTGCAGGGGTTAAAGGGGCAGCGGGTGTAAATATAGCTTTGGGGCAGAGGGTAGCAAGAATAGAGGGGGAATGTACCGTTTATGAGAATCGTCACCAGACGGCACAGAGCTCTCAATGATGTGCAGGGAGGCCACCGATTTGCACTCTCCTACTTTATTTCTGAGAACAACAAAAACTTCATTACAACACTTTGACTCGTTGAAATGCTTTCAAACACTCATCTTTCCTGGAATCTGGAAGTTAAATTCAAACAGAGTTAGCAGTAATAAACACATAGATATAAATAACTAGATGCCGCTAAAGTACCTCAAAGCAATACTTGAGAAAAAGTACAAATATCTTGCCGGAAAATGACTATGAAATGAAAGTATCCTTTTAGAATATGACCCGAATAAAAGTCTTATAGTAACAGATAAATATTTAAATTAAGTATTAAGAGTACTTTTTATATTAAATCTACTTAAGTATTTAAAGTAAAGTTGAAGCAAACGTTGTTAATAAAATTGCAAAAAAAAAAATGCATAAAGATAAAATGGGTGCTTACATGGAAATGTACATCTTTGAAAAACCTCTGTCTCAAGCTCAGTAGATTTATCTGGAACAACACGTTGCCAAATTGCTATACTGTCAAAATGAAACTTCAGAAACCACATCTTTACTTTATAACTTTATAAAAGGATAGTTCCCTCCCACGCCCATTATTATTCCTCTAAGAGAACAACTTGGAAGAAAATCTGAAAAAATCTGTCTGGCCCTTACCTCTTTCTTTCCTTCCATTTCCCTCACTGTAACAACGCAGTCATTTGATAAGTAATTGAAACTGAAAAATGTGATGTTTATCTTTAAAAGAAGCAACATGATAAATCCTTGAGTTGAAATTAACAAGAGAGCACCTTTTTGCACTTGCACATTGAGCTTTAAGCAATGATAGGTTCGGCATTGTCATGGTGATCGGATTTTCAGTTCTGTTTCTATGCTTTTATTTTGTAGTAACGAACATGCTTAGGGGAATGTATCAGAGTAAAAGTATGCATTTTGTTCAGGAAATGTAGTGTAAAAGGGAAAGTACGCAGAAAAATATAGACTCAAGTGAAGTATACAGTACCTCTCAAAAAATACTTAAGTACCGTACTTAAGTATTTTAACTTCGTTACATTTCAACACTGCGCGTGAGCATCTGTTTCTATGGGCCGTTATATATAGGTCGTCCGCCACAATGGAACGGTGCGAGCCGGTCCGTTAACACTCCAAATCAGGCTGACTGTGTATGATTATGAAAACATATGTATTGTTGTGTAAACTCATATCTGCTACACTAACACATGACAACAATGAATGTTATGCAATTATTCGGGAATTCAAATCCCTGTGGTTTTCACACCCATGGTTGCGCAGTGTTGGGGCATTCTAGTCAACTGTGAGTGACGTCAGTGGACCGTTCCCAGATGGAGGACACTTCTACGTGCCTGGAGCGCTTGAATGCGGCATCTAGTTCTTTATATCTATGACAAAACATTTGTGATCCTGGACCACAAAACCAGTCATAAGTAGCGCGGGTGTATTTGTAGGAATGGCCAACAATACATTGCATGGGTCAAAATGATCGATTTATTTTATTCCAAAAATCATTAGGATATAAAGTGAAGATCAGGTTCCACGAAGATATTTTGTAACTTTTCAACCGTTAGATATAAATCGTTTATTTTTGGGAGTGGATGAAACAAAATCGTGTTCAAAAATGGCAGAAAACAAGCCTACAAACTTCACTCGCCGCTGCCCGCTATTTGGGAATTTCCCACTAAAGATTGGTATCTATGTAAAGCTTAGAAATTTCTGATTTTGGCTTCGTCTACTTTCCACAACACCGTTACAGTGGTAAGCTGACAGAGAGCGTTAAAATAAACCTGTTTCTTCTTAGCAACGGCCTACTACAATGCCTCTGATCGACAACTTTAATGGCGATTTTCTCAATATTTAGATATCTTTGTGCACCCTCAGTTTAAAATTTTTGTATTTCAGCCAAATATTCCACTATTCTAACCAACCAAGCATCAACGGCAAGCTTATTCATTCAGCTTTCATTTCATTTTTTAAAAAATTGATCCTTATTATTAGTGGTCCACGGTCACAATCATCATTTCCCAGAATGCTTAAAAAGGTTACAAACAAGGTTTAGGTGTGCAACTCCGTACTTAAGATGAATCTCGTAGTTTCCAGCATGATGTGTCTGTACATTCCTGATGAGCAGTGACACAACATCTTCCTTCTGTAAGATCTCAAAGTCCCCCTCTCCAAATATCACTTGACCGTTCTTCATCCAGAGGAATGCTGGGAAGGGGTCACCAGCGATGGCGCAGGAAAGCAAAGCGTGCTGACCCAGGTAGGTTGTAGAGGACGGAGGTTTAGTGATAAACCAGGGCTGAACACCATCCTGAGGCTCTGTGGAGATCAAATTCACAGATCAGCCAACGCCGACTGAGCTTACCGTATTATCTCTTTGCAGAATCCGCAACTTTATATTTTAGCGTGTAGGATTTGTGATTACACCTTGAACAGTGAGTGAAGCTTCAGTCCGAGCGTATCCAGCTTCATTCCACACCTCGCAGGTGTATGTGCCGGTGTCCTCAGGGAAAACCTCCTGTATGAAGAGAGTGTATTGACAGCCCTTCTTCTCGAAATGGAAGTCCTCGGACTCCTGGATCTCTTTTCCATTATGCAGCCACACCACCTCAGGGGGAGGATTTCCTACCACACATCACGCATGCATGTTATTGTGTAAATAAAAGTTAGAGACGATGAATGGAGGTCGGTGGGACAGAAGTAAAATATAAGCTAACCAAAACATTCAAGCAAAAGATTTAAAGTTAAGGCACTGGTTGAGTCAAAACAATCATAATAAAGTTGTAATTGTTTTTGTTCATGCGATTTCATGTCCCTAAATTGACATGTTCATGCAAATGCAAAAGATGTCGGGAGACCTTCACACAGGAAGTACTCACAATTATATAATCATCAAATCTTCTGCACAGATCACACACGCACGTATGCAAACACACACACACGACACTAGATGATACACAAACGATGCCTCTTAGGGGAGTACAAAGGAAATTCCATTCATTGCAGCCAAGCTCAATAAACCCTCTTAAAAGACAGAATAAGTTCATCAATTTGATGAAGTTTCATTATATTTAAATAGAATACTCTTTGGACAATTCAAATTTGACAGAACCTTCAAAATGTAACGGAACAGACTACAAACTTGTAGTAGTAGATCCTTCTAGCACAACCTATGGGATCATGTTTTGATCAAGTTCCTCAAAATGGTACAAATCGCCCCGAAAATCTCTTCAAGGGGCACATTAAAGGGACAGTACACCCAACAATAAAACGTCTGTCATCATTTACTCACTCTCACTTATTTGTTATGATTAAAACAGAAAGATATTTGGAAGAATGCTTGTACCCAAACAGATCTCGGCCACCATTGACTGCCATAGGAAATATGGCAATGGTACTCAATGGGGACCCAGAACCCAGAAATTCTTCCAAATATTATTTTGTGTTCAACAAATTACAAAGACATTTCCAACACTATGGCTGTCAATGGTGGCCAAGAACTGTTTGGTTAAAAGCATTCTTCCAAATATCTTTCTCTGTGTTCATCCGAACAAAGACATTTTTACAGATTTGGAACAACTCGAGGATAAGTAAATGATGTCAGAATTTTTATTTTTGAGTGAGCTGCTACTTTAAAATATTATAAAAATATTATAATTTCACACTCAAAACTGTATAGAAAGACTTTATTCTCAATAAGCCGGCATGTTATACCTGTCACCTCCACAGTCATGGTGACCTGACTGCCGTCCATGACTCTGAGATCCTGCAGACCCTTGAGGAACACCGGAGCCGAGGGTCTTCTCACATCAACCGCAGGAGGGGCACAAGACCTCTTCACACTTGGTTTAGCTGGATGACAACACAGATGACACGAATGTATCTCAAATACATAATAAACAGAAAACATCCGTAACGTAGGTACAAGCACAACACATATTTGCATTACTTTCACATTAACTATTCCTCTCTCAAATTTAAGTTGTACACTTTCTCAAAGGTCAACCATGGCCTCCTCTAAAAACATCGGCTGCTTAAAACGATTCTGTTTTCTGAAAGATTTTTCGAACCACTTTGAAAAACGTTTGTAGGAAGGCAAGTGTCAAGTATTTTGAACTTGAAATAAATCAGTTTCATTTTAAAGAGACAAACACAGCTCTCTTGCTTCAACTAGTCTTTTCATTCTTTACATCACTCTTAAAAATAAAGGTGCTAAACAATGGCATATGAGAACGGATGTATGCTTATCTGTTACACAAACGGTTCTTTGTAGAAAAAGGTTCTTCAAACTTTAAAAACAAAGGAGATAACTATTTATTTCAGACAACAGTTTTGTTGTTTAAGCACAAGTGGTGTTGTGTAAAGTGCAGTAGAGTATTAAATACACTTTATTAAAACGTTTTAAAAATGACATGAAATAGCACAAAAATGCTGTAAAATGTCATCTCCGAGGAACACTCGGGCCTTTTTCTCTTCCTCATGCTTTCCTCTGAGACACAGATCAGACCCAGCTATAGCCGTGTGTGAGTGTGTGGGAAAAGACTGGTATTTTACATTTTTAACCCACTTGAACATGGAACCTCTGCCATTAGATAAACTCACAGCCGAACGCAGCGAGCAGATGTTTCTCTAATCCCGAGGACCCCAAAATAACTCTTTGTAAAAACACTCAAGTGCATGATGTTCACTTATCACAGAAACACAGAACAAACTCATCCTGCAGTCTGAAGGGAAATGTCCTCAAAGAGTGTCTTTTGACTCGAGTGCTCTCAGAATTTGGCATACAGTCCACTCTTATATGAGTCTGGCCCATGAAATGTATTTTGTACTTTTGAAAAACTGATAGGAAAATATTTAAAAATGAAAGTTAATACATCAGATACCATGGGTATCAGAATGTCGTAAAGAGATGAGACAGTTTGCTTACTGTGTGGAAAATTCAGAACTGCTTTTAATTTGTTGGCAAGGATTTTGCAAACTCTAGGTTTGGCTTTTACATTTTATTCTGTTTTATTGTTTATGGACACAATAGCTGTTGAATGTTAATGAAATAAATACAAACACCTAAACTGCATTTTTTAATGATGATGTATTGATTTATATACACAATTATATACGATTAATTTACTTTTCATACAGTAGGTATGAGTTTAGGTCAAATTATCATTTTTGTTTCATTCTGTGAACTACGTACAACATTTCTCCTAAATTTCAAATACAAATATACACTCACCTAAAGGATTATTAGGAACATCATACTAATACTGTATTTGAGCCCCTTTGGCCTTCAGAACTGCCTTAATTCTACATGGCATTGATTCAACAAGGTGCTGAAAGCATTCTTTAGAAATGTTGGCCCATATTGATAGGATAGCATCTTGCAGTTGATGGAGATTTGTGGGATGCACGAAGCTCCCGTTCCACCACATCCCAAAGATGCTCTATTGGGTTGAGATCTGGTGACTGTGGGGGCCATTTTAGTAGATTCGATCTTTCTATGGTGCATTATCCTGCTGGAAGTAGCCATCAGAGGATGGGTACATGGTGGTCATAAAGGGAAATGGTCAGAAACAATGCTCAGGTAGGCCGTGGCATTTAAACGATGCCCAATTGGCACTAAGGGGCCTAAAGTGTGCCAAGAAAACATCCACCACAACATTACACCACCACCATAATTGCATTAATGAGAAATTGAACGGGTGTTCCTAATAATCCTTTAGGTGAGTGTAGTTTCTATTTGCATTTATTTGTAGAAAATGAAAACTGGAGAAACAGGTGAAAACAACAGAAAAGATGATCTGTATTTTTTGAAACAAGTTCATATTCACAGTAATGCATGTAGTAAGGAAAAGTTAAAAACATATTTTTTAATGTGATAACCGTGATTTTTCATGTGTCAAGCCATCAGTCTTTCACATTGCTGTTGGATGAGGAAATTCAACAACACTGGACTTGAATAACAACCATACATCTGGAAATGCTGATTTAATGAAAAATGTCGCTTAATTATTTCCTCGGCTGTATTATATAATCTTACACAACAGCATTAAAAAAAATCAGTTTAGGTGTCCAAATATCTTCCAGTGCTGATGTTGCAAAGTATGTTGCAACATTGAAATGCTTTAAAATGTCTTTCTGAATGTACCGGTACATGGTAAGGGCAGAAAGATGTGTGTGTCTTACCTTTAACCAGCACACAGGCTGAACACGCAGCTCTACCATGATCATTCAATGCCACACATTTGTACACACCAGCGTCCTCCATCACGGCGGCCTGAACTCTCAGCTCACAATCAGCATTCTCATACACAGTGTGTAAATGTGTCACAGGCTTATCTGAAACAGAGAGAGAAACCATTGCAAATGAGCAATAAAAGAGACAAATGAACAATTTGAGCAGAATCTTCTTTTGTAACTTTCCACAACAATGCACACCACATCACACAGTGATCTTTATGGGACTGATAAGAAATGCAGTTCACAAAGTTGAAACAAGAGTGACAATTTTGAGAATAGGACACAAGACCGGTCACATAAAAAAGTATTTTTCATGAGGTCTAGAGATAGTGCCCTCTAGTGGCAAACCTTCTCACGAAACATGCACAATCAACACCTTGTGTTCATCAGAGGAGTACACCAAAATATAAGTACAAATATTTCTGAAGTTTATGCCTATACTTTACATTGTGTTAAGTGTCAAATTTGACTTCTTATTCTTCGTATTATCGAAATAACTACATTACATTTTTGTATCATAGCATTCCTTACCAATTGAATTGTGATGACTCTCTTTTTCCATACCCATCAATCGATCAGGTTGCCAAAAGACCCGTTTTCCCAAAAATGTAGTTACATTTATGAAATAAATGTTTAAAATAATTGGTAATTTATCTCATTTATAATATCATATTTTCATAAATATACTGTACTGTGAAAAATGAAATAAAAAATTTGCTCACTCTCATATTGCCCTTTGAAAAGTTGTAAGCATAACATGTTATAATTGACACTTTTACACACACATTTATAAAAATGGAAATTTCCTGTAAGCTGGAGCGACCGAAACAAACCATAAAATAACAGTTTTCTTCCTGTAAAAGTACAGGATATAAGGATATACAGTATAATAAATAGTTTCCCCGGGTTTTCTTGAAATTTTGCGTTTTTCTCTGTAGCTTTACATTTATTTTTTTTATATACATTTTACGTGGAAATTTCGTAAAAGAAAAAAACAGGAAAATCTGTTAAATTAAGATTTTTTTCAGTGTATCAAATTTTTAAATAAGAAATATCTAATTTATTCTAAGGTAATAAAAATGTAAGGCTTCATTATGTAACATCTTTCTAAACCTCTAAAGACACATGCATTACATTGCATTTTCATACTCCTCTAGACTTTTAATTCTTAAAATACCACCACAATGTAAGGAGTATTTCTCTCCAAATCATAGAGAAAGAGCTCCTGCTTTCTCCTTTATGATATTCCTCTTTTTTTTCCCTTTCCAGCAATTGTAAAATCTGTCCACACAGACGCAGAGCTCTCTCTCTCTCTCTCTCTCTCTCTCTCTCTCTCTCTCTCTCTCTCGCTCTCTCTCTCGCTCTCTCTCTCGCTCTCTCTCTCACTCTCTCTCTCGCTCTCTCTCTCTCAGATGTCTTACTCGCCAAGTCCATCTGTGTGTAATATTTCAGGCTGAATGATGCATGCTTTGCCTTTATATGGTTGTAAGGTCTCATATTTGATCAACGTGCCCTGCAGTGGCTCACTGAGTCTTTGAACTCAAGAGAAATGTCAAGGATTCTGAGCTTGTCTTTAGTGAAGCCATAGAATCTGATTGTTCTATGAAGACTGGTGAATGCAGTTTTATGTACAGAATTATCACAGAGTCTTGAGAATGGGTTCTAACAATCACCCAGAACACCTTAGGAACTGCCTGCCAATGACCTAGCAACCACCATCATAACTATGTGGCAAAGTCATTAGCAACCATACGCTCACACCACGTGTGCAACACACGCTACTCAGTGATGGGTATGAAATAACCATTGATAAACATGTATATTTATTGAATTATATAGGTTTCTAATGTGTTTGTGTTTCTTTGTTTTTGATGTAATGTCAAAAATATATTTTGAAATATTGTTTTCTTTAATAATAACGGTTGGGAAATATTGTTGAAGCCCTTGACAAGCACCCAAAATCAAAACTGTCAATAAATTAGCAGTTAAGCAAAAAGTCAAATGCAAGCAACTCAGCTAAAGATGTGGATTCAGTCTCAGCTCAACATGGACAGCAATCATGGCAGACAGCAAACAGCTCGTTTAACTGGACAGATTACACATGGATGTACACGCGTGTGCGTTGACCCCTTTTAACTGACTTGTCTCTGTTAAGCTAATAGAAACAGATGTTTAGCATTTTATATTGCCATGATATGAGGTCAAGAACATTTAGAAAAATGTGACTTTCTGGGGAAAGTATTTTTGGAAACCATACTGGAAAGAAATAGCTACGATGTCTTTTTCTAATGAAAGACATTGTTATGTATGTTACATTGCATTTCTCTCAATATAAAAATTACACACAAGAATGTTCGTAAATGTCTTATTTTTTACCATCAGAATGCTAGTCTACTTTTTAGCTCTTCATTGTGCCAGTCAGGTTGAAGGTATTGGTAGAAGGCAGCATTTATCAATTTGAATGTGATATGCATCAGGTGGACACAACTGAGCATGTCTGAACTATAACTGAAGATAGTGGGTAAGTTACACTAAACAGACAGCAAACACACAGCAAGTCTTTTTACCATTGAGGAGCCAGGAGACCTCAGGCTGGGGTCTGCCTTCTACTGAGCAATGAAGACAGAAATCCTGTCCCTCGGTTACAGAACAGTCCATCAGGGTAGAGCTGAACACCGGACACCTGCCCTCCTCCCTCACACCTAAAACACGTACAGTACAGACAACAAATACAGGGAACATTTAATTACAAATAACCAGCAACAATCAGTTTCACCAATAGGTGGCACTGCCAGACTAATAATAATAACTACAATAATAACAATAAAATAATAATAACGACAATAATAATAATTATTATTATAATTAGCAATATTATTATTGTTGTTCTTGTTCTTTTGTTGTTGTTGTTGTTGTAGTAGTTATTGTTGTTATTGTCATCATCATCATAATCCTGTTTATTATTATTACTTTTATAATAATAATAATTATTATTATTCATTTTGAAGCTTTGAGTTCAGATTCCAATACAACAACAGACAATTATTGATCAAATTAAAAAGTAATTAAAAAATATTATTATTGCTGGCCATGCTCTCTTATTCATTCTTATTCATTAAACTTCATGTGCAATCATTGCTGAACTCTCACTCTTGACTGTCAGACTCCAGTGGGCTGCGGTCTTTCCTCTTTTGTTGATGGCAGAGCAGCTATACAGTCCCGTGTCTGTTGTGTGAGCGCTCTCCAGACACAGAAAGTGCAGAATGCCCTCTTGCCATGTACGGACGCCTGCTCTTTGGCTGACAGGAACTCCATCCTTCATCCAGCTCACTGAGGTCAACGGTGACCCAGACACTGACAGACCACAAACAGATACACATAAATAACTTACATCTTCTGTTTGTGTGACCTTCTTCGCATTGGAGACTAGCTGTCATGGTCAAACCATATGACAAATCTAATTCGAGGTGTAAAGGGTGTCCAGTGCATACTGTGATTAAAAGATGATACTCAAATTGACCAATCAGCATCCAGGATCATAACAAAAAGCTCATTCTGATAAGGTTAAGAAGACTGACCTTGACAAGTGAACGTGACCTTTTCACCCTGCATGACCTCTTGGCTCTGGGGCTGTGAATCAAAACTAGGCGGAGTTTCAAAGACATCCATCCTGCTCACTCCGGGCGACGGGAGGGTGTCTCTGCTGGACTTAACTCGGGTTGGTATCGGTGTCTGTCCTGGAGCGCTGAAGACATCTGCGTCTCTCTTTATGTCATCTGACTCTTTTATTCCCTTATTCGCACTCTTTATACTGACAAGATTTGACATTTTTTGACCAATTAGCGATCTCCCATTGTTGGGTTTATCGGGGGGTTGTAAAGCTGTAGATGATGTTGTTTTCGGGCTATATGTTCTGGCCGCAGGTAAAATGTTTGACGTAGCACCAGTGGATGATGCTGTGGGTGTATCTCTGGTTACTGTCTGGATGAATGTGCTTGAAGGTTTCTGTTCAGCGTGCAGTATGTTGGTACTGATCTTTGTCAGAGAGGATTTAGACAGATCATGAGACGATTTGGTCACACTGTTGAAAGACAGAACACAAAAAACAAATGTGCAGTCAGTGTGCGATTTGTCACAGATATCTTAAAAACATCCTTTCAAAACAATACAACTCTGTGACAGGGGTTCTCAACATTTTTCACTCCAAGGCCCCCCATTGTATTCAACAATATTCATAAAAAAATAACCATTAAAATATTTAAGAGCTTAATATTAATTGGAAAAAAAGGCCAAATCATTTTAGTAAATAGTATTATGTATTTAAATGTTAATTTTGTCTTATTTGAAAATATTGGTCATCTTGAGGCCCCCTTGGAAGTCAACTGGGGCCCCCTTTTGGGGCCCCCTTGAAGTTATAACTACTCCTTATACTTTTGTATATATCATTTACACCTTTTGGCATGGGTGCATCATCTTATAAATGTATAACAGAAAGGGCGTTTTTAAGTGCTGTGACAATTCATCATCTATGTTTATTAACCAGTTACTTTCAAAGTTCATGTCTCTCACTGACGCTCATAAACTGCATACTTAATCATTCAAAAATAGCAATAAAAGAAAGAATTTCCTTACATGGCTGCCTCAGTGTCTGTTCCTACAACAGAACAACAAAAGAATATATATCAGAGAAAACCACTGTGTATTTAGAATGAATGACTTAAAGCTCTAAGCTATTTGGCTAAACCGGATCATTTTGTGTTGCTAACTTACAGTAAATGCTGTTGTAATAATCCTGAGAGAAATGAGATTCTGTTACCTTGAACGATTAGTTCAGCGGTTGCAGAGGCTTTGCCAGCGCTGTTGGACACCAGGCAGGAGTAGATGCCGGCATCCTCCGAGCACACTTGACAGATCTCCAGGAAATGCATTGCTGAGCGCTCAAACGTGTTATAGTGATCTGACATCTGGATCTTCTCTTCACCCTGACACGGGAAACACAGACAACACAAATTCACACTGTTTATGTGGAACCTGTTCTGCACGGAAACCCAAACGGGTCATGCATTTTTAATATTCCTGTCTTGTGTTGTCATGATCTTTTTAATGTTCAGTTCAATGCAATTGAAATTCATTTCTATAGAGCTTTTCACAGGTTTGCATTGTTTACAGAAACCCATAACATCAGTACAACAGAGAAATTAGTAAAAATGGGTCTACGAAAAAACAGGAAAATAAGGAAACGTAATAGAATATGTAGCACTCCAAATATAAAGTCATTTGGTCTTGGTCTGATTTTTTTGGCGCTTTGCTTGCACAACTACCTTCCTCTGTAACTGTAAATGAGCTGCTTTCTAGGAAGTCATCGCTCACCTTGTACCATTGCACCAGTGGCTGTGGTCGTCCTGTGATCTTGACTGAGAACTTGCCACTCTGTCCAATTTTGAGATACAGACGTGAAGGTTTAGTCACAAACTTTGGGGGGCTTTCACCCCAGATGCTGGGTCTGTTTTCTACTGCGGGAACACCCATTGAGCCACTGAGGAAAGAAAAGATAGAATAGAAATATAATTCAATTAATTCTCAAGCTTTTATTGGAGAGCGAATGTTGCTGTGTTCAACAACAGCACTTGCCTTTACATGTCATATTACAGTAATATACCGTTTTCAAGATACATAGTGAGAATATTTTATTTGGTGTGTTATAGGACCAGTGATACTTGTTAGATACTAAGCAATTAGTACTGTAATTTAATTACTGTTTCCTTGAAAAATTAAGTAAGGGATTACTTTTATTTTGTCTGTAATTTAATTACAGTTACTTCTGATGTAATTAAACTAAATACTGTGTGTAATATATGTGTGTGCAATTGTGGAATTACATAAAATTCCAAAGTCTAACTTTAACATTTGTGCACTAATGTATAATTCTCATGTTGTAATACTTTGGTCAGTTAATAATAATACTTTATGTAGTTTTAATTATTTATTTGAATGAATTAAAAGAGCCGTTTCATGTCTATCCTTGAATCACTTAAAGTCGGGGTAACCGCTTTCCAAATTACGTTTTAGACAACTGAGTCGGGCCGAGTACCAAAACAAACTTGTAGCCAATCAGCAGTAAGGTGTACAGTGCACAGGACGGACATTAGCCGAGCCGAGCGCTGACGAAAGCGAAAGATGGGGGTAGGGGTGTGTTTGTTTTGGTGATTTGAACATCAACAACGGCTATGAGAAATCGGACACCCTGTCTTTAACTAATCAAGAATGATATAGGATATAGAATGTAATTAGTAATGAGTGATTAAATACTTTTTGGAGAGAGTCATTTGTACAGTAATCTAATTACACTTTTGATATATGTAATAAGTAACTAGTAATCAATTACTTTCTCAGAGTTACTTGTCCAACACTGACTGCCCAGCATGTTTCTTACCCTATTCTACTGGAGGAGGGAAGATTGTATTTCTTTCCTGTGTTTCCTGTGGGGAATGGAAATAATTATGCATACGGTTTCAAACACATAGATATAAAGTATACACAGCTTTTATAAACACAGAGAACTCATTAGAAACATAAAAAGCAAAGTCTTTCTTTCGACAGTAAACAGGCTGTGTTAAGCTAGTTGTGAGATACTTGCAGCCTCCATATGTTTGTGCTTTGTGATGCCGGAGGAAGTTTATTAAACATTTATTAGTCCATATCTGTTCTCAGACTGTGAAGACTTGAACGGAATATATAGTGTAAATTAAAATGTACATTGTTTATGTCAAATGTATATTCTATGCTCCAATTTTAAGCAAAACGGCAGTGTGATCTACCTATTATTCACTGTAGCTATTATTCCTACAATAAAAGTAGATGAGGATACAGCCAAAGGTCCATGTTGATGAATGGATTTAAGGAGGTTGTTAGACTGTTGTGCGATCTATAGATTATTCCATAATCTTAACATCGCCTATGATCACCCACTCAAGGTCTGATGCTGTACCTTCAACAATGATCTCCACCGTAACCTGACAGTTTCCAGCATCATTGACTGCCTCGCAAGTGTAACGTCCACCATCATCATTCTGAACCTCCCGAACCAGAAAACTGAAGGTTCCACGTGCAGTTTGTTCCATGGAGTAGCGATCACTAGATATCAACAGCATCCCATTTCGAAACCAGCACACCTGAGGCTCTGGATGACCACGCACCTGACAGATATCACATGAAGACATTTAGAATTTACTATAGGCTACAGATAACCACACACATTGAAGTTTGGTGCAACACTGGACATGACTAAAACTCAGTGAACAGGAACACGAACAGCGTTCATTATTAGTTACTCAGTGACTTATTATCAACTTTACTTTGATAACTCGCCTATGAGAAGAGTTATTTTACTTATTTATTTATGAACAACAGACATTTTATACCAACAGCTCTCTATATTTATTTTCATAAATCCCAGTTTTACACCAGCTAAAAGGTTACATTTTGTCAAATACACAAAGGGTTCTGTCAAAAACTCACAAGGCTACACGGTTGAAGTTGAACTCAAGGAGCTCTAAGAGAATTTTTGGATTATAATATACATTCAGTCAAAGGTTCTTTAAAGAACCATCTCTTTCTTACCTTTTTATAATCTGAAGAAACTTGTTTCACCACAAAGAATCTTTTGTGAAACAGAAAAGTTTTTGGATGTTTAAGGTTTTCAGTGGAACCATTAAGACAAAATAAAGGTTCTTAAAGGGAATCGTGAAGCATGTACAAATTAAAATTCCATCCGTCTCTAAAAAATCTGATTATTCAAAGTAATCAGATTATGTGATTGACAAAGAATGTTAGAACAATGTAGAATGGGGACATGAAAAAGAAGAAAATGATGAATCATTGTTTTATTTCATTTAACACATATTTAGAAATCAGAAGGCCCAAAAACCAATTTTAGCTCAGAAAAACTAAAATGATAACCAGACGAAATTAAACATTTGGGCCTACATCATATCACATATCGGTAATATCACATCCAAACACAATGCATGACTTGAGGCATCTCATTTCTGTACAAACAGTGCACACATTTTAATACTCAGGTTTAGTGTAAACAACAGGAAATTATGCTTGCTTCTACAAAGATTTCTCATAAAGCACTAACAATGCATTATTCTCAGGACAGTGTCTCTTTCTTTTGTATAGCATCCATCTAGATATTATGTTGAAAGCAATTCAAACTTCTCTTTTGCTGTGTGGTCAAACTCAAATCAAGAGACACGATATTTTCCTCCATTTGAAAACTAACGCATGATCACGTTTCATAGATTAACTTTAAATAATCAGGGGAAACCAATAACCGCTGCAAGCAAGCTGACACCGATTTCAGATTAAATATACAAATGTTTATGGCTCGATGGCTAGTAGACAACAGATTAATACCAGATGGCCTTCCGAAAGTTCCAAGGAAGTTTAGAAAGAGTAGAAAAACAAGCTTTACCATAAAGGAATGGATCCTTTGAGTCTGTCAGACTGGCCTCTCCTGCTCTCAGTCAAGCATTACCTCATGGGGACAGGTTCGCTTCAGTAGAGATTTGCCCAAAAACAGCAATATTACCTCTACATTCTCTGTTAAATAACATCAGCAGCTCTGGTATTTCCTCAATGTCAGCTGCTGTTTTTTTCTCAGATTCTCTCTCTCAGTTTGGTGCTTTTACTCTGAGACTTGTGGTCAGAAGCTCTGCCTCAAAAATCCAGCAGGACGCTGAACCAAAGCTGAGGACAGTTTTTGTTTGCAGAAAACCTCTGCTTTTGACTTTTTTCTCCAACATTATACAAACCGCTCAAGTAGGGCTCAAAGCTCCAACATTTTTTACATTCTCAAAAAAGCTAAATTTAGTATATTTAATAATCAATTTCCCTCATGGATCTGCACACAAGCGCCATTATACTAGGTATTGTGATACATTATTTTAATGATGATGCGTGTCTTCACAAACACTGACAGTTAAACAAAGTGCATTTGTGCATTTAAAATGGAATCCTAAAAAAACGTAATCGATAAAACCCAAAATGCAAACAAACAAAACCACATGCGCAGACTTTTCTAATCAATATCGTCTTTCACTAGACACGATTGCCAGTATTCAAAGTCCATTCTCCTCATCTTTTAATGAGGCCCTTTAACTGCTGCCCAGAACTCATTCCATAGAACATCAGACATGCAAGAGGCGTTTCTGAAGATGTCTTATGTAGAAGCCAAACCAAGATACCATGCAGAACATGAGCATCTGGGAAGATGCTTTTTAAGGCTTTGCCATGTTTACAATTCTTTTGGACTGTAACTGTAATATAGTTTGATAATATGTAATGGCAATTACTTGTTTGTAATGTTACGTAACGATAACCACTTTAATCCAGTTTTAGTCCATTCTTGAGTCGGAATCAATGATGTTTCTAAATACACTCTTAAAAAAGGTGCTTCAAAATGTTCTTAGATGCCATAGAACCTTTATCATCTGTGAACCTTTCTGTTTTAAAAAAGGTTTTCAGATAATAAAAAGAGATGGTTGTTTAAAGAACCTTTGACTGAATGGTTCTTTGTGGAACCAAAAGTGGTTATTCCATGGCATCGCTGTGAAGAACCTTTTAAGCACCTTTATTTTTAAGAGTGTGTTGGAGACTGATGTTATGTACTGTGTTGAGTGTTTCTCTGAGCTGACATGAGTCATTATTGGGTTATCGACTCTCATTATGTTGCCTCTTACAAATAATGATTCTTAAATTAGTTTGACGTTTACAAATCAAGAGTGAAAAGGCAGTGGAAAAAACATCTAGTTGGATTTACAATGCTTTTTGTGTTTATAATAATGCAAAAGAGTGAGAGCACCCTACAGGTCAATGTTTACACAATACACCATACACATTCCACTGGCTAGTGCGCCAAAACATCAGGCTGTTGTTTAAAATGCTCATTCTGATGTTTCTCTCTCTCTCTTTTTCATTCCTGTTATCACTTTCTCCTGGCTGTACATTTGCTGTTAAAACATGGTGAGATCACACACCTGAAAAACTGCAGCACAGTCGGTCCAAGAACTCCCAGAACTCATTTACACACACACTGATCACATTAACACATGCTGAACTCCAACAGACTAAATACCCCTATTGTGTGTAATACTCATGTGCAGAATAAAACTTGTATTTGTAAATGGCATACGCAATGATATGTGCATATTTGAACAGTCACAGGCTATGTGTGCCGTACATATTTATCTTTGGTTAATATTGCTGACGACTGCATTCGGTGCATTCTTAGTGATTAAAGTTGTTACCTACTAACATATACGACACATTTTTCCGCAGCTCTTTTTTGCTAACCTTCTTTCTTGGCATTATACCTAAAGATTGTCCTATAATGAGCCAACCATTTTGGCTCCATTCCAACACCAACAGACATACTCAGCTGCTTTGATGTCTTCTACCAATGTAAAGACTAACACAGTGTCTAC
Organism: Triplophysa tibetana; assembly: GCA_008369825.1. Classification (NCBI taxonomy): domain Eukaryota; kingdom Metazoa; phylum Chordata; class Actinopteri; order Cypriniformes; family Nemacheilidae; genus Triplophysa; species Triplophysa tibetana. The sequence continues at coordinate 22,573,683 of CM017902.1, forward strand.
AACGGACAAAAAACATTAGAAACGCAATTTAATTTTCTATTTTGTCCACACCGGACACATTGCATCTGCCGCCTCCGACACGGTGTAATTTCTTCGTCTTTCTTTAACTTGGATTCTTTTTTTCAGGTTTGGCACAGTTAATTCTGGGATTGCCTTGTTCATGAACGATGCTGGTTTAAAAAGCATGCCTACTTTTTGGAACCGTGCTCTTATCTTAGCAAGAACTGACGTATTGAAGAAAAAGCCAAAGCTGTGACTTGAGGATTTGACTACATATAAGTGTGTTGTAATGGTGTTGAAAAGAATAGAGAAGCTGAGAGAAAGGAACAGACAGAGAGAAAAATAAAAGGTAAAGCCGGGAGTATGTGGAAGTATCAGTTTTCACATCTGTTTTCAATAAGCTTCACTCCTGTCTGATTTTTTATGTCTTGAAACCTTTCATCGCTATAACAAAAAAGCCATACAATAACCAGTGTTTTCCAAGAAAAACATAACCATTTCTATTATTAATTCATAAGGTTAGTGTTTTGACCGAGGGGCAATCTTCCGTCTTTCTCGTATAACCTACACTGGGGTGATTTAAACTGCAATTCATTGACTGGCCGCTAGAGGCTGGCTCCAAAACAGAGCAGAATCTCATTGAGCCCCATGTTAAAATGCCAAACTTTATAGCAGATAAAACATGTTTACAGCCTGTTACAAAAAGGATTTTGGTCTATATATATATTTAATGGGCTCTAGCATGCATGACTTCCGCATTTCACGGTCAGAACCCTAGGCAGTTTCCAGTTGGGGAGACTGAAAGCAGGGAGAAATGGAAAAATTAAAAAATAGTTACATTTAGCAGATGCTGTACTTTGGTGCACACACCAGTGGTATATAGAAGGGCTGTTCTACCTTATTTTAAATGATACCTTCATATGCGGCGCAATGTACAACATCTGCGTAATTTAACTACACGAAGCAAAGGGTCTTGCATCACACTGAAGGGGCTTATTTCGCGATGACAGCCAGCTGCTTGTACATTATCCCGCTTATTACACGGCTACTTGCCGCATGAGACGTAAAATGTGAATTCGAAATATTTTATTTGCTCATTTTTACCGAATGCAGACCTTCCACGAGGAAAAGGCGTTACTTTCAGTTTTAACGTAAGAAATGACATTCAAATGTCACGAACAGGCAATTTGGTTGAATCATTTGTATTTATTATGTCATGCACACATTTATATTTAATTTCTCAAAAAACCTGTCAAAATGACTTATCCGGGTTAAAGTGTGTTATTATTTTTGTTATTATAGTTGTTGAGGTTTAACGCCAACCCTTTACACTCTAACTGTTAGTGTTTTTGAAGAACACACTTAAATATAAAGGTGCTTCAAAAAGTTATTTGATGACATTCTATAAAGAACCTTCAACATCCGAAGAACCTTTCTGTCTCGCAAAAGGTTCTTTGTGTTGAAAAAAGGTTCTTCATGTCACAGGTCGGGATGGGTCAAGCCAGACTACGCCCACCCCTGAACCAGGACCACCTCGAGGAGCGTGTCAGAGGGAGGAATCGGAGACAGAATAAATTCAACAGGTTTTATTTAAAAGTAAAAGCAATTTGAAAATCCTAGTCTAAAATCTTCTTCCTTCTTGCCCTCAGGAATCGAAGGTGAACAGTGCAACAACCAGGGTCTCTCCCGCTCTCTTCCTCAGTGCGGGCCCTGTAATGGATGGGGCAGTGGACAGGTAAATTGTCAGGTAGGTCTTCCCCAGGTGGAGATGCAGTGAACAGGCGAACGGTCCGGTAAGTCTCTTCTGGTAAGTAAATATTTCCAACTTCCCTTCCTTCTTTCACAGGTGCAAGAATTGAGGCAAATGGTTATCAGTCGAGTACGTATGCAGCAGGTACACGGTCTTATGGTGGGACGCCTGGGGAGTCTTCCTTGGGTAAGTAAGTGATTCCAACCTTCCTTCCTCCACAGGTACGAGATCCGGAGCAGATGGCCGTCGGTCAGGTACGTATACAGCAGATTCACACTCTGATGATGGGGTGGCGAGGGAATCTTTACAGGGTAAGCGAATAATTCCAACCTTCCTCTCTCCACAGGCACAGAAACTGGAGCAGAAGAATACTCCAGACAAAGTGTACCAACCACGTTCGTAACAGAAGGACAGCCACTTCTCTCTGCACAGGTGACTATAAGGATACAGTAGACTCGAAGTCGACCGGTTGCACAGGGCTCCTACTGGAACAGACAGAAGGGATACTCCAAGTAAGCATACAGTTCACATGAGTTGGAAGGGGACGAACACTTCTCACGATACAGATGAATTGCGGGAATTCCATAGACTCAAGTCGACAGGCTGAACAAGACCTCTTCTGGCCTATATGAAGTGGATATTCCAGACAGAACGGGCCGGCTTTACGTTCACAGCAGAGGGACAGTCACTTCTCCCCACACAGGTGGGCTCCCAGGTTACAGCAGACTCAAAGTCGATGGGCTGAACGGGACCTCTACTGGAGCAGACAGAAAGGGTGCTTCACACAAGGTATACAGTTCATACGCATAGAAGGGAGTGAGCACTTCTCACAATACGGCTGCGTTGCAGGAATACAGCAGACTCAAAGTCAGCGGGCTGAATGGGACTTCTACGGAGACAGACCACGAACAATTCAACAGGGCATCTCGTCTCTTATTCACTCAAACAGAGGGGTTAATTCAAATTCCAGATGATAATTCCTCAACATCCACTCAGTTAGAACAGATCAATGACACAGAACTCTCACTATTGACAGTAGACCAGCGTAGCACAGGGAGAGTGCACGGCAAAGGGAATGTATCTTCCACACACACAGCAATTCCACTTCTAGCATATAATGTGGGGGAAACGTCAATCTTAGGCACTGCAATCTCACTTCACGACGTGCAATTTAAGGCCCGCACTCACCCTTGGGTCTCTGTCCGAGGGGACCGCGTTCATCAATGCTGCAAAGGATAATTCGGGATGTTTTTCTTCACAAACACAGGCAGAGTTCACATCACCATTTATAATGGAGGAAGAGATAGGAGGTCGGTAATGAATCAGTACAATCCACTCAGTGACGTTTATGATCGTGATCCACCCACTCCAAACCACATCCAATTCAGTGTCGAATACATGCAATTACGAGACTCAGTTCTCGATTACTTAGCTCCTCTCCAATGCAAACAGGATATTTCACTTTCCCTCTGTTGCCCTCGAGTCCCTCATCAAGTCAACACTCTCCTCTTCATTCACCCGCACTCCAATAACTGCAACCACTCGATAAAACGACTTCTCACGGGAGAGAACCACACCAACAGTCTCTTTCTCTTGCTTTTTATACTCTCTCAAGTGCTGACAGGACCTCACTCCAATCCCCAAGGTAAATTCCCCACACCTGTTTCCAATCGGTCATTTGGGGTTGTCATGGCAACAGACGCACACACAGGCCTGGGACCGGTGTTACACTCAAAGTGTCCCTGCGGGAACACGGCTTCAACGGGAATAAGTTCCATATACCATTTGTCACACCGTGACATACCCCCCCGCCAAACCGTTCTAGTCCCGAGAACGGTCTCCAGACACCCAGTCTCCATACCTAGCTGGAGGCTGACCTCGATTCTCTCGCTGGGACCGACGAGGTGGGGAAACAGGGGCTTCAGGTCGTGGTCCTAGGCCTAGGCCTCTGGGAATCACCGCCCATCCTACCAGCAGGGGCATCTCGGACGTCTCGACCGGTGGATTCTCTACAACACATTTTGGATAGTTTGGACAAGGGCGAATCAAATTACGATGTAACACCCGTTCGGGGCCTGCCTTTCCTTCTGGTCGCAATGCATATACAGGTTGGTCTGGGTGTGGCTGTCGCTGGACGACAAACGGCTGAGCCTCCCACCGGTCACTCAACTTTCCCTTCCCTTGTCGGCGATTGTCCCGCACCAGCACCCTCTCCCCTGGCAGTAGCGGTGCCTCTCGAGCCGTCCGGTCATACAATCTCTTATTCTTTAACGCTGCTCGATTAATCTGGTCAGAGACTCGTTCGTACGCCGACTGGAGGCGTTGGTGGTGTCCCTGCACCCAATCTGTCAAGCTACCTCCCTCTTCTCCTGCAGTGGTCCCCAGAAGCATATCCATTGGAAGTCTCACATGTCTGCCGAACATCAGGTAAGTAGGGGCGTAACCGGTGGTACTGTGCACACTGTTATTGTAAGCCTGCACCATCGCCGGGAGCCTGTCGACCCAATGGCCTTGCTGTTCCTTCTCCAAGGTTCCTAATAAACTCAATAGGGTCTGATTAAACCTTTCACACCCCCCGTTCCCTTGGGGGTGGTAGGGAGTCGTGTGGGTCTTCTTGCATCCGTACAGTTGGCACAGCTCATGGATCACCCTGGACTCAAAATTGGTTCCTTGGTCTGAGTGGAAGATTTCCGGGCATCCGAATGGTTGGATCACATACCTCCAGAGGGCGTTGGCAGTCGTGACGGCGGTTTGGTCCACAGTTGGGATGGCCCAAGCGTACTTGGTAAACAAGTCGGTTACCACGAGGATGTTCTGGATCCGATCCATTGGCCGTCCCAAAGTCAGATAATCCATGGCCACCATATGCAGCGGTGCCTTGGCCTGAATCGGGACCAGCGGTGCCCGTGCCTCCTTCTTGGTCTTAAACAACGTGCAGCGGGGGCACCTCTGAAGGTAAGTCCTCGTGGTACCTTCCATCCCAGGCCAGTAGAAATGTCGTCTCACCAGTGCCAATGTCCTCTCTTGCCCTTGATGTCCCATCCTGGAGTGATATGCCTCCAGTAACGCCTGACAACGCCCTTCAGGGACCACGATTTGACAGACCTCTTCGCCCCGACCTGGGTCCTGAATGGCCCTACAAAGCACACCTTCCTTCAAATAGAGTCTCTCCTTCTGTCCCAACAGGCCCCGTACAATCCGAGTCTGGGCCCGGCGAGCCGCACCCTCAGGCCAGGCCTTCTGTTCTAGCCACGTTCGAACCAACGCTACATCTCCATCTTCGCCCTGCCACAACCTCCATCGCTGCGGGTCCCACCCCCAACAAGGGGGGGGTTCCTCCGGCATTTGCCCCGGTGCCTCTACTACTCCCACCATCAATCCCTCGTCGAATCCCGCTTCTGGTACCGGTACCTGACCTGCCGATCCTTCACCGGGTAGCCTAGATAGTACATCGGCATTAGTATGCTCTCTTCCTGGCCGGTACTGGATCTGATAGTCAAAATTGGCCAGTTGTGCCGCCCAGCGTTGCTCCACCGCCCCCAGTTTAGCAGTCTGCAAATGTACCAATGGATTATTGTCCGTAACGACCCGTACCTTGGCTCCCCATAAATAATCCTTAAATTTTTCACACAACGCCCATTTCACTGCCAGCAACTCAAGCTTGAAAGAACTGTAGTTAGCGTCATTCTTCTCCGTTGGATGTAGACTTCGGCTTGCATAAGCAATTACCTTTTCCTCTCCCTGCTGCTTCTGTGCCAAAACGGCCCCCAAGCCCAGATGGCTAGCGTCGGTGTACAAAGTGAAGGGTTGTGTGAAGTCGGCATAGGCTAGAATCGGGGCCTGTAGTAGTTCCTGCTTGAGCTTCTGGAAGGCGGCTTCACAAGCCGGATCCCATTGGATCGAAGGGGACCCTCGCCCCCGAACTCTTCCCGTACCTCCCAGCAACTGGTTGATCGGTTTAGCAATTTTAGAGAAATCCTTAATGAATCGTCTATAGTAACCCACGAAGCCCAGGAACGAACGGACCTGGCGCACCGTCTTGGGCGCAGCCCATTCCTGTACTGCCACCACCTTCTCCGGATCAACTGAAATCCCTGCCGCGCTCACCACATGCCCCAGGAATCTGACTTCCTTTCGGAAAAGCTGGCACTTGTCTGGCTGGAGCTTCAACCCATATCGCTCTAAAGAGCGGAAGACTTGCTCTAGGTGCTCAAGATGGGACTTGAAATCTGGAGAGTAGACGATAACGTCGTCTAAGTAGACAAGGGTGGTATCCATCAGTTGGTTGCCTAGACAACGCTGCATCAGCCGTTGGAATGTGGCGGGGGCGTTGCAAAGGCCGAACGGCATCCGGTCCCATTCATATAGGCCGAAGGGGGTAGTGAACGCTGTCTTCTCCCTGTCATGCTCATCCATCTGCACCTGCCAGTAACCGCTGGCCAAGTCAAGAGTGGAATACCAGGTGGCTTGTGTGAGGCTCGTAAGAGAGTCTTCAACTCGAGGCAACGGGAAAGCATCTCTTTTGGTTACTTGATTCAGCCTTCGGTAATCCACACAAAACCTCCAGGAACCTGTTTTCTTTCGAACCAGTACTATCGGGGCGGCCCAAGGGCTACTGCTCTCTCTAATAATCCCCTTGTCGAGCATCCCTCGTAAAAGGGTGCGGACCTCTGAGTATAAGGTCGGGGGCACGGGTCGATAACGCTCTCGGCTGGGTGCAGCGTCCCCAGTTGGGATTTGATGTCTTACCACATCTGTGCGACCGTAGTCCTCGTCATGAGTGGAAAACAAGTGTCGCCACTTCCTCAAGAACTCTTGGAGTTGTCCCAATTGCTCTTCACCTAGTCCTTCACCCCGTAAAGACTCCCCCGTCAGGTGGGCAGGCATTCCTCTTCCTGTCTCTCCCGCCTCCGGACCAGCTCGTGCCAGGGCCACCTCGACCACTGTCGGGCTCACTCGATTGAAATTAACTTCACCCTGTTCACGAACCTGCTGGGGTCTCACTGAGGTCACTCGGGCCAACCGTTGGTGACGATACAAATGCACAGGAAAGGGGTTCATGTTCCTGACCCGCACTGAGACCCGGCCCCCCCGAACAGTCGCCAATCCTCGAGCGACTTCCACCTTGGGACCATCTTCGTGAGGTTCCACCATGACCCATTCTTCCGGACTATAAAGTCGAGGGGGCAACCTGGCCCAGACCACAGCCTCACTCTGAGCTGGAATGGATAAGGCGTAACGGCAGGCCACTCTTCCCGTGCTTTCCCTGTCCCCCTGTCGTTCGGCAAGACATACCCGGCGGCAGTCAGCCCTGATGCGGTCCCACTCCTGGCCGGCCGATGTTGTAACTGCCCGAGCCGGTCTACTTCGAAACAAATCCTCCCAACAGTCTGCAATGACGTTCATCCCAATCAGGGCACGATGAGACCCCAGGCATGTGTCTCGTACGACCACCACTCCTTTCTGAGGCACTACAACCCCGTGAATCTTCAGATCGGTCACAAGATATCCTACGTACGGGATGTCGAGGCCATTTGCCCCACGTAGCGTCAACCAGGGGGCTTCCGCAGGTGGTCGACTTTCGGTGCCAAACAACTCATGGGCCAAGCTTTCAGTGAATAGGGTCACTTGGGAGCCTGTATCCAAAAGGCACTGCACTTCCTGGTCATTAACCTGAACCACCACCACCGGGCAACAGCCCACCAAGCGGCTCCTAGAAGATGTAGGTAGGAAGGGGTCTGATGAGGGGGTCCCGACCACTTGACCCACAGTGGCCGGAAACTCTAAAAACCCCCTTGCGATGCACGTCGAGCAGGACACTGACGAAAGTAATGCCCCGGCTCTCCACAGCCGTTACAGATGGGACGCCCGTGTTCATCCCACTGGAATCGAGAGCCCGAAGGTCGGGATGGACGGCGGTCGGGGGGACGATTCCCATCGGAGTAAGCCCGCTCCCGCGGTAAAGAGGACAACTGGAGGCGTTCTCGACGGAGCTCCTCCATAAAAGATTTGGACAGGTCAAACATTTGTTCCCGCACATCTCTCTTCAGTTCTTCCCGTAGGGCCTGCTTCCAGTCGGGTGCCACAGTAGTCGAAGGGGTGCCCCCAACATTCGTGGCTAGACAGCTGGGGGAATCTACATTCTCCGTATGATCATGCTCAAGGGCCAGCGCTTCTCGTCGAAGCTCTTCAAAAGTCAGATTCGGTGTTCGTCGAAATTGCACCCGCAGACTCTGGCGCACAGGACCCTCCCGTAACCCCAGTAAAAACTGATCTCGGAGCAGAGCCTCTTCGCCCCCCAGGCCATGATCCTGTCTCCCCGTAAGTCTAGAAAACTGCTCCCGCAGCTGTAGGGTAAATGCCCGAACAGATTGGCGAGGGCCTTGCCGAGAATTAAAGAATTTCGTTCTCAGAACAGCTACCGGGGTGGCGTCTCCATATTGTCCCGTGAGAAAGTCAAAAACAGCCTGGACAGTTGCTCGGGTTGCTTCCGGAGCCGCCTGAACTTCTCTTCTCGCTTCTCCATCCAAGGAGTTTAGAACAAACTGGACCTTCTGTGGGGCGCTCAGACCTTGAAGCCCTGCCAGGTACTCTACCTGGGTCTTCCACATCGACAAACTCATCTCAGATCCCGGGCCTCCATACTTCAGAGCCCACGGAGCCCCCATGAAGATCGGCATGACCGGTTGCCGCACCCCCGCCTCTCCCTCTTCTGCCATCTCAACCTCTGGTCGCTCAACTCGAGGTAGAACCCTGCCGACTACGCCAAAAGTCTGTCACAGGTCGGGATGGGTCAAGCCAGACTACGCCCACCCCTGAACCAGGACCACCTCGAGGAGCGTGTCAGAGGGAGGAATCGGAGACAGAATAAATTCAACAGGTTTTATTTAAAAGTAAAAGCAATTTGAAAATCCTAGTCTAAAATCTTCTTCCTTCTTGCCCTCAGGAATCGAAGGTGAACAGTGCAACAACCAGGGTCTCTCCCGCTCTCTTCCTCAGTGCGGGCCCTGTAATGGATGGGGCAGTGGACAGGTAAATTGTCAGGTAGGTCTTCCCCAGGTGGAGATGCAGTGAACAGGCGAACGGTCCGGTAAGTCTCTTCTGGTAAGTAAATATTTCCAACTTCCCTTCCTTCTTTCACAGGTGCAAGAATTGAGGCAAATGGTTATCAGTCGAGTACGTATGCAGCAGGTACACGGTCTTATGGTGGGACGCCTGGGGAGTCTTCCTTGGGTAAGTAAGTGATTCCAACCTTCCTTCCTCCACAGGTACGAGATCCGGAGCAGATGGCCGTCGGTCAGGTACGTATACAGCAGATTCACACTCTGATGATGGGGTGGCGAGGGAATCTTTACAGGGTAAGCGAATAATTCCAACCTTCCTCTCTCCACAGGCACAGAAACTGGAGCAGAAGAATACTCCAGACAAAGTGTACCAACCACGTTCGTAACAGAAGGACAGCCACTTCTCTCTGCACAGGTGACTATAAGGATACAGTAGACTCGAAGTCGACCGGTTGCACAGGGCTCCTACTGGAACAGACAGAAGGGATACTCCAAGTAAGCATACAGTTCACATGAGTTGGAAGGGGACGAACACTTCTCACGATACAGATGAATTGCGGGAATTCCATAGACTCAAGTCGACAGGCTGAACAAGACCTCTTCTGGCCTAGATGAAGTGGATATTCCAGACAGAACGGGCCGGCTTTACGTTCACAGCAGAGGGACAGTCACTTCTCCCCACACAGGTGGGCTCCCAGGTTACAGCAGACTCAAAGTCGATGGGCTGAACGGGACCTCTACTGGAGCAGACAGAAAGGGTGCTTCACACAAGGTATACAGTTCATACGCATAGAAGGGAGTGAGCACTTCTCACAATACGGCTGCGTTGCAGGAATACAGCAGACTCAAAGTCAGCGGGCTGAATGGGACTTCTACGGAGACAGACCACGAACAATTCAACAGGGCATCTCGTCTCTTATTCACTCAAACAGAGGGGTTAATTCAAATTCCAGATGATAATTCCTCAACATCCACTCAGTTAGAACAGATCAATGACACAGAACTCTCACTATTGACAGTAGACCAGCGTAGCACAGGGAGAGTGCACGGCAAAGGGAATGTATCTTCCACACACACAGCAATTCCACTTCTAGCATATAATGTGGGGGAAACGTCAATCTTAGGCACTGCAATCTCACTTCACGACGTGCAATTTAAGGCCCGCACTCACCCTTGGGTCTCTGTCCGAGGGGACCGCGTTCATCAATGCTGCAAAGGATAATTCGGGATGTTTTTCTTCACAAACACAGGCAGAGTTCACATCACCATTTATAATGGAGGAAGAGATAGGAGGTCGGTAATGAATCAGTACAATCCACTCAGTGACGTTTATGATCGTGATCCACCCACTCCAAACCACATCCAATTCAGTGTCGAATACATGCAATTACGAGACTCAGTTCTCGATTACTTAGCTCCTCTCCAATGCAAACAGGATATTTCACTTTCCCTCTGTTGCCCTCGAGTCCCTCATCAAGTCAACACTCTCCTCTTCATTCACCCGCACTCCAATAACTGCAACCACTCGATAAAACGACTTCTCACGGGAGAGAACCACACCAACAGTCTCTTTCTCTTGCTTTTTATACTCTCTCAAGTGCTGACAGGACCTCACTCCAATCCCCAAGGTAAATTCCCCACACCTGTTTCCAATCGGTCATTTGGGGTTGTCATGGCAACAGACGCACACACAGGCCTGGGACCGGTGTTACACTCAAAGTGTCCCTGCGGGAACACGGCTTCAACGGGAATAAGTTCCATATACCATTTGTCACACCGTGACATTCAGATTATAAATGTTCTTAAATTTGTTTCCGTGGTAATCCATTATTTTCACTTGTCCTTTATTTTATTCTCATTTTCTTGCCTTTGCTTTACAACCCTGTGTTTTCTTGTCAGTTGTTGCTTACGTCCTTTGCTTTTAGTTAATCACCAGCATTTAAAACTGCTACACGTGTGTTTTCCAGCTCCCAATCTTTCATTTCTAAATGACTAGAAAACGTCTCATGTGCCTCAGTATTGATTTGACAAGCCTCAATAAATACAAGCCAAGTGCAACAGGAAGCCTGGAGTCACAAGACAAAGGTATTTTAATCCCTGTTTGTGCTCGTTCTGCTTCTGACATTCAAGACACTGATCAGAAGAACAGCAAGCATAAAAAACGCAAAATTGAGAAACTTAGTATTCAGGTGCAATAGCACAATAAAAAATCCAACTTGAAAATGTTCTCCATACAAAGACAAATAAGTTACTTGAACAAAGAATTTTTGGTTAAAGGAGTCAAACGATTGTTTTGCACATAAGAAATAAAATAAGCCTAAAGAATAAAAACAAAGATTTTTTTGTTGACTGGACTTAGAATCTCAAGTTCTTTGCCAAAATGCATGCAAAACCGTGTGAACAAACAATAATGCAAGAGTTTAAAAGTTCCCAAGACGGCATGATGTCACAGGGAGAGGGCGCCGAGCTTGGTAGTTCCTCCGAACTCAGAGCATGCCCCTTGTCCGGGGAGAAGGCCCGTATGTGCCCAGACTCGGGTCGTAAAAACTGTCTGGTGGTGAAATTATGAAAATGTAGATAGAATGAAGGTAAGTCGTCTTGTCTATTTGTAGGGGTTTTCTCCCGAGCTAAAAGGATGATCGTTGAGATCGGTTCTAGGAAACCAGCCGGGTTAGTTATCTGATTTGTCAGATTGGTCACGGAAAGCCAGCCGGGTTAGTTATCTGATTTGTCAGATTGGTCATGGAAAGCCAGCCGGGTTAGTTATTTGCACGTGCTCCTCCCAAACATAATTTAACTCAAAAACGTATTTTGATAGGTTGACTTAATATTTTGAGTGGTCTCTCCTATTTATTATAGTGCGTTGTAATATAAAAATCATAAAAATAAATCGGAATTCTGTGTGTTGTCTTTAGATGACTTCAGAATAGCAATGTCAGAAGAGAGCAATACCAGACACCGTCTATGTTCAGAATTTAAAAATGGATGTGAAATCGGCCAAAGTGCTAATATAGGAAGATGGAAGAGATCCTGTCAGACTTTCCACCGACAGTCATTACAAATGCAGTCCAGTCTCAGCAGCTGTACCTGTGCTCTGGGCTTTCCTGTGTCTGCTGGAATACTTAAGCTTGAGGAGCGATTCTGAATTATTCCCCCATAAAAAACGTGTGTCATAATAAAGTACTATAGGTAGCACTGAGTGACCAAAAATAAAACATCTTCACGGTTAACATCTGTTACTTTACACGAAACAGCAGAGAAATCAAACCTCCTCTGTCCGATTTTAGTCTGCTGCATATGACATCACTTAAAACAGTATTTGTAGTTAAATGTGCTTGAATAAAACATTTTTTCTATCCCTTCTAATGATGTAAATACAGTCCTATTCGTACGGGATTACCTCGTGTGATTTAGAAATGACATCCCCTCATCTGTATTTAATGAGCCGCATTAGCACGGGATACTGTAAGTGAAGCCTGTTACTCAAATTGACGAACTCATTTCCCGGATATGATGGCAAGGCTTTGCGTCTAGCTTGTATGGTGTATAATGATATGACCTATCTGTCTGCATATGAGACCTGCGTTCGGGGATCTTCCACTGGCCGAATCGTGATCCTGCCAAATCACAGAGATCTCGATTTGCACGGGATAAAGATCACAGATTACCTCTGCAATTATTACAAATGACTAGTTTCCATTAATGCTAAAATGTTATTTAATGCAGTGCAAAATGTAAAATACAGCTAAAAATGAAAAAGGAAAATTAAAAGTATATTGTGCCCTATTTTTACGGATTTTTTTAGTGCAGCTAATACTAATCCCGTGCGAATAGGGTTTTTGGGAGCTATTGTGATTTCCTGGTCTCTTGACTTGGGTCCCTCTTTCATGATTTTTTTGCGTAATTCTTTGGCCCCCGGACGCCACACACTCACCGATACAATGACAAGTGGCATTAGTTCCACTGTGTTTGGTTGCATGTGACAGTCTAAAAACCACAAGGAAGTGTCAAAATCCAAGATATCTGTCCTCAGAACATAAAGATGTGCTTTAGCTGATATGAATGTTCACAAGAGAAGTTGTTATACAGTGTCAAATTTAACAAAAAAGGATCCTGCATCATATTTCTTGATGCTATCAGCTGAAAACATGAGAGGAGTTCTGCATATTTCTGTAAAATCAAAGTTCTCATGCAAACAACAAAAGGGCATTTGTAGAATCAAATGTTACAGTATTTCATTGTGTCTCAAAGGATTGAAAAGCATATTAACAGGTCTAATCCAGACTTAACTCAAATATCAAAACTCTTGGGAAAAGCCTAAATGATGCTCTCTTATATATGCCACAGTAATATAAACACAAGTTACTTTTCCAACTCTGTACAGACAGAATGGCAGACAGCGATATGCAAGCGATTTTGCTCACCTTGCCTTCGAGGCGTGCGGTACCTCCCTGGCTGACTCGGGTATTACGCGGCGGGAGAGTAAAAACAGGGGGTTCTCTTCTGGAGAGACCTTGTCCCAGAGTAAGACTCGTCTTCGAGACATGAGAGCCAGTGGCAAACTGAACATCACCCATCACTCTGCAAACACAAGAACAGATAAATCATTAGAACAATGGAGTTACTTGTCAATTTCACTCAACTTGTTAAAAAGATTTCATTCGCATTTTACTCCAAAACAACGCAGGTAAAATGGCATTTATCAAGCTAGACGGAAATGTATTTTAAATCTAACTGGAAAGAAATTTGTTGCAATTTTACCACGTTCCAGTTTTAACACTTGGGCCTTTAATTGTTTATTCAAAAAATAAAGAATCCCAAACAAATCCAGAACCACAGCCGTTAAAGCATATAGAAAAAGCTTTCTATTACACTACTATAAGTACAAATAAACACACAGAATTTAATATGACGAGTCTTTGCTTTTTTACATATTGCACTTAAAACAACAATGCATGATTTTGCATTATTTTATAAACATTTTAGTTAAATGAAATGTACTTTGTCATACTTGGATTTTGTTCTATTTCGCAACAAGAAAAATCATGATTGTAACATTTCTGCATGTTGCAGTTAGCAGTTACGTGTTACTGTTTGACATTATAATGGTGTTGTGAGAAGTTGATTCATCAGTGTCCCAATGTTTCGCGGATCAGCCCAACACTGAATTCATGCTCACAATATAGGGATTCACAGCATAGACAGAGCCAATGAAAACAAACACAAAACAAGACGCAAGACAACTATACTTCAAAGTAAAAGCCGTGATAAACATTAAACAGGAAATTCAAACGAACATAGAACATTCCTCCCCTGGTGGTCCTTTTTCCATTTTATTATTCAATCAAACCTAGACGGGACATTTAAAGGGCTCATATGACACAGCTAAAATTAATATTATGGTTTGTTTTAGATGTAATGCAATGTGTTGCAAACACGATTTAAGGTTCAAAAACGCTGTATTTTCCACATACTGTGCATGTTTGTATCTCCTCTTTCGTCCGCCTCTATGAAACGTGCAGATTTTATACAAAGCTCGTCGCTCTGAAAAGCGAGGTGTGCTATGATTGGCCAGTTAACCAGTGCGTAGTGATTGGTCGAATACTGCAAGCGTGTGACGTAAATGTAACGTCTCTTACCATATTTGGAACATCAGGTTCCAAAGCAATTGTACTGACAGATACGCCCACCCTACTTGTGTATACATTTAGGCGGTCTTAATCAAATCCTACCACGAACTGACTTGGATTTGAGGGGTTGTTGTTACACGAGGAGTTTTAGGCAGGTCTGTGTGAGCATTCGCTTTTAGATAGAATGCATCTTTTAATTTTAGCATTTTGTCTGGTCTTATACATGCATGGACAACTTATAACACACCAAAGACACAGAAAACATGTATTCGCGCCCTATGACCCCTTTAAGTCATTTGGAGAAGGTGTACAGTGATTTGCAGTGTTTTGATGATCAGAGCTCAACAATTGATATGGTCATAATGACTTTCTCTGACAAGTGGGAGTAATGAGACCTTTTTTCCAGTTTGGTCATATCAGTTCAACATATCCTCGCCTACTTCAAATGATGAAAGCTATTTAGAGATACACTATATGGACACAAGTATTGGGACTTGAAATGACTGTACCCCTGTGTACAAATCATTGATGGCTTTGGGTAATACGTGTTTGCCTCAAAGGCGTTCAGCTTGGTTTGGGTCTGGGCTTTATACAAACCTGTCAAGTTCACGAAACGTAATTGTAGTGGAGTAGGCGGGGCGAGACCGTGGTTCGAGATCAGTGAGTAATTATTAATGAGCGCCAGTTGTGCGCGCACTGGTCTCCAATCACGTAGGAGATTGGGAGCATATAAGAGAACGAGCGACCGGACCGTCAAGGAGAGAGGACCGGGCCCGAATCTGTTTATGTCTGTATGTATGTTGTTGTGTTGGGCAGTCGACCGTGAGGTGGCTGCCGACATGTTACCTTTGATCTTTTGTTTGTTCGCCGGCGGTCGGCCGTGAGGGGCCGCCGGCTGTTTATGTTCTTTATTATTATTTGATTAAATGTTTGAACGTTTGCCGGTTCCCGCCTCCTTCCTTCCCTACTTTGAATCTTGTTACAGTAATCAATGATTTCTTTTTGAACCTTGCTTTGTGCACAAGGGCAGTGTCATGCTGGAAGAGAAAAGGAACCTGCCCAAACTTTATTAAAAAAATTCAAAGCACAGAGTTCTCATTTATTTCATTACATACTGCAGCATTAATATTTAAGCTTACGGAAATGACTAAAGCATATAAGGGGCGTATATACCCAATACCTTTCTCCATATGTTAGTGCATTCTTGACCAAAAATAATTGTGAGATTAATTTTAATAGACAGACATTCCAAACTCGGGTCTAACACACATTTAAGTTTTCATTGCTTGTCAGATTAGTGTCTGCTTCAGGGCATGATGTTTAAATCGCGTTTAAAATCCTTGACATTCACCCATAGTTTAGCACCATATATGTCCATGTTTTAGGACTCCTGTGGAGATGTCCCTCATAAAAAACCTGGAGATCACAAGACACTTTACATGACACCCTTAGTTAGATGAAATCACAGATTTTTTATCAAAAAAAAGTATATCATTTACAAAATATTAACATAGCAAGTAATGAATGAAAAATTTCGTTCATCGATTTTCGTACACATTTATGATGCCAAATGAAATGAGTAGCTACGCAAATACTAAAAACTGCAAGGAAATGTCAAAAATGGGAAATACCTTTTGTTTCTGAAGGAGTCTTTTAAGTAGGGCACTGACGCGCTGCCATATTCTATACCTTTAAAGCATCCATAAAAAATACACCCTTTCAAAGAAGGTCAAAGATTCCTTCACTATCAAGAACTTTACCTGATTTATTAGCAGAGAGCAGTAAGATCTTGGCTGAAACATGCGTCCTTTGACCTTTGGGTCAAAATGTAACCATATGGAAACCTAAATCCTGTAGACAGACGATACGGACATGTGTACTTGAATACTTCACACACACGCAAGTGCAAACCCATTAAATTACAGCACGTAAAAAAAAAACATTTCTCCTGGCCAGGCTGTGCGTGTGTTGTAACCTGCTGCAGCGAGGGGTCACGAGAGGCTGAATCAATCCTCACCATGCGTTAGTAATTCTCTCATCTGGGTCTGCCGTGAGGATGGTTTATAACTTTGATTAAAGAGCTCAAATGTGATGCATGCGAGGCATGCAGTCTCACTGGATGGGTAAATACAGCTGGATGTTTGATGGGCGCTTCTTTCGGTTTCTCCTCCCATGCAGACTGCAGACACTTTTCCGCCCCTTGCCACAGCACATGAGCCAGTGTTGTTTGCTATTCGTGGTTGACTGATACTGTGAACTCAACTGAAGAACTCTTCGACTACTTCAAAGTGATTTTTTCTTCCTGTAAATTCAGCATTGTTGTTGTGTTAATGATTCACTTTTATGAGCCAGGTTTAAGCTTTGAACACAGTAGCTGCATCAGTAGAAGGTTTCTCTTACGTTATTGGTTGGCTCGGCTGTTTAAGGCCAGATTCACATTTCGGGTCTTTTCCGCGCGCATATTCATTATTTTAAATGTAGACACGCAGGCACATTTTTCTAGACGCGTCGGATGTTCATGTTTCTAGAGTGCCGTGTGCACCACGAGTCATTTGAAGAGAGAAAGGGGGGCGGCTCACGTTCTTCACGTGGTTTTAGATGCGAAATGTGAATCGGACCTTAGTGGCCATAGCTCTTGAAAGTTTGTTTACAAATAAGATGTATTGACGAATTGAACTGATTTATAGGATTTTTTAGTCCATTTTTTTTTTTTGTCAAACCGTCAAAATACAGAACAACACGGTAAATTTGCTGAAAACAGGGAAAACTCTATTAATTTCATTTTTGATTTAATTTCAGATTTTTTAATTTTTATAATTTCTTTACAGTGTACGTTAGAAACTGTATTTATATGACAAACTTGAGCTCGCAAAAAATATTTTTTTATAGGTTTTCTAAGTAATTTTTCTATTTTGTCAAACCCAGAACAATACCTTAAATGTACTGAAAACAGGGGAAACCATATTTCACAAAAAAATATTTTACAGAATTTTCCTGCCCCCCAGCTACCAGAAAATTGTGTTTTTGTTTTTACTTCACGGTTTTATTATTTTTACATTGTACGTTAGAAACAGTATTTGTATGACAGACTTGACATTTGTTACATGAGCTCGCAAAATTTCTCGCAAATTATTTTACTGGATTTTTTTAAAGTATATTTATATATTTAGTCAAACCGTCAAATTAAAGAACAATATCGTAAATTTACTGAAAACAGGTACAACATTATTTTACAAAAATAATATTTTAGGGAATATTACTGGTGCCCCAGCTGCCAAAAAAAACTTTGAAACTGCATTTCATAACAGACCTGACATTTGTTACATGAGTTGTGAATTTATTAAAGTCAATCATTCTAGCAGCATGACAAACCCATAAATTTGGAAAATGGTGCAATAAAAAAGATCCACATGTTTAGATGTCCTGCTGTGCATTGCTAGTTTATTAAAAAACAAATTACGTAGACAAGAGCATGCATTAAAACTCCTGCAAAACAGATGATTTGAAGAACAGAGGTCAGTGTATATATTATCTACAAATCAATGCGCCCATGCCATATGTCGACTTTTAGTTGGTTTTGGTTATGTCCAGGTTCCTGTCATCCATGTTTGTAGTTCTTTGTAGCGTCTTTGTTTATTGCTTCCAAATTAGCACATTTTAAGCACATTTCTTACATTTTGCATGTCATAACCTGCAACAATAATGTGCATCTCTTTGAAAGAGTGTGAAGCTGGTGCAGACCTACTGCAAAATAAGCTGCTATTACATTTGATGGGGACGAAACATAATATGAACTCCAACTCAGGCAAACAACACACTGGAAAATAAAACGCCAAATAAGGTGAGGTTTATTAGCATGTGCATATTGTAAACATGCCTTTCTTTTGAAGTATTATTGTGCTAGCAGCACGACTGCAGTCAGGCATGTTTTTGTTTCTGCATGTCTGTTGTAGCATAGATAGCATTAAAGGAGCGTTATCAGATTAACTCTACATAGTACAGCTGTGCTGTTTAAAATGGCTCAGTGTCAATAATGACCTGATTCAGCACACACAAATGAACCATATTATCTGCACTATGAGGAAAAACCTTCAGGAGGGTGTTTCATAAACACTGAAAACCTACAGACTAGAAATCTATTTGAATGCTGTATTGAATATTTTAACATTCAGTGCTGGATGAAAGGCGGGTAAATAAATGTTAGCTCACCAGTTACACATTTGGGCAGTTAAGTGCTGATGATTTTATCTGAATTCACCGTTCACCTGGTTCCTGGTTGCACAGATGTGTATATTGATGATGAATTGTGGATTTCTTGTTGTGTCTCTTGAAATGAGGTCCTGGAGAGAGCAGGCCATTTGGCTTCCTTCATCTCAATGACAGTTGGTTGAGTTACATGACGTAACTTTCTGTGTACTGAACCTTTTCACTCTTTCACCTGCAGCTATCACCTGTAAGCTGACTTTTTGACTATTCACTCTGGAGCCAGAGAACTTTTATGTCCTGAAAAAGCTACTGGCACCACAAAAAATGCTGCCAAGAGGACAGAAAGACCTTAACCTATTGCTCTCTACTCGCTCACTCTCTCTCAAAAGTTTAATAACAATTGTATTACGATTTAATAACAATTGTTTTACATTTTCAAGTTGAACCAACGTTCCTTAATGTTACAACCTGACCCTTCAAATCCCACAAAAACAAATTCAGGCAGCTGAGATAACCAACTGTAGTGTAAAACAGTTTTTTCATGTTTCTCTTGTACATTTGCAGTCTTTTTCTGTAATTTTCCTGTAATTTACCGTATTTCGATAATAGATTGTTTAAAAATCCAGTTTAAAAAAATACATTTTCATGCAACTGGGGCACCAGAAATATACTGTAAAATATATTTTTTCCTCTAAAACGTCATGTTTTTTCACGTTTTGTTTTGCAGTCATTTTTCTGATTGGTTCTTTACCGTATTTCAAAAATATGTGAATAATCCTGTAGCTCAGTGGTTAGAGGTTGGCATTTGCAATGCCAAGGTCATAGGTTCGTTAGCAGGGATTGCACATACTCAGAATCAAATGTATAGTATAATGCTATGCAAGTCATTTAGGATATAATTATAAACTCTATAAAAAACAGTAAAAATCCATTTTTGGACATTATTCGTGAAAAATCTTTATTATAGTTACAGGTTTTTTAAGTGTACAACATTCCACATTATCACATATAGTAATACAAACTATGATGTTTTCCACGACATGCACTCCAGGCGGGTCTCTTCAACCCAAAAAGTGGATGAACCTACTCTAAATCTATTTATACTATGTTGTTTACATGCTCGGCTGGTCATTTACCTCCAAGAGCTGCGTTCATATAAGGAAAACTATTCATAGACAGGTGTACTCATGTGCACCGCAGGTTAAAGACCTCGGCCGGATGATGTCACCATGAAAGAATGAGGGAACACAAACACACGCTGTTCCTGTACGGAACATACAGAAGATACGGAAATGCTTTTCTTGGTCATGAAACCACTTAGGTTAACATTCATGAGTATAATACAGGATTAGATTCACACATGGTTACAGATTAAAATGATAGCAGTAAAAACAAATACCGGGTCAAGGCAAGTGCAAAACAATCCTCAAAGCATGTAAATTGTGCCAAAAATCTTAATTCCCACTATAATGCACTTGAAGGTGAACTTAAAATGCTCTATTTTCACACACTAAATTTGCACTGTTAAAGGTTTCTAACATGGTCAACTTGTTAAATCGAGTTTGATGCATGACATAGTATTTTTGTCTTCGATACACTCCCCCAGCAGTCCAACTCTTTTCAGAAAGTTTGGTTTCCTGTTTCGTAACAGGGATCCTTTTCCTTTCATCGGCCATTATATCGGAAAAGCAGACCCACTCATCATCAACTGAGCAAAAGAACATGCCCACACACTGGCGTGAGAGAAAGTGCATGTCCATCAATGCCACTTCACTCGGCTGACGGAAGTTGTTTAGCTGTGTTTCATTGGATTTCAGTGATGGATGTTATATAAACATCAGATATAACTCTGGATTTAGAGATCGCTTGAAACTGATAAATGGCGCTGTCCCAGTGTTAAAAGATGCCGGACATGAACTGCACAAGGTAAGTCAAACTAAGTCATTTGTGTGGGTTTTGTTGGCGCGAAGTTGCATAATGTAAACGAAATGTAAACACAAAGGGATAATGCGATGATGTGTTGTGTGTTTGTGCTGTAGTTACGTCCCCCTGCCTGCCTTCAGCAGCTCGTATTTTTCTGGAAATAATCGTACAGCTGTGTCTCTCTTTAATAAATTTGATGAAACTGAATACTCTTCAAAGATACGACGTATGCAATACTACTGAATAGATACTCAAGATTAATACGAGATTGGAAGAAACTGCTTGTGTTAACTCATCTTTAATACTCAAAAAATAAGCTTAGCTAAACAATATACATGGCGTACAGTATAGCGTGGGGTTTTACCTCAGGTAACTAAACGCAATTAAGCTCAAAATACTTAATCCTGTCAGAAAAACACTCTGCTGGTCAGGCGTCTTGTTAAACTTAATTTCAACCAGCTGCATAAACACTTTCAATAGATTAGTGTGCATGTAACAAGAGGGGAACAATTGTGTTCATTCATCCACTCACGGGATTCTGAAAAAACACAGATAAGACACCAAAGAGCAAACCACTGTCCACTGGTCATACCACCTCTAAAAACACAAAACTAGAAAAAACAAAAGTGTCTAACCTCGATATTAGCATTGAAACACTGAATCAAACACATGTGGAGGGTGGAAACAGGAAGGGGGAGTAACCTCCCCTAAAACTGTGATCAAACCAGTCATAAAAAAGATTAAACTGATTTACACTCCTATAAAGCCTTCGGCTGGAACCGAAACAAGCTTTTACAGACTCAAGTCGTAGGAGGACATTTAAATTCTTGAAATACCTTATTTAGAAAGCCATGTGCTGATGTTTAAAGAACCAAGAAATAAATGTATTAAACACTAATCTGAACGATCTACAGTGTAATGAAACATCAAAAACTTCCATCCAAACCACTGTAAACATCAGTTTAAGCCCCATACTGTCAAAAACAAGTTGCTTTACCTAATGTGCTGCAAAGAACCTATAAAGAACCTAAAGAGCACTGTAAAAAAATCCCATAAACATACCTATTCTGCTCTTTTTCTGTAAATTGACCATTTTTGATAATATTTTCAAAAATAAACAGCAACAAAAAAATCCTGTGAAAACATTTAAAATTTTCCTGGCAGCTGGTGCACCAGAAATAAACTATAAGATAGCAGTTTTCTCATGTAAAATTACATGTTTTCCTCTCAAAAAATCTGTAATTTTACATTTTACGACTGCATTTTTACAAATACATGAAAAATCTGTTAAAAAATGACACTTTTTTACAGTGAGGATGAGAGAACCTTATCAGATCTCCCTCTAATATCCTTTATCCTCATGGGCATTTATAAAATGCAGTCAATGGAGACACTTTTCCTGTTCAGGGAATGAGACCACAGCCTTAGGATCAAAGAGACCGGAAAAAGTGTCACTGTACTGTGATTGGGAGCAATTTAATGGATCATAGCGTGGAGTAAAACAAATGTAACATCCTTATTTTTCATTAAAAAGAAAACTTTCCTTAAACTGTACTTGGATATTATTTGAACATTTAAAGGGATAGTTCACCCCAAAATGAAAATTCTGTCATCAATTGCTCACTTTCAAGTTGTTACAAATGTGTATACATTTGTTTGTTTTGATGAAAACAGAGGAGGATATTTGGAAGAATGCTTATAACCAAACAGATCTCACCAAAGTAGGAACAGATATTGTATAGTTTTTTTGTTCTGTTGAACACAAAAAAAAAGATATTTTGAAGAATGTAGGACAGCAAAAAGGTTCCGGGGCACTTTTAACTACCATTGTATTTTTCCCTACTATAGGAGTCAATGAGGGGCAAAATCTGTCTGTTTTTTAGCATTCTTCCAAATATCCTATCTTTGTTCATCAGAACAAATACATTTATACAGCTTTGGAACAACACGAAGGAGAATAATTAATGACAGAATTTCTTAACGTTTGGCTAAACTATCCCTATAAGTCACAAATACTGTAATATCAGAAAAAATAACAAAGCAAGTCGCATCTACAAACAAATGATTCCAGAACTTTACATTGGTTAGATCTTGAAATAGATTATAAATGTATTTATTGGATGCATTAAGTCAGTTCCCCTAAAATACACAGGTGTAATTCATCATGGTAACTATATTATAGTAATTTTGGATAACCAAAAAATGTCACAAGACCTTTAGTCTTCATTTTGAACAGTATCTGTATTTGATCATTTGAATCCTTTTTGTAAAAAGCTCGGGATTATTTCTTAAAAGTATGACTTATGGCACTTTTACCATTTAAAACAATAGCATTAGGCAAGAATCAAACATTGATAAATGTGGCGTATAGTGTGTATGATTCATGAGATGAGAGTTCAAAATGAGTTCTCCATCTTCGATTAGAATAAGTTTCAATGTGTGACTCACATATCAAACAGATAACCTACAGAAAGTCTGAATTATAGATATTATGATTTACAAACTATTTGCGCATGAACGTGAAGACAAACTCTGAGCAAACTCACCCAGACTGCAGTGTTGAAGATGGTCTGCTGCACGTCTGTCATTCACAGGAGTGCAGCTGGACGCGCTGCTGAGTATCTCCAGACCGGCTGTCCTCGTTCTGATCCGCTCCGAGTGTTTTCCCTGTCTGAACTGAACGAGCTGGCATGGATCCTAACATCACAGGCTGGGAGTGCGCTCATTGGTCACAGGGTTATGGGGGAGAAGGGGGTGGACTACACACTGAACAAAAAAAATTGTCATGTCTGCTTCACCGCATTTCTGTTTTTCTATTACAGCCTGAGGAATGCATACATCCGTTCTGAGCAATACTGCTGTATAAACCTATTGCCGTACCAGTTCATCATATGTTCTGTTGAGGAAGATACAGGCCGATCTAAGGCAGGTATTTAACGAGTCCCTATATTACACAAGACCGACATCTGGCTCTGTGTATGCAAGTGACACTGATTGGCTACCAGACTTTCAGCGAAGGACCCTGTTGCCTTTGTCTTAATACTGAAAGACACTGTAAGTAATGTGACAATCCTGTCAGATGTTGCTTCAAAGCAGACTATAAAGCATCTGCAGCCGCATGGAAAGGCCAATTTGTTCGCATTATTATGAGTTAGGCTATAAAAGCATTAAACACCCGATGAACACCTTTCTGCTTGAGTCACAACAGACCACGTCCAGAAAAACAGAAGGAAACTAGTATAATGGACTTTTTAACATAAGAACATAACGTGACCACACTGAAAAAAATCCAACGTGATGTTGAATGTTTTCCCTACAAAGATAAATAAGTGACTTGAACATAGTATTTTTAGTTAAAGGAGTCAAATGACTGTTTTGCATATACTGAACAAAATTAGCTTATACATGTTTCTAACAAAGATTATTTTGTTGACTAGACTTAGTTCCTCAAGTCTTTGTCCATAATGCATCGGAAAGTTTGCCCAACTTACAAAACAGAGTATTCTGAACAAACAATATTGCAAGAGTTTGAAAGTTCCCAGGATGCATTGCACCATGTTCCATTTTTTGTTTCTTATTTGATTTTCTTTTAAAGATTTGTGTTTCTTGCTGGTATATTATGCTTTAATTTTGTTGTTACTGTTTGTTATCTGTTGAGTTTAGAGTTATTTTAATGAATGATGGTTTTTGATTGTTAGCATGGTTGACATTTGTGAGTTCAATGTTGAGTTGTAAGTGCATGACACATGCACTGGTACATAAACATTCAACACAAATTGTTTAAACAGTTATTTGATCAAAGTTTTGGGTCTGTTTGAGGCAGAAAACAGTCACAATTGTAGTCAAAGACAAATACATCTGTTTATTTTTGTATTTAACAGTACTTTCATTTGGCTTATTACAATTTTTTATCCATACAACAGAAATGTATTAATTCCCTGAACAACATTAATTGGTGTCGCAATAATATCTTTATTAGAAAAATAAGACAATCAGGATTACATAAACAAACAATTGTAAGTTGGCTAAACAAAGCATCATTACTGTGAAGAATTAAATTATATACGTTGAGTCAACACAAAAGTCTTACTGCATCAGGTTTCCCCCTATTTTATTAATTTTTTACAGTTCAGAAACTGTGCACCGAACCCATGAACTAAACCATTAATCCTATGATGCGTGTCATTACTGAATCTAGTCTTACTGAGGCAACTGATGCGCCACCTAGCGGACGCAAAGAAATCGTCTTGATCACTGACAGTCCAGCATTCTGTACAATTAACTTTGAAAAATGTCACCAGATGTGTTCTGTCTTGCAGTCTCTGTAACTTGGGTGTTCATGGTAAACATTGGGCGTGTGGAGGGTCTTATCGGTAAGTGCGTTCCAGTAAGAGGAGGCGCAGCGGCTGCACACAGAGCGACACAGAGCGCCCAGAGGAAGCACAAAGTAAACAATCTCTGGGAGCAAAGCCCCAAACCAAACACTAGACAAAACATCTGCCTGAGAGATTGAACGATAGAGACTTTTTTTGTGCATTTGAGGCTCTAGCTCTCTTAAAAAAGTTAATCTGTTATCACTTGCCCACCTCCATGTCAATGCAAACACACGTGACTTTCATACTTTAAAGTGCTCTCTTTAATACTTCCTGTGCTTAAAACAACCTCCCTCCTCATCAACAAAAAGACATTTTTGTAGTCATGCTCCAAATACGGTCCATTTCAGTATTGCTGAATTTCTGATACCACAAGGGCAAATTCGCTTAATTATGACTGATCGATACACACAACAGCAAGCCTACTTTTACATCATCACTTTGTTGGTTCTGCTCACCATGGTCACTGAGGAATTAGTGGGTCTAAAGGAGTAGTTGCTTACTATATACTGCTTTTAGTGGAGTAAGCGGGGCCAGACCATTTACATTTTACATTTAAATTTATGCATTTGGCAGACACATTGCTTTATCCTATACATTTGTACTTAGGTATATGCAATCCCCTGGGATCGAACCCACAACCTTGTGTTGTTAACGCAACGCTCCTACTACTGAGCTACAGGAAAGCCGTGAGTCCATGAGACCGTAAGACCGTGAGTCGAGGCCGGTGAGTGAGCGTTAATGAGCATCAGCTGTGCGCGCACCAGTCGCGTATCAGGGAGGAGATCGGGAGCATAAGAGAACGAATGACCGGACCGGCGATGAGAGAGGACCTGGCCTGGATTTTAGTTGTGGTTTGGTTTGTGTTATGTTTTATCCGCCGGCAGTCGGCCGTGAGGGGCTGCCGGGTGTCTTTTTACTTTTGATATTATATAATTAAATATTTAAATGTCTGCCGGTTTCCGCCTCCTTCCTTCCATTTATTGAACATTGTTACACTGCTGTATATAAAAACGTAAATATACACCAGTATTGCTTTCCTGTGGCTCAGTGGATAGGGTATGGCACTAGCAACAACGCAGTCATGGGTTTGATCCCAAAGGATTGCACTCATAGTCAGAATTTTTTTTATAATATAATGCAGGATAAGTCGCTTTGGACCCCCGATCCGCTTTGTGTTGTACCGCATAGCATTTTCACCTCTTGAGAGCCTGAGAGGCTTTATACAGCACTTTTCAAAATTCTCAATGTTGCAGGGCAGCTTTACATGCGTTATAATTAATAGGACATAATAGTAATAGATCAGTTAAAACATACAATTTACCCCAGAAAATGTAATTCCACTAGATAGACATTATGTGTCCAACACAATTTATTTGGTTTGTTGTATTGTGGTCAAGCTAATACACGACCTTACTGTATGTGTTAGAATGACAATAAGTTGTGCAAATTGGTGGCAGTAAGCTCAATATTTAGCGTGCAAATCTCAATATAAAGGAGGAAAAAAGGATGCGGTTACATTGCACACACTAGAGGAAAATAGTATCTGTGATTTCTAGGAATTTGTTTAAATCTTCCATGAACCATAATTATATAATTAAAATGATATGATATATTTAATCATGGTAGAAGTTGTATGTAAGAGTGAAACTGTGCTCATCCAACATAATGGCTGCGTCCGAAATCTCATACTGTGCCAGTACGTACTGAATTTGAATAAGTATCTTCCTATTGGCTGTTAAAACAGTACGTTCTATATAGTTTGAGTAGGAGTAGCATGAATAGTTTTCGTACATACCGTTTTATGGTCATGTGACCCATATGCTCTTTGAACTATGACTTATTAACAACGTCCTACACGTGAGCGTTGATACAAACATAATTTAGTCCTCTTGTATTTCAATCATGCATGGGGTCAACATCGGGGGCGGACTGACTGGTAGGACATTCTGTCATTGTCCAGAACGGCCATCCCACCGACGGCCTTCGTCCGTGACCAGGGACGGGCTGGCCATTTGGAGTACTGGAACTTTTCCTGTTGGGCTGCTTATGTTTGGGGCCGGAATGGACGTTTCCATTAGTAAAGGGATTAGCGAGTCGGACACGTATGCAGGTAACACAGTGACACATTACATACAACAAACCCCCCATCAACAGAAATGATGGAGGGCCGAGGCCACCAAACACACAACCCAACCCACCCCCCTCAGAAATGGTGGAGGGCCGATGCGAGCCGAATAATCCTGGGCTAATTTTGATTCCTAGTCCGCCCCTGGTCAACATTGTACATAATGTATAGGCTTATACCACCATATCATGTAAGTCGAAGCTTTGACAAGCTTCATTGTTCCCTTTACTGTTCATGGTACATAAGTGCACATTAGCAGGCTGTATTTGTTTGACATCCGAGGATCACATCAGCACACAAGTAGTCATACAAAACTATGAAATCATATCTGTAATGGCAGCTGTGAGCGCCCTCAAGTATATCCTAAATGTGACAAATCCAGTCTACAAGACTCTTATATTCAGCATCTTTAGTAGGGCTCTGGTGTGAACAACCAGCAGTCTAACATAATTATTGGAAATCGTGATGATTTTATTTCTAGTCCTTACTTGTAAGCGAACAGGTGTTTGTGATTAAACTTTGCATGCTCCATCTGCTCTGACCATCTCACCCAAAACTCTAAACTTACAAGACTACACTGACCTCGGGAGCTATTTGGTACGGTCCATGCCTCAGCACTTGATCATAAACATGTCACTGCTTCAGTTTAACATGGCTCATCTCTCAAGGTCGACAGATATTTTAACCGCCTCATAATGAGTAAAACTAGCGAATAAAATGACTTAAAGACGGTTTAGTTCGACACTAAATTATAGAACCATTACTCAAATACTAATATTGATCAAAATTCCCAATTTCTTCATTGAAATGTAGGAATAATAAAACATTTGGCTTGCTGTGATACTAAGACTCCCTTGCAGACTTCAGAAAAGGATAAAATTTGATGAATTACAAAAGGTCAACTTTGGGCCGAAGGGAAGATAAGAAAATCTAAACCGATGGATAACAGTAGGGGGCGGACTGAATTTATGAAACAAAACTTCTGTTCCAGTGCAAATAAAGACACGCATGCATGGTTGTGCGATTTTGGCAGTTAAATAGCTAAACCATATGCTGAGCGTTTGAGTTACAGAGGCCTGTAGGGTGGCAGAAGGAAGCTGGAAATGTGCCTGCTTAGAGGCAACAAACAGCAGATCTTCTGGCGCACACACACACACCATCAGGGATATTTTGCCAAAAGCGTCAATGGTAACAGGAAGATTAACAGGAAGAACTGGAACCAAAATGACAAGCAGGTTGCTGAGTAATCACATTGGGTTCTCATGTAAGTCCTGAATAAAAGCACTACCTATTTTGTGTAACTTTACTTAAATGAAGAACTAATAAGATATTAAGGATATAATAAAAAAGAAGGGTTCTATTATGGATAAACGATTGATCAATGAAAAATAAATGAAAAGTAATCTGTTTAAATGCAATGGTTTATGAAAGTTATCAATTTTTTGCCTCATCAGAAGTTTTCTGCATTCCTCTTAAAGATGATAATTTTATTTAAATTATTATTACCTGAAGATTCAAATGAATTGATGTAAGAAATGTTTTCAAAATAAGCTTCAAAACAAATGTGACTGTAATATTCAGTGACAGTCACTAGGGGACAGTAAATACAAATATTTATATTTTTAAGCACGCGAACGCATGTGTTGACACAGCCCGTATCCATTCATTTTCCAAAACGTAAAAAGTGAACTACTTGTTTTAAGCAGTTCTCAACGCAGATTAAATATTAGACATCTACACAATTTTGCTTATTTTAATTGTCATTTTGCGCCGTAAGAAAAACACATGCAAGTGTACGTTCACAGTCATCCACGCGAGCGCGCAC
Source organism: Triplophysa tibetana (assembly GCA_008369825.1). Classification (NCBI taxonomy): domain Eukaryota; kingdom Metazoa; phylum Chordata; class Actinopteri; order Cypriniformes; family Nemacheilidae; genus Triplophysa; species Triplophysa tibetana. The sequence continues at coordinate 22,602,582 of CM017902.1, forward strand.
AGACAGCGTGGTTTTAACAACAGGAACGCGCATTTTCTATTTATTTTAAGCAAATTAAAGATCTGTCTAAGCATTAAAAAAATCCCCAATAGCCCAAAGCCTGCTGGGTGACTAAAGGGGGCGTGACATCCAGCAGAGGGAGAGCACACACCCACACACCTCCCTTCTGCTCTATTGTTAGAGAAAATACAACCCGCCGCCTCAAACACACTTAGACCATCTCTCCGTCTGCTTTTGTTTCTTAAATAACTCATTTATTTCTACAAGAAAATGTTTATAAAAGAGGAGAAAAGGAAAGCAACCCATTGACATTATGCAGAATTCATGACATCATCAGCAATCCCTGTCAGGCTCGCGCTCCATCCCCTCTAGTAACGTTACAGACACAAGTTGCCCGTCGCTTTGTGTTGAGCAGTTTCGACTCATTTTCGCGAGTCGGCTCTTCCGAACAGTTCACTTTACGAATCGGTTGAAAGGAATCATCGCTTTGTTTACGTATTTATTGTGTCTGTGACATTTTGAGTATTTCAAACGGTAACAGCCCATCCATTATGATAAATCAAAATATAAATGTTTATCGAGGAATTATAAAATACAAGATGTGAGACCTGATTTGGTGAGCCGACTCACCTATTCGGAGTAATTCGCGAGCGAATGGTTCAGGCAGATTTGGGAGCCGTTTCAAAAGAACCGACACAAGAAGCGAGAGATCGGAGGAGAGGCGCATCTGGAGACAATAGAGGCGAATACAGAGCCGCGATTTTGTTGCTGTAATACAGGACTGTACCTTGAAAACACAGGAATGTAGAGACGATGGAGCCCTGAATCTGGATTTATATTCCCGTCATTTTTACGTTGTGTGATTTAAGAGGAAAGATGAATTCTGCTGAAGCGGCTGAGGACGGACCCAGTGACTCAGATACGGATGCCTTCTTCAAAACAGGTAAGATGAGAGCAGCGATGGATACCAGATTATTCACACATTTAATCTTTATACTTTACAAAAACTCTTGTGTGAGTTACCTGCCGATTTTGTTCTTTTGTTGAATCTTACATTTAACAATCTTACATTTTCTGCAGTGTCAATTTATTTATCTTATATTGTTAGGTTGTTTCTTTTAACCTGGCACAATTGTGGCATCGGTTTTTGTTATTTTCTTGCAAGCACAGTAAAACGCACACGGACCGTATTGAGAGAGGATGCACTTTCTATAGAGAGACGAATGCAGAAGATGCTGTTTAAGTTGATGTTGATAATCATGTCTTAACGCATTTGAATGAATTGAAACTAATGAGATCAATCTGGGTGGTAAGTGGTTTAAGGATGCAGGGAGCACATGTTTGTGTGATGGGGATGCTGAGCATTAGTACCATTATCCTGCTTTGATTGACAGTTACACTGAGCTTTAGTCCATGTCTGAAAACCCAACCCTCTTCGTTGTTTCGCAGCTCCCTTACAATTTCACTTGCTGTATCTCTCATCTTCCAACATTTGGAGCTCTTGTGGTTCTTATAGTGCAAAAATGTCTGGGCGTAGTCATATATAAAAGACCAAAGTGTGATTTCATGGTGTGGTGAATTCTCAATGTGATAATTCGTATGGGAGTAATTGGAAATGAGAAAAAGCTTAATGTAAACATTCCACAGTTAATATATTTTCAAATGAATGTAGCTTTGCTAAATAGCAGATGTTTTTCTTAGATAAGTTGTCTATGTGGTCTATATTTGCTGTTTTTTCCGTTTGGAAGAGATTTTTCGCTCTAAGTTCAACAAAGTTTATTTAATATAAAAATATTTATGTTTTGTTCATGCCACTAAAAGTTTTTTTAGTCCTTATGTTTGAAAGCTCAGGCAATAACTGTTTTGTTTGAGAGTTTTTTTGCCTTTAGGTCCACCTTTGGAAGGGTAAGCAGTTCGCAAAATACCGTGAAATGTTATCATAAATATTTTACTTGCAGCTGTCAGTGATAATCGCTGTGTTTGGATTTATATTTGTACACATGCACATTCCCCGTATGCACATGTTTCTATGTATGTCTTTCTCACAATATTAATATTTAAACTGCGTATACTGAGGTTAATGATATTGCCATACTTGAGACATGAGGTCACGAAAGCCCATGACGTCTAAAAGTGAGCACGGGGTGAAAGCTTGTGCTTGCATTTGTAATCTCAAAGAAAGAAAGGGCTTGAACGAAATTGTAATATTTGTGCAAGCGGTTCAGAACAACCAACGGTTCTGTCCGTAAGACCCCCGCAGAAAAAAGATGCATAAACCCAGCAGCTTTACGCAGCGGGCTATAGGTCATGACGCTGGTACACTGCTCTCATAGACACATATACACATCCAAACACATGCACACACAAACCCTTGCTTCTTAGCTCAGCTACACAATGTTGCCTTTTTTCTTGGTTCAAGGTGAGGTTGTGGTGGAAGTCTCTATCCTAAGTGTGTGTAATATTTCTGTGTTGGCATGAATAGGGATGATTCTCAGCTGAAGGTCATATCCGCAAGGACAGTCTTAAAAAACCTCCCAAAGAAAGCCAAGAGCAACCGATAGAAAGACTTTGAGAAGTTCAACAGCCTTGTGTAAACAAGCCTAGAATTTGGAATCCTGCGAAACATAAACCTGCAAGCGTCCAGCCTTCAGCATATGATTTTTGAGGTGGTCTTTTGAGTCATGCGAGTTTACAGGTTTTATAACAAACCGGGATTTTAATAGTAGCGTTTTCTTCTCACCCGGAACATTTTTGAAATCCCTTAGAAGCCTATTTTAGGCACATGATCAAGAGACATTGTTGAGTTGATCGCATCGCTTTCAGCATCTCCAGGACCGAGATGATTCGCAGATGTTGTGGAAGCCTGGTTGAGGTATCAGCATGAACGGGGAGGTTTAACTGTGGTTTTACCCAGCCGAAGGGAAGACATCTGCTTGCAAAACCCCGTCGATCGTCATCAATGGATATATAGATACATCCTGGCAGCCCGTGCCCCTGGGGCCGACAAAGAGAAGAGAGGAAATAATGGAGGAAGAGGAGAGATGGAGGGCTACACACACTCACACACACATTGAATAGCACCATAAATCCTTGGACTTCTACAACACATCCAGTTGTAGTGGGTGTTTGCCCGGCTAGAGAATGGACGTTACGTGGCTGACTGAACAGCAATCCATTCACAAGCACCACACTCAGCAAACTGAAGAGGTTTTATACCCTCATCCACATGGTTCACCCGCTGCTTTAGTATTCAGGAGGACTCACTGTTAGATTAACCTCTTAACCTCCTAACACAGTCTGGTTTGCTGTGTCCTTGCTCCCAGAGTGCCTCTCGCTCTAGACCAAAACATATGATCATTTAAACCAGAAAAACTGGCCCATTGCTCCCATCCACACATATTGGGTTTGGCATTTTCACTTGGTTGCTCTCGGTGTGAAGCGGCCGTAGACGTTACCTTGAGAACCTTTGACTCAACAAGGTATCACTTTCATTTACAATTAATTAGCTAAATGTTATAACTGGGTAATAACTAGAACCCACCCACCTTCCCTCATGTAGTTAAATTACCAAGTACTTTCTTAGGTTAGCACACTGTAAAGACACAGGAACATGTTCTGTACAATAAAGTGCACCACAAAATTGAACTCACATGGAGCAATAACACTGCTACTGTCCTAAAATAAACTTTGTGATTTGTGCGTAACGTGAACAAAAGCCCAAGAGTTCTTCTATGAGCAGAAGCTGGTGAGATCATTTACAGTTAAAGCCTTCATGCGGTGTGGTCAGCCGGTTGATAACGCTGCCATGAGGACCGATTTCCACTCTTGTGTGAGCGATACCACTCAACATTCTGGCTCATCTTTCTCTCTCTGTCACGACACACAATGTAGATTCTCCATCATACACGGCTTCATCGTGTCCTCATGTCTTAAACATATGCCAGTCGTTTCTAATTTATAATACAATATTGAAATACGGTAATTGTCATGTAATTTCACCCAGGGAAATAACTTCCATAAACATTACAGCGATAGTTCACCCAAAACTGAAAATATGTCATGGTTTACTCACCCTCATGTAATTTCATACCTGGAGAAATGACTTTGTTCTGATAAAGATATTTGGAGGAATGTTAGCAATTTTCAGTTCTGGGACATCGAGTACCATAGTAGAAAAAAAATAATGGTTGGCAAAGGTGCCCCAGAACTGTTTCTACTAAATATCTCATTTTGTGTTCAAAAGAACAACAATATATGGCATTTTTACCTACTAGTAGTGAATGATGTCCCAAAACTGAAAATTGCTAAAATTCTTATAAATATGTTTCTTTGTTTTTAACTGAACAAAGAAATGTATTCAGGTTCGAAACAACCTGTGGGTGAGTAAATTCATTTCATTTTTTGGTGTGAACTAGCCCTTTAAGGGGGTTCACCAATAGTTCATTGACATGGATTCGTTGTGGATTCTCAAAACAGCCATGAATTAGATGTGATAGTCACAATGCATGTAGAAATGCTGAATAAAATACAATTGAGAATGGTCTCTTAATTTGTACAAAAAATATATATATTTTATAATATAAAATTAATATTATATTATTATAATATATATACATATGTATATTATATTTATGTTATTATTTCGTTTTTATCCATATATATACTGTATATATATATATATATATATATATATTAGTGGTGGGCCGTTAACGCAGTGAGACTCTTATCGCGCGATAAAAAAAATGTCGCCGTTAATCTATTCTCAAAGTTGGGTTGGGAGCTGGGTCTATACTACGCAAGCTATGATGACTTTCACCTTGATATTTTAGCGCGGATGTATACATAGATTAATTGCACTGTAGGGGGCGAGAACGAGATTTTTCAACTCGCGTGATCCGCGTCATTCGCGCCGCCTCATCATCTCATAACCAGGGCTTCATTTGCGCGATTCGCGCCGCAAGTAGGTCTATCGCGTCTTTGCATTGACTTATCATGTTAATCACTCGCGCTTGACGCGCCATTCGCGTTTGGTCTGAACACAACATGACGTTACTGTGAAATGACCACATCAAACGTGACGTGCTAACATGGATGCAGCTATGAAGCCGACGGGTTTGCTTCAGGGAAAATTTATTTTTAAGAAGCTTCCCAATGGAAACCTCGACAAGACTAAGGTTGTTTGCACCTTTTTCAATGTGGAATTGGTTTACTGTACGGAATTGGTTTACTGTACGGAATTGGTTTACTGTACGGAATTGGTTTACTGTACGGAATTGGTTTACTGTACGGAATTGGTTTACTGTACGGAATTGGTTTACATACAGTTGGTTTAAAAAAAAAAAAACTTTCTCTCAACAGGTCTAGCTTTAGTTGAAACCAGTAACTTTGTATTGACACCTAATGTATTATGGCTCCTGTATGACATATCGCTTGTTGCTCCCTAACTCTTTGTAGGTCGCTTTGGATAAAAGCGTCTGCTAAATGACTAAATGTGAATGTTAATGTACTGTAGGAGCTCTTCCAGTCTCAAGTACCACCTAAACGCAAAGCATCCCTTAGCTAATGAGGAAGTAAGCACAAGTACATCTTATTGAACATAATTTAATTTTCATCACCAATTATCATAGTAGAACAGCTTTCTCAAGCAGTTTGTGATGCATTTTGGAAACAGGAGATGAGCCCCTGGTCTAATGCGCCACCTGGCTTGAGAAACCCGTTCTCAAAGAATTACTTTTAGTCATTATTTGGGTAACACACATATTCTGAATGCCTTCGGCAGAATTCAAATGAGCCATTTTAATCTAGATTAAAAAAATGTATCTATGCCCACCACTAATATATATATATATATGTATATATATATATGAATATAAATGGTTATTCATGTAATCATGTCTTAATCAGACAGGGCTGGAAACAACAGATACAAACCAGATTCTGAATCAAACTGATTGCACTCACAGCGAGAGAAGCACACAGCCGGTGCTGGAAAGAGCCTTGGCGTCCTGCCAATGTGTGTGCGTGTGCACGTGTACTCTGTATCCCCCCCAAGACCCCACCACCAGCATGCTGTCTGTGCTCTACTTATGGGTTCCAGTATGAAGTGGAACAATAGAGCTTGATGCCCCAGTATCATCACAAACACAATACACACATTGTCCGACCGTCACATCGCTGTCATTTCTGGTGCTTTGGTTTTGTCCAGTTTTCACTTTGCTTTCTTTGTTTACCTCGACAGATCACACACACATATGTGTGTAAATGAGGGCCATATCATAGACTGATTTTTATAGCGCCTTATCAATATGACGAAAAGCATAATTTGATTCCTAAAAAGGATTTTCCCAAAAGCCATTTTATGTCCCTAAACTTGAGCTAAGCACACACACACCGGAGTGTGGCAGATGGTTAATTGGCCGGTTAGAGGAACTGGTGTTATAAAGCAAGCGAGAGGAGCTTTGAGTGGATTATAGAGTCATGATATGACGTTGAGGGATAGCACAAGAGAGAGATAGAGAGAAAGGGTTTGGAGAGAGGGATCCCCCATTTCCGTTCGCAAAGTTAGCGTGGACAGACACTTAGCACTGCAGGCTAATGGAGTCAGATCTCATTAGATGACCCTCTGCTTCGAATGAAGCTTTTAGACACATTGACTGAAGTATTCCCTGGAGACCCCTGTGCCTGCATCTGTGCTCCGCTGATAAAGATGCCGCTTGCTTGCTAATTCTGTTTATTCTAAACACACAAAAGAATAGATTGTGTCTAAAATAAACTGTATTATAACTGTCCCATTTGCAGGATTTCATACTTATATTTAACCTTTACAAAATACTCCTTCATATACTAAAGGTCGCTGAATGGTTCTTTCTCATGAGAAAGAAAATACACAGATGGCATCTCTCTAAAGTCCCAGTGAAATAAACAAATTACGATTCCTATTTTTTCATTAAATATTTCAACATTATTTTAAACAACCAATCTAAAAATTTACTTTCTTCCTGTGATGAATTTCCATCTTAAATGATGTATGTTAGACGGCTTGGGCGGAGCCCATTTCCTGTGGACTGGAAGTTGCGATTGTTTAACGACTGAAATAATAGTGGGCGTGGCTTTCGTCTTTCTCTGCAATTTGAACTGATAAATATTGTATAAAACAGCATTTTGTAATGGAACTGGAAGCAGACTGACAGTTAAAGGAGAGTTAACGTTAACAGATGCTCCGCCCAAGCCATCTAACAAACGTCATTTCAGATGGAAAGTCATTACAGGAAGGAAGTGAATTTTAAGATTTTAAAGGGGCCATATTAGATTAGATTTTAGATTAGATTCAACTTTATTGTCATTACACATATACAAGTACAGTGTAACGAAATGTAGTTTAGGTCTAACCAGAAGTGCAATTAGCAAGTGCAGGATATACAGTGTGAATAAATACAGAATACAATATTAGGGGAATACTATACAAATGTTCTATGACATATGGCGCTAATACATGTTTTTGTGTCTTTGGTGTGTTTTAAGTTGCCCGTTAGACTCGTAAAATTGCAAAACTGAAAGTATCGGAAATTAAAATACATTCTATCTAAAAGCGAATGCTCACCCCGACCTGTCATGTAACCACACCCCCACAAATCTACGTCAGTTTGTGGTATGATTTGACTAAGACCGCCCAAATGTATTCACAAGTAAGGTGGGCGGAACTGTCAGGACAATTGTTTCTGAACTTGATGTTCCAAACATGGTAAGAAGCATTACATTTCCGTCACAAGCTTGCAGTATTCAACCAATCGCTACGCACTGGTTAACTTGCCAATTATAGCATGCCTTGCTTTTCAGAGCGATGAGTTTTGCAAAAAAAACTAAGAGGGCAAAGAGGAGATACATACATGCACGGTATGTGGAAATACAACGTTTTTAACCTCAAATCGTGTTTACACATTACATTTCATCTAAAACAAACGATAATATTAGTTTTAGTGTCATATCACCCCTTTAACTAAAGGTTAGGAGGGCACACAATTTTAAAAAGAGAACGACCCACATTGATAAACTATTTACAATAAACACAAATATTGGCATTTGTAATTTTATATTTCACAAGGACTTTAATATTTTACTTTTTTCTCCTTGACAGTGATGAGATTAAATTGAGAGGCAATAGAAACATCTGTTTAGGCCTCCTGCAATATTTCTCCAAAGATAAAGAGGCGGATATCTTGCGTCTTTAGACAAGAAGTGATCTCTGTCTGACGTGCAAAGATTTGTATTAATTTAATAGTTTGTAGTTATATTTCCTATAAGTTTCGACTTACAATTGACATGCGAGCTCATACAGTATATCTCCAGTTTTAAAAGTAAACTTTGGTATCTTTGCAAATGCAGACACACAAATCTCTTCGCAAATCTCAGAAGGACTCACATTGTGAGTTTTGTTAGGGGTTTCTGTGTGCGCCAGGGACGCTCGGCGCTTCAAGAAAGCGGAAATGAAAGCGTCTAATGAAAGAGTTCCAGTGGAAAGAACATGATTCTTTCTTTATTGTTTTCCATGAGTGGGGGGTAGTGTGAACTAACCTCACCTACGCAGGGCCACAGGCTCCATGAGGACACATGCAGGGAAGCAGAGAGTTCTCATACATATTTAATATACTGAAAACAAGAGAGAGAGACAAAAGCTAAGAGAACAGACAGCACAACTCTTGTTCAGTCAGTCAATGGTGGGGTTTGCAGAAACCAGCAGTACTGTTATTGCACATACTTTATTTGAAATGACCTAATATACTCGGTCTATTACGTGATCAATCTTGCTATTTCAACAACAAATTAAGACAAAAATCATTTTTTGACTTGAGCCAGAAGGCAACCACCTATTGTACCAACCACCTTACCCCACTGAAGCAACTTTATATATCATATCAACCCCAATGCCCTGATAACTACCCGCTAAACCCATAGCATCACGGCACTGGCATGAACTACTCACAAGAACGACAACACTGCAAGGTTGCAGATGGCAGATTTGGAAATGCTTTATCCTGCAGCGTAATGCAGACAAGCTGTGTTCTTTCAGGTAATGTGTAGAGGTGAAACTGGGTTCTGCTCCGAAAGTACAGCACTGCAGGACATCATACCGCTGTGTTCAGCACTCACACATAGCCTACACACTCGGATAAAAGTGCGGGGTAAGCCGCCAACTATCGCAGACTGAGCATTTAGTGCAAGAAGAGCTGCTTGGCTAATGCATTTGGAGCGCTGTATTTCACAGAAAGAGAGAGAGAGAGCGAGAGAGAGAGATTGATGGCTCTTTGTGTGGAACTCCTCCACTGAATTTTCAAATCTTTGTCTATTTGTGACCCTGGACCAGAAAACCGTTGTAAAGTGTTAATGTATAGATGGGTTTCAAAATCAGATCATTTTCATAAATCATAAAAACTGCACTTGCAAACTCTTAATTTGTTGCAATAGACTACAAAACAATGTACGGGTCAAAATGATCAATCTTTCTTTTATGCCAAAAATAATAATTTGGAGTGTAAGTAAAGGTAATGTATAAAATATTTAGTCAATTTTCTACTGCAAACATCTCAAAAATGGCCACAAACAAAAATGGCCAGCAACACTCCTACAAACATCACTCTCTGCTGGCGCTCATTGAGAATTACTCACTGATGTTTGGTTCATCTACTCTCCACATCCGCATACAGTAGAGCATACTGTATCTCAGCTGCCTTGCGAAGAAAACTTTAAGCATGACTTTATAACAGCAGAAGCCTGTGCAAGCATCTTTCTTACACCCCTGGAAGCTCGTCATTTTGACTAAAGTTTCCCGTTCACTTGCACGGGAATGATGAGGACTGTTGGTCACGTAAATACTTTTCTAATAAGGCCTAAACTGCATTAAAATCGGTGACTGTTGGCTGTTACTGTAGTGGAATGCGTATGTTTTGCTTGCGCAACATTTTTGTGTTCTGAGTTAGCGCGTTTGTGTAAAGTATGCGTGCGTCTGATTGGATGATGAAATGACGCATCATAAAAAAAGGGGAAAGCTGAGGTAGATAAATGATGAACTTACGAGTGTTTGTGGACAACTATTTCTTGGCACTGCTCATCATCACATTAACATAAACAGCCAGTGTTTACAAAAATCCCAGAAAACAGACAAAGTGCTCTGGCAGGAGTGGGTTTCCCATATTTCCTACAATTATGGTGTTTGAAGTTTACAGAACTTTATTTCCGTGGCGCCTTTCATGTCTGTTTAGTGATGGGCCTGTGCAATGTAAACCAGAGAATTCAATGTGGCCTGGAGTCTGTAATGGACTGGATTGACCTGAAAGTGTTCCCAGTAACTTGGTATCTCATAGTCTCAACTTCAGCGTAGTCAGCAAAAATGTTGATCGAATGAGCATATTGCGCCAAGTGGCAACTGTCTGGTCGCTCTCGTGAAACCAACACGGATGTGACTTTAACTGGAATTCATTGAAAGGGTCCAAAACAGAACAGAATCTCAACAAGCCACATGTTACTTAACAAAAGAAAAAAAAAAAAACATGTTTACAGTCGGGAACAAAAAACTATTTTGGTTTATATAGCTAATTTTCCCCTTCATGACAACTGTGAGAGGGGTGAATTTTTAAGCCTTCTTGACAATTAAGGGCGTGGCCACTTGAGTGACTCTTGGATTGATGTTCCTGTCTCAACAGTCCATGGTCGCTACTTTCCTCGGCTCCACCCAAGTTCCCCTGCGTTGCCCATTTTCCACTATCCGGGAGGGATGCACCGCCAAGATGTTGATGACTAGCCCCGCCCACTTTAGGCTTCAAAATTGCTCTTCACAAACCAACGGGTGATGTCACGACACTACATCAATTTTTCAAATAGTCTATGTAATGAACACGGATATGGCTTTCTCAAACTGGTATTTTTTGCAACTTCCAGGAGTATGCAAGTTAAATGTCATGTAATAGCAAACCGTTGTCATCATGTCACATGTATGTCCAGCCTGATGCCTCAAGAAATCATAACTATTTTACGATGTGCTTTATTTGTATGATTTTATATGTTGTAAATCGTACGAAGCGCAAGATTACTAAAAAAAAAGCAAAACCGAATCCTCGCCCCTAACGTCACTAGCACGATAGCAAATTTTACAAAAACATTCGAATGAGGATGTACGAGTTTATGCTCATTTAGTAAAATATTTATGTTTTTGTCGTGAGATTGTGTTGGTGTGTCATGCAGTCTTAAATACACCTCCACTGTATAATAAACCAAAATAACCATACCTCTGGATACATCTCAGTGCTTCAGAGTCCTTTAACAAATCTGGCAGGAATTGTTATTTTTACTCAATATTTTGAGCAAGTAGAATGATGTCCAGAGTGGGTCGTAAATCTGTCCCCCTCTCCCAGGCTGTTATAAAACGGTGAGATGTGTTTGAGGTGGTTTCTAATGATATCACTCTCCTCTTGTTTGCCCAGCGAGCGTCCTGAGCTCCCCTCGACAAGCTTTGCAAAACCCCTCATATATTTCTGCTTTCTGTGAACATCTGGAAAAGCTATCGGCTCTTGTTGAAAAGTCCTGAGGGGGATAGACTGTATGTCTTACAGATAAGTAACATGGAGCTGGTTTACTACCAACAAACAAGTGTGTGTAAGAGCAAAGAAGAAGCTTGTGAGACGTGGTGTTTCACCGTCAGAGAATGAAAGAACAGGATCAGCAGTCGTGTGACTCGGGTGGAAAACGCTCTCGCTCGACTAAGAGCACTTTGGCTCACACTCACGTATAATCATGGAGGGTCTGATTTTGGACAGGGGCGACTGGCACGGACCAGCTTTTACTTCATTTTCAGATGTGTGAATTGTGTATTTTGGGAAATTGTGCTTTTGTGGAACACAGCTGGTGTAATAATGAACAGACCGGGAGCATTGGCACGGTAACCGTACGGCTGACTGCCAGTATGAACCAAGTGTTGCGTTTAAGAATGAAGAGAAAGACAAAGAAACTCTGAGAGCCAGCTTCATATAGTCTGTGTCATTTTACATCGTGGGATAGAAATGACAGACTCAGTTCCTTAACAAAAGTATACAATGGAAACCACAGTTTTGGCAGAAATAGTTTTGTCAGAGTTGTACAGTCGGTGCCAACATAGCATTGTTTTGTTGTATTTAATGTGTTATTTACTTCATGTCATTGTAGGTTCGGATCTGCCGAAAGCCAAACTTTTCCCCTATCATATATCAGATCCTAAAGGCATTTATTTTCAATAAAATTATGACAAAAGTGTCTATTCAAGCCATATGTGTACCAAACAGTTGGTTTTTCTTTTGCTATATTGGTCCTTACTGTTCTCGATATGCGGTTGCTATCGTCTATTAATCACATTGTATTTGATAGAAAACTTGTGAGAAAAAGATACAGCTTTGGAGTTTCATGAAATGTGTGGTTCAAAACTAAAGTTGATTATATATTTGATATGTATTTGAAAATCATTCATGATTTTCTCCATGATATTCTTATTGTGATTAATAATGTAGATTCAATTGTTTTTAAATGTTTTAAAACTCTGTGAGGCAACTGCACGCCGTTTTCTTTATAGAAAACATTCTGCTTCTGAAATGATTACTATAGCTTTCCTGTAGCTCAGTGGTCAAAGCATGATGCTATCAAGAAACTTAGAAACTTAGAGACAAATGTGTAGTATATATCATGCAATATAAGTCGCTTTGGACAAAGCATCTGCCAAATGCATAAATGTAAATGTATCGTCTCAAAGAGTTGACATTTAACCCATTAAAACTCTTCCAAACTGCGGAATAACTCATATGTAACACAAGAAGAATTTGTGACCGCTTTAAACGTCCTGATAACGTATCCGTGAAAGCATGATAAACACATCATGCTTCCTTCACGCCATGTACGCGGCCCTCGCATATCCATTGTCCAAACACAATAATAATCTATGACTATTCCCACCAGTTAATATTCGTTATTAAAGTATTGTTTTCCTGATCCCCTTTGTCTCCACCACTTTTCGAAACAAAGTTACGCCACTGAAGAGAGATATATGTCGGATTGCGGATGTTAGTTATCAAAGGGTCAGACAGTTCAAAGAAACCACAGACACTGCAGACTTTAGACTTAAGTATTTTATTTCACTCATGCCGCACTTGAAAAAATATCAATATGACTCATTTGAGAGTCTTAACCTGATACATTTACAGCGCCTCGAACAGAGGATGAAAATCAACAAAACAAATAAATCAATTGTTATGGCATCTCACAAAACTTTAAAACCTCAGAGTAAACAAGGTTAAGGTGACGCGTGATGGATGAATTGATACAGCAGCACGTGTGGAAGTGCATATATTTATAGAACACACACAAACACGTTGATTCATACGGGCTTCGTGATACATTAAACAACGTACAGTGTCTGACATGTTGGAATTTGCGTCTGATGTGAGAAGGGAAACCATAGCTTTGGATGTACTCTCCAGGAAATTTAAGACCCTAAACATACACATGTATTTGTTCAGCATGTGAAAATGTCTTTTTCTCTTACAGTATAGGAGATGCATGTAAGAAAGTATGTTTGTAAGCAACGAATGGGTGAACTGTTCTTGAAGAAGTGCCGGTGGACAGATATGCACACAATGTAACATCATTTAAAAGGGCTTTGACTTTAAACTTTGATCTAAGAGCCCAGAAATGCTGATTAGTAATAAGATGACACGGACAAAATGCCATGTTTTATTAAAATGGTCTGTGTTATTTGACAGCAGCTGCCCTTCATTGTGTTGGCAGGCACTCGACCAATTGAAATTTTCCTCTTTTTTTTTACTACGAAAATGAGGAATTTCTCCGCTTCATTTTGTTTTAACAAGCGCCCCAGTGTGCCCTTTAACATTTGAGTGTTATTGTGTGCATGAAAGATGTGTGTTCATTCTAAAACTGTATCGTGAAACAAATGTCAGCAGCAATTAAAGCTCATTTTCTCAAATGTGGCCGTCTCCGGGGCAACCGAACCACATGCTCATTGTGGATCTGAGCACATGAAATGAGAAAGGCCAATGGACCGCAATTGACTAAACAGATCCCCACACAGATCCGCTCTACATGTTATTAGCAGAACTTAAAGGTAAAGTTTGCTAATGGATTTTAAAGACAAAATGAAATGGTTTGCAATCAATTTCTTTTTTAAATCGACAATTCAGAGTTTCATTTTTTATTTTGATCCTGTAACCTTGTAAAAACACTTGCTATTTATTGGGTATAAAAGGGACATTGTATTGAATTGTACTATTCAAAAATATGGGTGATTAGTGTTTTTGTTTTTGTTTTCAGGGAAAGAGTGTACATATTTAATGTGTTTATGTTTACATTTTGTGTACGTTTTACTCTAGCATGGCATCAGAAGTAACAGGCAGGAGCTAAAAGCCACAACACGTTCAATGTTATTGTTGAGGGATTAAGCATTATTAGACTATTTGTAATGTAAGAGTTTGGATTGGACTGTTTGGCTAATTAGCGAAGTTGTTAGTCGTAAAGTTGTTAGTCACGGACACAAAAGTGGTAGTTCATAAAGCATCTTTGTGAATTTTAAACTTACAGCCTTTTAGTCAAACCTCAGATTTTTAAGCATTAGGCTAAAGCACTTCAACTGATGCAAGTTGTATTGACACTTATTAATATTTAAAAATACAATATTGATATTATGTTAATACTACACATATGATCATACTGTATACCAGTGCTGCTATCTGGTTCACCCTCCAAATGCTGGGTGTTATTGCACCAGCCTTCCCAATTTTTTTGACATTTTGCCTCAACTAGATCATAGTTCACCCCAAAATTTTATCAACATTTACTCATCCTCAGGTTGTTTCAAATCCGTACACTTTTTTTTGGTCTCTTAAATACAAATGAGATATTTTGAAGAATTTAGTTTTGGGGCACCTTTTACTACTATTTAATTTTTCTTACTATGGTAGTCAATGATGTTCCAGAACTGAAAATTGTTAACATTCATCCAAATATCTTTCTCTGCGTTCATCAGAGCAAAGTAATGTATACAGGTATGAAATAAGATGAGGGTGAGTAAACGATGACAGAATTTTCATTTTAGGATGAACTGTCCCTTTAAGAGTCACAATGGTATCACACTCTCTGTGTTTTGGGTGTCGTTCATTAGTCAAAATTGGAAATCACAAAATAAACAAACAAATGATTTTACAGCATAACTAAGTCTTTTTTATTAATATGTTGATATTGCAGTTGTACAGTAACTTTGTATTATTTTAGTCACGTTCATCGTGTAGTGGAAATCTGATGACAACCCAACACTCTTATGACAATACTGTTAAAGCCTTGGTTTGATGCTATTGATTAAAGATATGAAGATTGATTGCTAGTCGATCATGGTGCCAGTTTCTTCTATGAAGTGAATCTTGAGGGGATGTTTTCATATCTTCTAGCACTTTTCTTATATGACTTTGAATGTACTTTTTGCCCCGTAAAACTTTATGAACTTAAGCTTAGCTAAGTTTAACAGCTTCCCCTCCAGTGATAAAACTCGACAGCATTTATTGCTTTCTCAGCTGGACACTGCAACTGTGTTTTTAAGAAAACAAAACAACACACTATTTGTAGAAAAGAAGCTCAGGATTATAGATTGTGCTGGATCTTTTCTGTCCTGGGGGGGGGCAATAACATTATTCCACCATGTCTGTGCTTCTCCTGTTGTTCAAGACTGTTTGTTCTGTACATGTTGCAATACAATCTCGAGTCTAGTGTAAGTCATACTTAAGCACATAAAAATATATTGCGTTGTTGTGTTGATATGCTTTATTTATCTTTACACATGTCTCATTAGTGGTACTGGCTAAGACAAGCATTACCATTATTGATGCTATAGCTGGGGCTAGAGAATCCCTATCTCAATTTACTACATAATTCCTCCTTTACTGTCCTATCTGCTTGTTAAGTATGATGTCACGCACCAAGTCTTCCGGATCCAAACGGCTCTTTCAGATGCAATCGGCAAACAAGGTAGTATAAGCTTTCAGTGTGTTTTAAACTTCAGATAAATGCCAATCCCAGCCTCTCGGTGACGACATCGCAAAGACAACATTCATTTATTTTTATGAATTATTAAAATATTGACGTCTGAGATTCTGTGAGCCTGGAGACTGTAGTGTACACTGACCGTGCGTATAAAATCGGCTCCTTTCTATAGTAGGCGAAATGAGTATACTGTAAGTCATGAGTTGTATGTCCTGAAACCTAAGTATGCACAAACAGTAGGCGAGAAAAACTTGGATGGTCTACTGCTTCCGCCGAGATTTGTGAAAGTGGATCGGATGGACACATTCATCATGAATTCATCCGTCACGTTTTTTCTTCAACCTCATCTAGGCGTGACTCATCTTATGACATTCATCGCGATGAATAACTTGCCGTCTACTAAGGAAAGGCGGCAATCAGAAGCCGTTTTCTATCAATCATTCCGGTGAAAGCCATTCTCTCATTACCTCTAAAGACCCACGTTCAATTCGTCATC
Organism: Triplophysa tibetana; assembly: GCA_008369825.1. NCBI lineage: Eukaryota > Metazoa > Chordata > Actinopteri > Cypriniformes > Nemacheilidae > Triplophysa > Triplophysa tibetana. The sequence continues at coordinate 22,619,137 of CM017902.1, forward strand.
ATATTACCGTTTGAGTTCTGAACGTTCTCTTGCACTCCGCGGCACACTTGAGATGTTATTTATAGCATCTGTGTCTGTTTCATTCATCGTCTCTAGCCTTGGAGTGGTCTGGATACAGCTGTGTGCTTTGTGTCCCAGAAATCTATAACCCTGGTGAGGGACCGGCCGCTGACTCAGGGTGCTGTGACATCATCGCGCGCCGCGCCACGGCATTAGCTGAGTGAATGGGGGAGGAACTGGATAATGAAATTATTCCCCCCACCAAACGAAAATTGATGGCTTTGAGTGTGACACGTACTTACCAATGAGATTTGACATCCCTGGAGACTACACAGACGAAAAAAACCTGTTTGTTTTATTGCTGTGCTTTAGGAAAGAGTGTTTCTTTGTGTCTGTTAAAGGAGCTGGCTGCATATGGAAGGCCTACACAGCGCGGACTGAAACATGTTTTTGTTATCCGGTGGTTAATAGAGGAGGATTAGTCATTGGAAATGGCTGTGTTGTATTTGATTTATTCGCTTCAGCTGTGTATCATTTAGTGTAATGGCGAGAAAAGAGAGCTCTGGAAATGCCTTGGAAACAATGGATAAGTTCTCGCACTTTAAGGCAATTACACAGAAATGTGTGCTATGTGAAGTCTGGGTGTACTGTACCAAAAATAGCCCCTTCTCTGGCTCAGGGAGGTAAAGCTATTACTCGCCCTCCTGCCGCAAAATCCCAAAACGTCCAAACTTTGACTCAAAATCCAGGTACATGCCATTATCTAGAAGACAAAGTGAGTCGAGTCTCGTGAGTGATGGTTTTTCGTGGAGCCCCACAATGAGTACAATGAGTTTCAGGACAGATGTTGTGGTGGAGGGCAGTTGACTTTATAGACAGCTAGGCAGCTTTTTAGATTTTGGTGACTGTTTCATTGTGGGATACAATCCTGGAAGGTTTTCTTCGCTGCGGGGTATTTGAAAGTCAAATTCTGAAATGTGCAATTTTCAATTTGTGGAAGAGAGAGAGACACAACTGATATGCTTTGACTAAAGGAAGACAGTGGACTGTGTGTATTTTGCATGGCTGGGTATTTCTCATATTACCTGCATAATGCTTGAACTGCCTGATGGGTCGAGTTGATCTCAAAGCACATGTGTGTGTGTGCCCAGGACAGGCTTCAGTAAGGGTCTGTATGCTGTGGCCCTGATATTCCTAGTTGTCCCTTTTCAAGTGTTTCTGATGATTAAATTAGCACATGTTTTTAGTCCTTACGTCTTGAAAGACACGTGGGACAGAGATGTTGAACGTTTTCAAATTAGCTCCTGATGAAAAGATGGAATTCTCATTTTAGGCCCCGGGGAGTCCTTAGCCGAGTAAAATACTCTCACCTGTCTTGTGCACATCCACACTATGTCTGTTTCCTCATTTACAGTAAACTACACATCCGCTTTAGCCATCATGACAGATGGAAATAGAGGAATCTTTCAAGGAGAATATTAATGGAGACTGACGTGAAGTTTACGGCACTTAACCTCAGTCTTTTAGCACTGCTGTCTTTCACTATCACTCATTCTCATTAAAATCAATTCATCAATGGAAAACAAAAATCATGACTTTATTAACTATAGCAGGTTTGCTTCCGTGCAGCAATAACTATGAATTCTGTGCTACTCAGGGACCTTAAAGCAGAATGAGAATAATAATAGGGCAGTGAAACTTTGCTTAATATGAATTTTTTTAACTTTTGTGGCATTGAATTGAACCCATGTTGCTTCCAGACGATTATCTAGGTAATATATCTATTCTACAGTAACCTAACTCTTAAAGGTACAGTTCACCCAAAAATTTAAATTCTGTCCCCAAGTTGTTCCAAACCCGCATACATTTCTTTGTTTGAACACAGAGAGATATATTTGGACGAATGCTTGTAACCAAACAGTTCTTGGACCCCATTGACTCCCATAGTAGGAATAATGATAATGGTGGTCAAAAGTGACCCAGAACTGTTTGCCGTCCTACATTCTTCAAAATATCTTCTTTTGTGCTCAACAGGAAAAAAATTATTATAAAGCAATTTTTCCTAGATAGTGGGGTAGAACTGTTTGGTTATAAGAATTTTTCTAAATATCTTTCTCTGTGTTCATCAGAACATATACATTTATACAGATTTGAAACAACTCGAGGGTGCGTGAATTATTTTTGGGTGAACTATTCCATTAACTCCCTATAAAATGATAAATGGCAGATTAATTCACCAGAACATATTAACATATTTTCCTAATATCCCTAAAATGTGAATATTTTTCCTGGACTTTGATCCGTTATAGTAACACATCTTACCGGAGAGCATGTCCTCTTGTTCATGACATCCACGTGTCAGATCCAGGACAGTGTCTTAGTGTCTGTCTGCCTGTGTGGCAGCTGAAAGAGGGTGATCTGAGTTTCATAACAGCTGCACACGGAGGAAGTCTCTCAGCACTCGTCTCTGTCTTACTGCTGGACGCCAGACCCTTGTAAAGAGTCCACGTCTGACTCGGTATCCTTCACACGTGCCACTGTCAAGAGGGAGAGCTAGAGGACATTAACAGCTGAATGAAAGTGTTTATACGCTTTAGAAAGGATGGACTAAATCCAGTTATCAGCTGCTCAGACTCATGGGTCTGTTTTACACAGCACACGGAAGTGCCACATGTTTTTGATGCCACTTATATAAATAGATCACATCTTTAATATTTGTAATCTGTTAATTTGGATATAAACAGAAGGGAACACAGGTTCACAGTTTTGGTGCTGTGGTTATTTCTTTCTTTTTTTACATTCCAAACCTGGCAAAAACTCACTGAACATGCTCTACAGTATGTATTATCATTTTCTGAAACTTCTTTATGGTAAGTAATGAAGATAACCATTAGGGGTGGGTGAAAAAATCAATTCACATATGAATCGCAATTCAGTCCTCCAGCAATTCTTATCGATTCACAGATAATAAAAAAAATCTTGTTAATATAACAATTGTTGATGTTGTTGGAAACAAAAAGGGCAGAACTTTTAGCGAGAGCAGTGCGGCACCCAGACAGTCGAGAGACCGCACAGCTTCAGCTTAGCAAGAGAGATGGTAAAATGAATACATCCCGTCCCATTTTTAGCTAGGACAGGTTTTTGGAAATACTTCGCATTTGATCAACTCTATGGTAAGAAGGAGCTTGACAAGACGTATGCAATATGCAAGCTTTGTTATGCGAAGGTAATGTATTTTGAGAACACTAAACGTAAAGTCTCATATCGAATGCCATCATTCCAGCAAAATGGAATAAAATCTTAACATATATCACATTGAATTTTGAGGAAGAATCGTTATCAAAAATCGAAAAATTGTGAATCGATTTTTAAGCGAATCGTGAACCCAACAATCGATGACCATACACATCCATTGACAAAAATTACATATGTTGTGATTATTTTTGCTTTTATTGTAGTTTTTTACATTGTTAGAACTAGTGGGTTTTTTCACTGTGACATATTTTTCAGTATAACATTTACTCTGAAACTCTTACTCAAAAGTCACTGACTGCAGCTGTGACATGTCAGAGGAGAACTGGCTCTCCCGGCTGAGATTGGTTTCTCTCATTTCTCTCTATTGGTTTTTTTTCTATTTTATTTCATCATTGGAGTTTTGGTTCCTCGCCACGATTGCAGTGTCAGCTTGCTCACCGGGAGACTGCTGATATTAGATTAACTTCTGCAAATTCCATTAACATTGCTTTTTACACTCATTTTCCTAATTTGTGTTTTCTTTTTCATGTAAAGCGGCATTTAAACAATGGAACATTATAAAAAGTGCTGTATAAATAAACTTCACTTGACTTTTGCCCAAGAACTAGTGACTAGTTTAGAAACACATAGCTGTATTCAAAACAGTGATGTAAGTGGTAATTGATAATGGGTTTCTTGATCCTGTAGGACTACTCTGTGAAACACATGTGTGGGTCGGTGTGTGCGTTTGTTGTGCAACAGCAGTGGACTACTGCTGAATAAGCACTCAACACACTGCAGATGGTTTTGGTTTTCTTCATATCTGGGAGTACCTGTTGAGTGTTTTGGGTTTATGTCTTGGTTGAATAGGAGAGGTTTTAAACACATCAGTAAAGCGAACAGCTTTAAATGTCCACCATGAGAAGATATGTCAAATTTTTATTTTTCATTTTCTTTTTAAAGTGTTCAGATTGAGTTGTGCTCACGGCTGTTTTTAGCAGTTTCTGTAATAACAGGCATACATTATGCTCCTCACGGTTAAATGTACTGAGTATGTTTGGAATTTCTGGTGCATGTTTAAATATTTTGTGGTTTTGCGCTTTACATATAAACTGAATTTAATGGAAGTTATGATAATATCAGCATAGTTTTACTACAGCCATTTCTTTGCCGCTGATATAAAAGTGTTATATTCCCCAATTGAAAAAACTAGGTATCTAGATAAACCAGGAAAAGTTGTTTCATAATAACCTTTCAAACTCCATACACTAAGATTGAAAAAAATAGTGTTATTTGACAAAATAGACCCCTTCAAACTGCTAAGTGAAGTGATAATAATAGCATCAACAATTATAATAAATAAATACAATTATAATAGTACTTAATAATGAAATCAATTTTAATTATTATCATTATAAAATATAAACAAAAAAATTGTAAGCAATATTTTTTTAATGGCAATAAATGCTAAATCAGCATTTATGTTGTGCAAATGCAAAAAAAAACCACTTAAAGGGAATTTTTCTTAGTTTCAGTGTTGGTGCAGTTTCTGTATGTTGAACAAACCCAATTTCCATTTACATTAATTAATTTAGCAGACGCTTTTATCCATAGCGACTTACAAAGTATGGGAAAACAATAGAAGCAATAAGTGTATTTAGAATATCCGTTTTTTGGGGGGGCATAGGAAAGTAGAAAAGAAGTAGAACACTGTACTAATGAGACAGATGTGTTTACATATTCATTTACATGTTAGAATATAAAACGCATTTTTAGTTCACCCTCCACAGGAGTTGTAGTACTTTTACAACCGCAAACCTTCTGGACGTGAAAAGGCTGCATTGTGCAGGAAGAGATAGAGTGACCGTTTATTAGTCGTAGGGAGATATAGGCACATGTGGAGACTTATGTTCATTTAACAAAGAAAAACTAGACCCCAGTGGATATACAGAGGGGTCAAAGGGCTTCTGCAGCAGCTGTCGCTAAGACGCGACTCCTGAACTTTAAGTCTCACCTGCTATTTCCTCCTGGCATTAATACAGCCAAACGTGACAACTGAGAGGTTAGGTGTTTAATATCTCTCAGCAACCAGCCTACAGAAATATCCGCCTCCATGACTCCAAGAGAGGATGTTTTCAGTGCTCTAAGAGAGGATGTTTTGAATGCATGCATGCCATCCATTGGCATTGAGCCGATCACAAATGCCATTTGGCCGATCCCTGCATATGAGACTTTGCTTTGACTGACTTTGACTAAACAGACGTATCTGGGTATGTGGCATATCTGCATATCTCATGGCTATGATTATATAGCTGGACAGCCATGGCAATTATAAAACTGGGCCTGTTCAAATTGGCTGAGAATTTTTCCACACTACCCGCCACAGAGCGTCCAGACATTGACCACATGACCAAGCTTCTCTCAGAGGGGGTTTAGAGACACTAGTTTTATAGCTCTAATGACTGTAATTAGACCACATGTCATATCTGTGAGCTGTCATAGTGTTAGTATCACACATATAATTCCAGTGTGAGGTAACAGCAGTGTGCTGGACTCGATATGGAATGATAAATTACTCTGTTATAAATTACAGACTGAAATATGAATTCAGCCATTGATTGTTGTTTCATGTCTTCCATCTGTATCTGCACTGCTCTGATTTATACATTATGATCACGGTTACAAACTATTGAAACAAACCATGTTGTACCATTCGTTCCTCCGTCCATCCAAACATATATCCATCCATCCATCCATCCATTCATTCATCCATCCATCCATGCATATATCCATACATACATATATCCACTCACTCATCCATTCATCTGACTATTCATTAATTCATTCATCCATCGATCTATTGATCCAACCATCCATGCATTCATTCATTCTTCCATCCATCCATCCATCCATCCATCCATCCATCCATCCATCCATCTATTCATTCATTCATTCATTCATCCACCCATTCATCCGTCCGTCCGTCCGTCTGTCCGTATGTCTGTCTGTCTGTCTGTCTGTCTATCTATCTATCTAGCTTTCCTGTAGCTCAGTGGTAAGAGCATTGCGTTAGCAACGCAAGGTTGTGGGTTCGGTCCCAGGGGATTGCAAATACCTATGTAAAAATGTATAGGATAAAGCAATGTAAGTCGCTTTGGATAAAAGCGTCTAACAAATGCCTAAATGTAAATGTAATCTATCCATCCATCCATCTATCTTTCTTTCATTCTTTCTATCCATCCATCCATCCATCCATCCATCCATCCATCAATCCATTCATCCATTCATCCAACGATTCAGAGAGAGAGTTCTTTGTGACATATTGAACTTATACGGGCAATTAGCACAGTGCAATTACAACAAATAACCTGCCAGACGTTTCGTTTTAGCCAGACAGTGTTGTCAAGGCTTCAGTGTTTGTGTTTGTCCAGAATCATACATGGCACCTGAAACTGTGCAGCGTTTTTAGGAGATGTAAGCTTCTTTTTAAATGGTTTGTTGTGTAGATGTGATTTTAATAAAAAAAAGTGGAATGACCTTCATTGAGGTAGCAACCAGAGACATATCTATCATAGAAAGAACCCAAACCTGAAAGCAAATACCTACAAGAACACAAAAATCATTGTGTCAGAGAAATGTGCACAGACAAGCACAATCATATTGTCTCCAGAAAGTATAACTCTTTCGTTTAGTATGCATTGTACAATCCAATAGCCATTTTCTATCTCTCTCTTTCATTGTGTTAATGTATTTCAGGCTTTTGTTGGTCTCACATATGCATTAGGCTAATTCAGCTGCCAGGACAGGAAATAATCCAATCTATCAATACAACCAGTGCCCGTTTAATCTCCGTCTGAAAGCCTTTCTGCCGATGGGTGTTTTCAGACGGATCTGTCCATCCTTTTGTTTCTTCATTGATCTTGTTCTTTGACAAATGGCTAAATGTCTTTCTTTGCCCAGCATTCACCACTATCACGTGACCCCTGTGATATCCACCTGCAGTATCCCAGCATGCTGCCTTATCGCCGCGGAGCTCGTGAACTGCATGCTTTACAATGTTGAACCTGTTTATCTGTTTTCTTTTCTATGTTTATATCGGTTTATCTGTTGTGTATCTCCTTCCATCTTCCTGTGTATTCTGTCTATTCGTGCCCTCACATTTCCCTCCCCCCAGTTGCTCTGTAATAATTGTAAATTGTCCTCTTTCATCTTGATTGGGTCTCTTAGCAACAGAGCTCCATCATTTATGTTGTTTCAATCAAAATGAGAGAGAGATGGAGAGAGAGACTGATTTTGTGTGTGTCCTGAATGGGTTCGACTCTGAAACTGTGTGTGTGTACACTACAGGTATGTCTGGGTGACACACAAACCCATTTCTAATGTGATTCAGCAAAGCCTTTCAAAGAAGGGGTTTATTTGAAGTTAATACGACATAAATGCTCCCTTAATCTGCATTTACATTTTTTATCCCCTTCTTGAACGATGGATTAATCCAAAAGTGACAATCCCGTCATCATTTACTCACGCTGCCCTTTTTCTAACAATGTAAATTAACAAATTCACAATGACTTACATTTCTCAGAGGCTGTGTATATTTAGAGAACCCTGTCTCTACAGGGGGTCTGGGTAAACCAACCGTGTGTTTGACAAACCCTGGCAAACTATATTTATTTACATAAATTTAAATTAAACCTGCCCAACAACATTCGTGTGTTTTTCTTGATTGTTTTCGCACACCCTTTGTTGTCTGGTAAACTGCAGTCGTGCCTGCTGTGATGCTTAGGTACAACACACCTGCTTGTGTGATGTTGCTTTAATATAACACGGTATAGACGGTTTCATCTTAACAACATAAACAAACGTTATTGTGCATGCACACTTATTTATCCTCAGCGTAACACGTTCACAAACAATAGAGTGCCCGTTGATTATTTCTGATAACAATCAAAAGGTAATGGAATTTCTAATGAGAGAAAATAGTGGGCGTGACTTTCATCTTTCTCTGCAATTTGATTGGATGTATAAAAACAGCCGTTGTATTTTGAAATGGAACTGACAGCAGACTGACAGTTAAAGGGGAGGAGTTAACGGATGCTCCGCCCAAGCCGTCTAACATACGTCATTCAAGATGGATAGTCATTACAGGAAACAAGTGCCTACTCAGATTTTAACCAAAGATTATGAGGGCACACAAATTTTAAAAAGAGAATGACCCACATTGATAAACTATTTACAATAAACGCTGCAATATTTCATGAAAAAATATGCATTGAAAATTGAACTGGGACTTTAAATACTACAGCAGCCATTCAACAAAATGTTTATTTAATTAATTGAACATACAATAAAATTCAACAAATCGTAGACTGAACGTGGTTTTTGCTGTTAGACGCGCCTCTTTTAAATTGTTTTCAGTTGTCAAGGAGCGTTTTGTGCGCGGTTTTGGCGGAGCGTAATGTGCGCCTGAAGTTGAAAAAACACAACTCTGAGCAGAAAAGCGCTTGATGTGCGCCTTTTTCCCGTTGTCCAATCGAGGCGGGCCTTTCGATTTGGTGACGGAACTTTACGGTTGCTTGAAACGTCCGTAGACTGCAATGATGAAGGAGAAACTTGTGTTGGCTGACACGGGTTTACCGAGCAAGGTCAGAGCGAGCGCCCTCTGCTTGTACCTTTTAAATGTTTTTGATAATTTGACATTTAACAGAACGTCCGGGCTATAACCCTTGACTGAAAGAACAGCTTTCGTTGGTTACCTTCCGCAAACCGGAAGTTAACTGGGGGTCAGGCGCTTGCGTGTCTGATGATTCTAATGTTTTCAATAGTGTTTGTTAACATCACCTGTTGATCATTAATGACTCAATCATCACTTCATTCTCTTATTAACTTGTTCATGTGTTCAATAGGGAGACATCCAAAGTATTCTGTCAGGGGGGGCCTGAGGACTGGAGTTGAGAACCACTGCTTTAGATGAAGGATGTTTGACAGGGTTGTTAGGGGGGGTGGTAATATTGCATTGCCATTTTCCTTTAGACCAAATGTTTTCTGGGTCAATGTTTTCTTTCTTTGGTATTTTGTGCATAAACTGTTGGGCTTGTCATGGCTAAACCGTGTCTACACTGGACACGATGCGACGTGACAAAAGACAATGGAACCCATTATACTTTGACAGTTTTGTCGCACTGGATGCGTTGTGACACGACCGTCCCTTTAGAACGAGCCGTGTGTCGTGGCGCCCCAGTGTAAACATGGTGTTTCCTGGGGGGGCTGGTGGGGCACGCTTCACCTGGTATAGGATGGTTTTGTTTGGCTAATGTGAGGTCAAACTATCCAGACAACACTGGTCACAGCTGTGATCCACACACACACACACGTACACACAGGTTTGTTCTGGTCTCTCTCTGCTGACTTGCCTTCTATTGTTGCTGCTGCCGATCCTTAGCCACACCCCTGACCCTCACACAAGCCTTTTTCTTTCACATTTTTAAATAAGCATCATTTAGCGTTTATCTATTTACGAGAGATGTTACTGTCCTTTAGGAGACATTCGGTCTTCACCGAATGAGTTAAGTGAAGTTCAAAAGATCAAGAAACTGTTTTTGTAGGATTGCATTTAGGTCAGATATTACATGTGTGTTGATTTGATGAAAAGTATGTATTGAGCGTGTCTTTCACAGACTCATGTGAGCCCTTTAGGACTAGCAAGCTGTTATGCAAATGGCCTGTTACCGGGGTAATGAGTGACAGCGAATGGCAGTGTTGTGGTGTGAATGTAAATGAGAAAAGTAATCAGTTTACATATAATGCCACCAGCTTGTTTTCTTCGCTGTTTAAAGAGAATTAAATGGGGTCAGATTTAAATCCATTGGCTATTCAAAGTAGAAGAAAAACAGGCTCAATATTTAGGTCAGTGATCAACTGCATTGAAATCGTATTCTTGTCAGTGAGTTTGTGCTACTGGTTTAAAGGGGTCATATGGCGCTAAAACAAGTTTTTCTGTGTCTTTGGTGTGTTTTAAGTTGCCCATGCATGTATAAAACACGTAACACTGCAAGGATGAAAGTGTGTCCATCTAAAAGCGAATGCTCACCCAGACCTGCCTGAAGCGCCTCGTGTAACCACACCCCCACAAATCTACATCAGTTTGTGGTATAATTTGACTAAGACAAAATGTATACGCAAGTGAGGTGGTGTACCTGTCAGTACAATTGAAGAGGAACCTAAAGTTAGAAATAGGGTAAGAAATGTTACATTTGCGTCACACTTGCAGTATTCGACCTATCACTACGCACTGGTTAACTGGCCAATCGTTGCACACCTCGCTTTTCAGAGCGGTGAACTTTGTAAAAAATATGCGCGTTTCAAAGAGGCGGGGCAAAGAGGAGATACAGCGTATCTTTACCTTAAATCGTGTATACACACGATAATAATTGTTTTAGTCGTGTCGTATGACCCCTTTAAATGTGACCATTTGAATGTGCTAAACTGTATTTTTTTATCAATTATATATCTACAATAAAATGTAGTAGGTTTTGGGGTCATATAGGAAAGATTAGGTACAAATAATTTGTATTTAAGAAATCTATTCATTGTTATGCATCTGATCTATCACATACACACAATTTGAATTTGCTATATGCATTATACGCAATCGGAAAGTGTAAGTTGTGTTATTTATTCGCAGATTGATAAGAATTCAGGAACCAGGTCCCCCCAAATCAAGTTCCCTTTAAGACCCTGAATGGTAGCTAGTGCCTGATCAAAAAGGTGATGCAATATCTTAAAGGGATAGTTCACCCAAACATTTTGAACAATTCTATCATCATTTACTCACCCTCGTGTAACTTCATAACTGTATAAATTACTTTGTTCTGATGACCACTGAGGAAGAATGTATGCCGTTTTCAGTTCCAAAATAATATGACCTTTGACCATAAAGTTCTTCAAAATATCTCAATTTGTGTTTAACAGAACGAGAAATATACAATCTATTTTTTTCTTATGGTAGCGGAGGCAGTTAAAATTACTAACAATCTCACAAATATCTTTCTTTATGTCTACCAGAACAAAGAATTTGATACAGGTTTGAAACAACCAGAGGGGGAGCAAATGAAGGCAGAATTCTCCTTTTTGGGTGAACTATCCCTTTAAGGAAGTAAATTCAACGAAACCTATTTTTATGAGCTTGTTTGAGGTGTTATAAACATGACAGTTTGACAAAACACCGAAGAAATTTCCTCGTGTCAGATTTTAATTTTGAATAATTTTCCCAGTGTGTATATCATTTGACGTAATTATAGTGTACAAATCCGCATTTGATCTGTGATCAGCCACACTGTTCTCGATTTCAGTTTTCAAATCACCCAAAAAAGGGAAAGTAACTTTAAATGAAATATTTACTATGAAATATTCTTCATGTCAAATGGTTTAATTGAGAGATTTGTTTCTCAAATCTGTTCAGCGTCTTTCCATGGTGCAGTAGCCGTAAAACGCATTGTTTTCACTGACCGTACACATTTTTATATTATTAATCAAAAAAATCATTTCTGTGTTGTCGTTGTGTCTGTTTTAAATACAGAGCCCTGTCCAATGCTCAAATCTGCTCCAGTACATTTCTGATTTTCTGGTTGTGTTTGTCAGGAAGAGCATGCCATTCTGATTTATTCTCATATCTGTGCTCGGAAAAGTTTTAGTCCTTGAGTTGGAGATTTCACAGCCGGTGTTAGAAGTTTATCACTGAAAGTTTCCTGTAGTTCATTTTAGGAGGTCTCAAGCCTGTTCCTTTCTGCTATTATTCACCCGCCCAATTAGAGGAAGGACACTGGCCTCATTTGTTCCTCTAGTGTTTACTCATTCTGGCCAACATGACTGTAAAAAGAAACGTATAATATGGGGATTGAGAACTGTATTGTGAAGTATTATTATTTTCCAGATTTCTCGAATGCCATTACAATAAAAACATCCTGAATAGTATGGTTTCAATGTGTTGAAATGAGAGGAAACCAACGGGTTTGTAGAAGGAAAACCAACATGAACATTTGTCTCTGACGGTATCCGTGCTAAACTAGTGCACCATGTTTATATAATTGAGGACTGTAATATATATCACAGAAATCTGTATACCGTAATTCAGATCCAGACTTTTAGCTTTTAAACAAACAAAATGTATATTTCTCAAAACAATAATGTAATGGAATCGAAGCTGAAACTTTTTGGATGGAGCTTAAATCAGTGTGCATTAGGAAAAGTGGTATAAAAATAAAACGTAATTAAATTGTTTTGTATCTACACTGCAGTCTGCTAGTGTATGTGTGCGGATGAAATGCTTCCTGCTGGTCAAGAGACATATTTAAAGAAGTGATGATCTCTCCTCCCTCTCACTGATGGAGGGATGCTGAAAGATGAGGCACTCGTTTCACTGGCTGGAATGGGTAGACAAAAGCTCCATTAAAGACGTTTACAGAGAGTGAGGGACTTTTTTTGAGAAAAAAAATCAATGTAAGAATGTTCTGTGAGTCTTGTGCTGAATATAATTATAATGTGTGTCGGGATGCGTTTGTTCTCTGAGCTAGTCTAGAGAGCGTAAAAAAGAAAATACAGTGTGATGTAATATAGGGAGTTGTGATTACAAAACAAAACATAATTTTATGGATAGTTTGTTTTTCATTGTTTTAATACTCTAAATATCAGCTTGCTATAAAAATGCCTCTGTAAGTCTGTTGTGCTAAAACTTATCTGTCAGCAAGAGCGACTGTAAGATTACAGTTTTTCCCTGTAATATTACAGGACATAAATTGTTTTCCACTTTTTTCTTGTATATTTATGTAATTGCACAGTTTTTTATTGTTTTAAAAGGAATATACAGTAAAAAAAACTTGTAAAAACTGCCCCAGCTGCAGAAAATAAACTTTAAAATATTAGTTTTTCCCTTTAAAATGTAGTTTTTCCAGAATCTTTTCTTTAATTTTAAAGTTTCTTGAACGTATTTCAAGATACATGAAAAATCTGTAAAAATGAAGACAAATGAAGAATATTTGCGTGTTGCAGATGACAAACAAAACCGGGTGTAATGTGTTCTTCTATTGTTATCGGGTTTTGAGAAGGTGGGTGTCCATGGCAATTGGAAAAGGACAGAATCTCTCTCTCAATTTAATTTAGATTTTAAATTTAAGTGTCCTTTTTTGGCATGACAAAATGTACAATTGTGTTGCCAAAGCATTTTCAGCTGGGCTTCGTACAAATAGTGCAAGTTTGTAAACAAATAAAGATAATCATAGTAATAAAATAAAATAAAGTGTGATTTACCTAGTGCAACTTAAAGTGGTTTATAATATGTGTAAATATATAAAAACAGTAAGAGATTATAATTTAAACAAAGATTTACAAAAGCAAAATATACATTTAAGTAACATAATAAAGTAATATACAGAAATGTAATGTTGAATACATATGTGGGAAGCATCAGGTGAGGCAGATTCATTTAACTGTTGTTGTGACAGTCTGACACATTTTGTGCATCTAACACACAGAAGTCCTTTTGTTCTCCTAGACACGGCAGTTTCTCATCGTTTGACAGACTTTCAAACGTCTGGTGTATGGACTGGCTTTTTCCATATAACATTGTCTGTATATCTGTGTATTTTGTGCATTCTGTTAGGAAGTAGAGTTCCGTCATCACAGTGTGGACACAGTCTCTGGTCCTGTGGCATCTCTCTCTCTCTCTCTCCCTCTCTCTCTCTCTCTCTCTCTCTCTCAAAGTGACTCAATCAGCTGTTGTGTTTTTCAGACTCATTCTTAGCACAGGTCTTGGCTAAGGTGGAATGTTCTGGTTTAAGGCTCTCTAAGGAGATCTGTCAGCGCTGTAATGGAGTGACATTAGATTGGAGCTGCTGGATTTCTGCTGATCTCGTGCACTTCATTCACTCTCGGCTTTCACAAAATTTTTCTGTCTCACTGTCAGCTCATGTAAATCTGACCTCAGTAGAGATGATGGATGGTGACACTACCCCCACAATAACACCACCGCTCCTCCCTATCTCTTTCTGTCCTTTAAAAATGATCTTTATTATAGTCGCGATGGAGATTTTAAACAGAAACACTGTTCATGAAAACTGCCCATCGGGCGGGTTTATGGACGTTCTTTGGTTCTCTGTGTGTTGTCTTTATGTGTTTATATGAAAGTAGTCATGAATCTCAGCAGGTCAGCTCAGTCCACACTGACTGTACAATGACTACAGTACATTTAGATTTAAATGAGGTTTTTTGTGGTAGAAAGAGGGCTGTCGGAATTTGCGATTGAAATGTTTTGTAAGGAACAAATAAAGGAAAAGCAAACGTTGTATTACTATTTATAATACAAGTCAAATCTGAACACGTTTAAAATCCTAATAATTAAAAAAGAAAAAAATCTAGGCTAGTAGATTGAGTCTGTACTTGAGACCGGTCTACAGACAATTTTTCCAGAACACGTGAGAAACAAGATCTACTACAAGTACATTTTTTGCAATCACATCTTAGAATGTGGAACTTTGTTTTAATTTTGTTGACAGATTTTTTTTAGGACAATTTCATGTTCATCTCTTACCCGCACAACAGTTAAATAAGAAATAAGTCAATGATTGCTTTTAAAGTTTACATCCAATCACATTAATGATGTTGACCCACAAATCAGACAATGCACCAGCAATCTAGTGTAATTTCCACAGTTGGCCTTGAACGATCATTGAGGAAAAATCCAGAGACCGAGTCTAAGGGACAGAAGAGAATTGCAACTTGGGGATGGAAAGTTTTGAAACATGTATCATGTGATGGCAAGAACCGCTCATTCTGAATAATCATATCATGGTTGTAAATAACTATTTCACGACTGTATAGATATTCTGTATTAAAAAAAACACCAGAAGAAAATCAGGTCCGATTTGATCATTTGTCCTTAACAAAAAACTGGTCCAGGACCTGCTCCTAAGCATGAAGTTTGAGATGCTTTGATGATGATGTGCTGATTTGCTCCTTGTAAATCAGTCAGCAAGAGAAATGAGCTGCGTACCCCCTGGCTTCTCCTTTACAAGACTTTAATTCAAAGACTGTGTGTAATTTATCCTTGCGCTATAATGAGAAAGCTCTGTGTCATCACACTGAGACGGATGAGTTTCTGTGAATGAGATTGGCAGGACTGCTGTAATGTAGCCGCAGAATTTGCCAGGTCGGGGTCGACCGGGGTCTCGGCGTAACAAGTCTGTAATTAACAGAGATGAGAGACAGCGAGAGACAACAGAGAGGAAGAGACCGCCATTTGTCACTGATGATTACAAAGTAGACAACAAACAAGCAAAATGTTGACTTTACCCATGGTTTGTGATTTTACCAAACAATACAGAGAGTGTTTAACCGATGTTCTTGACAGAGACGTAAAAACAGACAGATGTTTTCCATGAGCTAATATACTAGTAGGAAGAAAGACAGTTTTTGTTTATTTATTCATTTGGAAGATGCATCTTTATATCTTCCACATGTCAAACGACAGCATAATATGATCATTTGTTTGCTACATAATTCATCTCTTTATCATCAGCACTTTCTTATAAATGTCTCATCAAATTTGTTTTCAGTATTTAAAGCAATAGTTTGTTCTGTGGTTCACAAAAGATACATTTTTAAAAATGAGTGTTTTTTATCTATACAATGGAAGACAATGGAGGTCGGTATTTCTTGTTGTACCAACGTTCTTTAGAATATCTTCTTTTGTGTGTTAAAATACACTTTTATGAAAAAATATGGTTTGCTTTAATTACTAACTCTAAGTATGAGCGGAAGTGAATCCTTGCCTTTAAGAGAACGCTCTTATGTTCATGGTTTCCTGTGTGGCATATAATTGACATTTCAAATGTAGTAGACTTCCTTCAGCGCCGCTCCATTGGTTTTTATATTGAATTTGTTGTGTGTATAATAGTCTTCTGTAAATCTTAAGTATGGTATTGTTTTTCTCTCTCCCCATTTGTTTTGTATACAGTATATTTTAGATAATGGTTTTGTATATTTCTGTTTTACGGTTTATTTTTGTTTGTATCCTTATTTAATGCTCATATTTTTAATTATTTGTAAATATTATTTTATTTAATTATTAGTATGTTCTATATTAGTATAAGATTGTAAGCTGACTGTCTGCGTCATTCTACATATGTAAACAATAATAAAACGTCTATAAAAAATGTTTTTAGGATACTATGGAAGTTCAATAGTTCAAAGGTTACCTGTATGCCCAGGTCCCGCTCAGGAAATACTGCCATGCTTTTTCTTGCCTTGTTCAATGTTTTCATGTTTTGTGTGAGTTCACCCTTAACTTTGTGTCAGACACAAAACCTCATCTCCATATGAACAGCTTGTGAGTGCATTTAAGGGTTTACTTAGCAGATGTTTCCAGCGTTTGGCAATAAATACATGCTGCAGATATCCAGTAGCGGAGACCCACCTGTCTGCTACAGTACAGGCAGACAATCACACGCCACAGAGTCTCAGTGTGAGCTGGCACGAAGTGTCAACTTTGATAAGTGTGATGCTTCGCTATACGTGAAACATCCCAGAACTCCCTCTGAATGTTTCGGAGCTCCACGTCTGGGTTAAATAAAGCCACACCTGCTGTCTTGTTGCAGTCATTTGACTCCCACGTTGTCTCCGGGGAGGGATAGGACTGTTGGAGAGATCAAGGAAGACTCTTCCGTCGCAGGGAAGTAGTGAACAAGTGTTTAGCCACCTGGCGGCTCTGGGTAATTGCTAGAACAGGTTCGGCGCTTGAACAGAGATGCTCTCAAGGCCAGGATGTTGTGTTTGATGTTTTCATATGCTGTCAACAAGCATGACAGAGCGCTGTTTAAAAAACAGCAAATTACTTTTACTTGGCCTCTCCTTTTAGGCTTTTGTCATCTAAAATGTGGATGTTTCTGAGCTCTATCAGTATCTGTGATGTATAGGACAATGTCCGTCTAGATACCTGTGCATTAAAATAAACATTAAAGTCCCAGCGAACCGTAAATTGCGATTGTTTTTCTACTTCTGTATTATGACACAGTGCCGACTGAAATCGAATGAGACAAATAGTGGGCGTGGCTTGCGTCTTTCGCTGCAATTTGATTGGATGTATACAAACAGCCGTTGCATTTTGAAATGCAACTTGGAGCAGACCGACGGTTGAAGGGGAGGAGTTAACCGATGCTCCGCCCAAGCCGTCTAACATACGTCAATTCTGATGGATAGTCACTAAAGGACGGAAGTGCATTTTCACATTTTTAATGAAGATTATGAGGGCACGTGAATTTTAAAAGGATAATGATGACCCATATTGACACGCTATTTACAATAAACGCTGGAATATTTCATGGAAAAATAAACATTGGATTTTTTAATCACAGGGACTTTATAATACATTTCTACTCTTCAACCAGGATCGCCAATCTCGAGAATCTATGGCAGGTTAACATTATGTCATACTGTAGATGAATGGGCTAAGATCCCTAAAGTACACGTACCAACATAGTGTACCTAATGTTCAGGTCCCACATCAAAAGCTAGCTCTCTCTTTTCAGTGTTGCATTAGCTCAACTTTAGAGTTAGAACTGCTCTCAGATCAGTGTCGAGCCTTGTTTATCTGGCATCCGCCAGGCCAACAGATGGGTGACAGACTGAGCCTCATAGAGAGGAGAACACGTGTGTGCTGGAGGGAGAGACATGACTGAGCCAGATACTGATCTCAGAGCAGGACTGTCACAACAGGGCTTGATCTTCAGTATGGAGGAAAGAAACTGTGATTATTCAAACCCATGCACTGGATGATGTCACACACACACACTGAGGTTCAACTCATGGGCTGATTGATGAGTCAGCTCTTATTTTATTATTGGTTTTCGCTAAAAAACAATAAAGGGGTCCTATTTTGCCTATTTTTCTAAATCTTTATTATGTTTATGATATGCAATACAAAAGTTGTTCATGTTTCCATTTTCAAACAATGGTTTATATATAACACTATTTCACTTGTGTTTTAAACCGTCATCTCGATGCTTCAAAACAGTCTCTTGAGTTCCTAGTTCAATGAAGGCCCTCCCTGTACATTTTGGGATTCATGATGTAACTAACCTAGGGAAAGTATATTGTAATCCCGAGGAGCCGACTATCGGTGAACTTTGAGCGTTGCAACTTGGTAGATGTTGCTTATGCTCAAACAGCTATACTGCTTACTTACTAAATAAAAATTACATAAAAAAATAATTCCATCAGACCTCCCTTTAAGAAAAGTAATGGATTAGCATGTTTTTATAACAGTCATCTGTTTGTATATAATAGTCATCTGGAGAATAAGGAAACACAACTAATATTTGTAAAATAAAGTTAAAGGCAAAGTTAACACAAAAATAACATTACTGTCATCATTTATTCACCCTTATGTTGAGATGTAGAAAAAAGAAGATACAGTTTACATTGGAAGTCAATAGGAACCAATGTTGTTTGGTTTTCAGCATTCTTCAAAATATCATTGTGATGGCCGATATCTGTGCATTTGTTGCAATCCAGTCTCAAGGCAGTTTGTGGCGTAGGGATGAAATTTGGAATCTATTAATCCGTGTCGACACAAATCCCAATCTTTTCGTGTCACTCAGCACGACTTTCAATAAACAGACCGCGTGTGTACATTTATATATTTATAACCTGATATCAAAAGAAGTTGTATATAATTTAGGAGTTGGCAAACCAACACCTTACCTCACCCAAAACTCTAGAACCACAACACCAAACGCTAATTTAGCTAAAAACGGCAGTTTAACAAGGTGGCAAATCAATGCTAAATGGCAACTCTGACCCCGCCCCTAAACCCACCGTCACATGTAAAATAGGTATGAATTCATATCAGATTGCGTTGATATTTATTTATACATATGAATTAGTTGTACAGTTTTTCTCCATTGCTTAAACACATTTCCGAAAACGAAAATCCATTTCGTCTCACCCAATTCCCTGAACATCCTTTTCAGGTCAAAATGAAGCTCACTTCTCAAAACCATTCAAACTTGCTGAAAAAACAAACTTATCCCCCAAATATGACACATAAACCTCCTAGAAACTTTCGCACTAAAACATAGTTTTAGACACTGATGAGATCCCTTCAAAACGTTTCTAAAACCTCTTATTATGATTCAAGAATAATTTGACAGCTTTGTGTTTATAAGAATCCACAACATCAAAGAGTGCAGATGGAGCAAAATGCTAGAATGAGGTTTAGGAAAAAATTCAAATAAAACATTACACTACTGTAAGGTAGATGAAGATGATCTTACAAGACAAGAAGTGGTGAAAAAACGAAGAACGATATGAACTGGTCATGCGACACAATACAGTACACAACTGCACAAATATCATTTACATTCAGGTATTAGGCAGATGCTGGCATCCTCTGCACCTTTGGCCCAATTTCGTATAAGTACACTATTGCCTGCAAAATTAAGGAACAGGTTTTAGTAAAAAGGCTACAAAATACACATTTGTAAACTTTACTGAGATGAGGATGAGTAAATGATACAATATTTCATGGCTGAACTATCCTCAAGAATATTTACAGCAGAGCTAGTATGAAGCGTTTCGATTTTGAAGCTTTCCAGCAGCCCTCGAAGTGACCTCATCAGATGTTGCTCATTGATTTCTCAATTAGCTGTAGAACAATGATGTGTTGCCTGACCATATGTGATCGGATCAACAGAGACAGATGTTAATACCAGAAGAAGGGTCTCTGTGAAATCTGGAGGCAGTTATGTGTTTTCATTTGTAAATATGACTTCATTGACTTCTTGATTTTTAACCCATGTTCTCTGCTCTTATGCATTGACCTGATTAGTCCTGTTTCTTTCTCTTTGGTATTACAAATTCTTTTATTCGTCTATTTTTAGCTCTCATTGTGTGTTGGTTTTTCTATTGTGTTTTTTCTAATTCTACTCTTTTGTTGAATGGTGTAGTGATGTACTGTTCAGGCTGAAACATTCAGAAGACCATCTTGTAACATGTTGCTGGCTCTGGCTGGCTTTACTCAGACTAGATCCCTGGTGTATTTTGTTGAGACTGAACGTGAGAAGTTTAAACACAAGGTTGTATGTATTGTCAACTCATTTCCCAAACACTGCTCATTTTCCTGTACCTTTCCGTGTAATGTCACAGAATCCAAATGTCGTCAGTTAACTTGTAGAATTGATATGTTCTTGTATAAACGACACAGTAAAAAACATAATTTTACAGAACAGTTATTTTTTTACAGTTGTCCACATATAATGTAAAAACAAAAATTATAGTATTGGATTGTTGTTTTTTTTTACAGATTTTTAATGTATCTTTTAAAATGCGGTCAAACAACAGAAACAGCTAATTTACAGGAAAATCGGGGGGAAAAATATGTTTTATTTCTTTGTATTTTTACAGGATTTTTTAAATATTTATTCAGTCATTAAGTATCATACTTCCAAACTGATTTTTCAGAATCAACTCAATACATCAATTATTTAAGAGTTGCTCGGTCTGGCCCAGCAGTCTCATTTCTTGACGGAATAGACTTTGACAGTCCCCTCGTGGTCTTAAATTATAAGTCTATCGCTGTATACTTCGAGATTTTTCAGTATACCACAAAGTGGGAGAATGAAAGGAGAGGATTGACAGATTTTGAACGCTCCATTGCACTGTTACAGGCAGATTGACACCAGTGGGAAGAGGCATAGTGGGTGAAATGGATTTTGGCATTTTGATTTACGCAGACGCACACACACACAGGCTCAATTTAACCTTGCCCCATTTCCCATCTGAGATTTATCCTCCAGGGCAGGTAAAGTGACGTGTCAGTGTGGGTAAATACACGCTCTGCCTCTTTTAGAAAATGTTCTGCATGTGCTCACTCTTCATTTGGTCAAGGGTCATTAACTCCACACAGCAGCGAGACTTCAGTATGACACAGGATGAATAACAATAGCTGTTGAGTTCATGCCTCAATGTCAGCTATATTTGGAGAGCTTTCTTCATTCTCATACAGGCGTCTGTTCTGAGATTGTTTAAGGTGCGTGCGTAAAACAAGAGCTGAGTCTAATACTGCTGCATATCAGTGATAGTTCACCTAAAAATATCGTTTTCTCATCTTCAAGTTGCTCCAAATCTGTTTCAATGTACTTTTTGTGATAAACACAGAGAATGACATTTGGATGAATGCTTATGAGCAAACAATAACTACCAAAGTAGGAAGAATTTGTTGAACTGGAAAGAAGATATTTTGAAGAATGTAGGACGGCAAACGATTCTTGGGGACCTTTGACTACGATTGTATTCTCCTATCGTGGTAGTCAATGGGGTCTAAGAACTGTTTGGTTACAAGCGTCCGTCCAAATATATTTCACTCTGTGCAACCAAAAAATAATAATTATACAGGTTTGAAACAACTAGAGAGGAAGTAATACCCATTTTTGGGTGAATTGTCCGTTTAAATTTACAATAATAACTACTACACCTATAACATCTCATACTGTTAAGCTTCAAAAGTGTTTGCATTGATGTCTAGTGTTCCTAAAATACTTTTTGTCCAATCTTTATACATGTTACGCTTTATACTAATTTGCTTTCTACTCCCTAAACAGCGTTTATTTTGGGTGTGAGCCCATGAATATGCTTTTTAGATTGGCTCTCTGGGTTTGCATTGTAGAGATATGCTTCAGTCCTTATTAAGAGCTGCGTAGTAGAGCAGTTTGTCTTCATTATCTCCAGTTCCTCTGAATCATCTCCTGTATACTCCCTCCTTATCTGTATCACAAACAAATGCCAGCAATTTACAAAAATGATGGAGGAAAATACAGTTGACACACAGTTTGATTAGAAATCAGTCTGCATTTTTCTGTTGAACACTTTTGGTAAATAGATGTAGACTATGGAGAAGGGCCGCAGCAGTCTGAATGTTGTGCATTGGCAGTGATTTTGAGTAGTTGAGCGTGTGTGTATGAAACTTTAGAAATGGGGAGCAGTAATGACTAGTGACAGTAGCTCTGCGGATAACAAGCCTTCTCCCATCTGTCCGCTTCCCACTTGGGATATCAGGTTCCCACAGGTAGCCGAAGGAAAGCTAATGAGGAGACATCCAACACTAGCAGAGAATTCCATCGGCTGTAGTGACAGAGCGATTCATGAAGCTACAGCGTCTCTAGAGGAATCCCAATAGATTCAGAGCGTTACGGAAACAGGACAGGAGGGAAAAAACGTTCTCTCAAATTATTCCTGGAGTGTTTCATTTCAGTCTACATTGTGTGGTGAATTTCAGTACCTTAGTACAGAACATACCATAGTTTACCTTTAACATACCACGTAGCGTGACGTTAGTTTGTGGTACATCTGATACCATCACTGTAACGTCACAATACATTTTGTAAGTGGTGTGGAAGCAGATACTGTAAAATGTGAGGTCATCGTACCCATGATTCCATTTAGAGAGCTAAAGGGAATATCAGATGTCTTGTTTGGAGTTTTCGGAGCAACAGCTGCTGTAAACTATTTGATTTTTTCAAGTGTAATTCCCGTTTCCTCTTTCTTCTCTTCAGTGAGACAATCCAGATTCCCATACAACTACATCAGAATTAAGGCATCCACATGCATGGCATCGAATGCGTTTTAAGATCCGTCCTGGGTGATCCAATTCACAGAATTGAAATGAAACATCAAGCGTTCTTTACTTTAGGCATGAATCTGAAATGCTTGCGGAGAGGAAATTAGGCTGTGGGCAAACAGAAGAGAAGAAAAGAGAGATACAACTGGAGATGTTGTGATGGGGACAATCAGAGTATTCACTGGGGTGATTAATGAAGAACATATGGATTTCTCTCCTTTGCATAATTGCTAACAGACTCTTGGTTATCCATTTGTTTTGAAGCTCACATGCAGAATGTGGTTATGTCATTTATTAATTGTCTCCTCACGGTCATAAAAGCTCTTTTCACCTCACTTGATAAAATCAGATCAGACTATCAAAGGCAGCGTTGTGCTGTACATATTTTTCTTTGCGTTAATAAATAATTAACTGTGATTCATGTGCGTGTGTGTGTACTGTATGTGAGTGTTTCCTGGCATGAACAGAGGAAGGTAACTGGTGTGTTTTGTCCTTGTTCGGTCTAAATTGTGTGGAACGGCTCGTAGCGCTCTGTCTGTTGGGAATTATGGGATAGCCAGTAGTGTGTCTTTTGTCAGAGAGAATCTATTTGAACATCTTTTTAGCTCTTTTTAGCTCTTTTTAGCTCTTTTTAGAATTTTACACACACAAACTCACACATTAGTGTGAAATAAACAGTACACTGTAAATCCTGTCAAAAAACATAAGTTTTCTTTCAGCTGTGCCAAAATAATCCTGTAAAATTACACTTCCCCACAGTAATTTGCTGTCTTTTTCTGTATGGTGGATGGTATCTGAATGTATTTCAAAAGTAGACGGTAAAGAAATCCGTTTAAAAAGAGACATTTTCTGGCTGCTGGGGCGGCAGAAATATTCCGTAAAAAAATCCTGTAAAATTACACTTTCCTCCTGTTTTTCTTTGAATTTGGGGTATTTTCTGTAATTAGACGGTTTTCAACTTATTTCAAATCAAAATGAAAAAAAATACCGTAAAAAAAGAAATTTTCCAGCCAGAAATATACTGTAAAATAAACAGTATTTTACTGCAAAATTACACTTTTCCTGTTTTTCTTGTAAATTTGCGATCTTTTTCTGTAATTTCTGTAATTTTTTTTATTGTATTTCAGAAATACTTGAAAAATGCTTTAAATTTAAACAGTGTAGGGTACATATAAATAGCTACAAAGGCTGATTAGATCATGATGACTTAAATTTGACAAAACTGTAAATCATCGTGTACTGTGTGTGTGTTTTATAATGCACTGTTGTTATTCCAGTCGCTGATCAATTTCTATGCATCTGTATCCATCTTTGTACTCTCTTGTCAATATCCTACAAGCTCCTGATTGGACGGTAATAATTGCCCACCAATCAGAAAGAATGACATAGCAGGGTTAGGAGCGATAGACCGTTCTGTAGAGCTTGTGCATGTAGGCATGTTGGTATACTTTAGTGAGGAGTTGTTTGTATTAGATTCATCATTCACTATATGGACATACGGGTGTGGAATGCTGTCTTCCTATCTCATCAGCAGAAGAGAGACGGGTATTTATACAGATCACACACTCCTGATGGTCTGTGTCTAATGGTTTATGTTCGACATGTATGTGTTTTGGTGGAGCTTATTTTGTGGGTACGCCTTTGTCGCTTCTTATCTTTCCCGTTTACAGTGAAGATTTATAAAACTGTAGTTCCAGTCTTTGATTCTGGTCTTTGAACGGTCAATAGTTGTACTTTCTTTGTGAATAAATTACACTCAACTGAGATTTATTTGCAATAAAGCACAGTATCTCGTAACTTATTGCTAACGAATGTTAACCTGCTTTATGGTCTGGTTTCTTCATGTTGGGTTGTTTGGGTGTGCGTTTCAGGGCATTATAGTGGCTTGGTGGCTTCGGGTCATGTTGGTGGTCTGGGTGGCACATTGATTCCTCTCTCGGCATTTAATAAACAACGTGACATCAATTCTTCATCCCACTAATAGACAGCGCTCTTCTTTTGCAGGGTTTTATGGTCAGATATTAAAAAGTGTTTGTAATAAAAGAATGAAGGTTAAATGTGAGATTGTGTTGAATGTGAAAGTGTTTTTTAACATGCAGGTGTTGTAGTTTTAGGCATTCAGAGAGTGTGTGTTTTTATTGGCTGACAGATTGTCAGATAGCAGGAGAAAGTTATGTTGAAGCCTAGGTTCTCAGTTCAGAGAGTGTAAAGCCATTTTCAGATTTGGCACGTTTGCTTCTGTCTGAACCTGAGTGTGAAATCGCATGCACAGGTCACTTTATTTTCTGATCAAGGTTCGCTTTACAGCTTTCAGTAGTGATTTTTCAAGCAAACCATGCCCCGTTCCCAACTAAACATCAAGTGTGAAAGCCACCCAAGTGTTTCTCTCTCTCTCTCTCTCTCTCTGTGTGTGTGTGCCTGAGGGTATGTTCTTCCTGATTTAATTTGGGCGCAAATAAGACTAGAAGTTAGTTTGTGGTGTTAATAATAATTGCATCATTATTACTATTATTCATAGCTAAAGTTGAATATATGAACTCTACACTGCATAAAAAATACTTTCTTAGTCCATCTGGTCCTGAGTTTTTTTTTATTCTGCGCTTAATGTTTGGAAAACTGTGTGGAAGTTTGTGAAATAGTTTTAAACGTTTAAACGTTTTTTCTAAAAAAAATTCCTGAAGGTTTTTGAAATGAATTAAGTCATAATAGCTGGGTAAACAATATGTTAAATTATAATGTGCTTCAATTTTATCTGGTTCAGTAGACACATTAAAAGAAAAAAACCTGAGCGTATAGTCACTACCACTCCTATAATATTTTCTATTTTAATTTCCCCCAAATAAAATCCCAATACTGCCGCTACGAGAACCTTTGTGATTGTTTGGGCGAAGAGACTGTTACACCACATCAAATTGGTACTCTAGATTAAAATGAACCAACAGAAAATGCGCATGTCAGTACCATATATTTCTATTCTTAAATATATATACAAACTCAGACATTTGATTGAATATAGTGTTATGGATTGAAGCGAACTGAAAGAGCTTGTGTTAATATGTTCTTAAGGTGAATTTAGCATGTACTTATCTCACTTTTCATCATTTTTCCATCAATTATCTTTGCATTCCGCACAGCCTTGGTAAACACCCAGTACACTATAGCAACACCTTAGCAACACCCTAACAACCACTCACAATACCCTAACAAGCACCATCCCTGGTTGATTATCTATGCTGTATAATAACAGGGATGTTTGTTATAGAAAATAAATTAATTTTCAAAAGCATCTTGTAATTGTGACCTGTACACTTCTCAGGATCATTTTCTCAACCTCGTCACTCTCCATCTCTCTTTCTTTACCTCTTTTTTTAACACCCATCAATATATTTTAACATTCTGAAATCTCAAATCACAGTAAATGTTTGATAAATCCTACTAACATCCATTCAGTACCGTCACTACCAGTTGTCTCTAAATGAAGAATAAAACCAAGCTTTCTGTTAAATTAATGAAAATGACGCCGTATCTAAAGATTTCACATTCATCACTGTTCCATTTATTTTCTTTTGTTGTGCATTTAATGCCCTTTTTGACCTATTCTGAGCCACGAGACAATTGAATCCTCTATTACTCCCATACATGCTTCTTGAACAATGCATTTTGCATTTTTCATCAAAATATGGATTAAACAGGTCCTTAAATACCAGTCATTATTTTTATTAAATTATTTAAAATGCTGCAAAAATCACAGCTTTATGTGAAAGGAAATAAAAACACTTTACAGTCGCTGACAGCTTCATTTACATTTTAATGAGGTGATGAATGTGAAAGAGCAAGCTGGGAAAGCATGCAACAGAGATTATTCATGTTATTCAAAACATAAATGGGATGCTTTTATACTTTCTATAGCTGGATGGATGAAATGTTAATGTTTTGAATATCTGGGAGGGGGGAGGTACAGTCAAGTGCACTTCCCCTCTACCCTACATAAATTCTCCAGACTCCCTTATGGAGGACAGACAAGTTGAGCACTAAAGCAGGTCTTTCAAGTGAGACAGACGGGGCGTTCTTTGATGTGATGCTTTTCTCTCATGTTACTGTAACGGGCTGCAGATCAGAACTGTCTGAGCTTCAGTCTTTTTGTAACCCAATCCAAATCCCTGAGTCTTTATTTTCTCATTTAGTTTTCCATTATTTCTCCTGGCTCACCATCATTGAACTACATACTAATATAGTGTATTTGAAGACCAGTGTTCAGGAAGTACGACAATATATTGAGTGTGATGTAGTATACTATACTATAGATAGTTGTGTAATACTATAATGTAATAATACATTCAGAACACACGGTGTAATTGTTCAAACTGTTTCACCTCTGTTAGATTGTAATCATCTGCTAGTTTACGTCGCCCTTTAGCCAGATGTCTCTCATCGTGCTGAAGCAGCTTCTCCATTACCACGGCCCTTATGCTCTAATGCAGTTGTTCATTAGCAGAGCTGGTGTTTAATACGAAGGCTCAGTAGCATTGATTCACTTCTGTGAAGCTCCTGAGGGAGACCATGAGTCGAACGTAGCAGTCCAGACGCTAATCCTGTAGAAGAGTGTTTATGAGTCTTCTCCTCATCCCTGTCTATCTCCGCTTCTTGAGAGTCAACTTAGTCCTGAGAGAGAGAAAGAAAGAGACAGTGAGAGGAATGTATATGATATAATGATACACAGAGGTAGATAGTTGGGAACAAGACAGAATAGATCAGATGAGTGTTTACTGGAGGCTGTGGGTAATATTTGATTGGTTTGAGGTTTCTCTTTCATAATTCAAGAGAACTAATGGAGTCGGTTCTCAAAGTTGTCCTGAGTGTTTCTTCCATCCATATTATTTGAGGTAATCTCAGTGGTTATCTTCTTTACGAAGATCTGTATATCTGAAAGATTATTATTGAGGGATTTTCCATATAACAGGAATTTCATGTTTTAATGAATAGTTCATACCAAACACGGTCCCCATTGACAGTCATTTTTATTCCCACTGGGCAATTCCAATGTTATGGAAGTGACATCTTGCAATATGGACGTGACATTAAAATGCTCAGAGAATTAATTTTTTAAGATTATATTGAACCATCTGTTAATATTTTACTGAACTCTTGTGGGTAGAGTGTCACGGGTGGGACAAGGTTGAACCCAATTGCAGGTGAGACAGGACAAGGCAGATGAAGGGGTTAACAGATTTATTTACAAAAGACAAAACAAAACCCACGATGGGGAAAACAAGACTAGAAAACTTATAAACTTGAACAACGAACAAGGACACTGACTGACTAAAACTACAAAAGAACAAACACTTAATACAAACACTTAACTACACTAACTAGACTTACTCGACAGGAACAAGGAACAGGATCAAACATACAGCATAACATCCACAGCTAAGACGAGCAGGTATCACATACAGAAACATCAGACAATGAACCAGCACTGGACAATGAAACAAGAGGGTGTTTTATAGGGGAAACAGACAAAGGATAATTAATAGGGGCCAGGTGATAAGGGTTAACAATCAAGGAAAGCTAATCAACACAAACTAGGAAACAGGAGGTTGGGAACGATGACGAGACTAGAGAGAGAAGAAATCGTCTCTCTCCCACATGAAACAGAGGATCCTGTATGATTCCACCTCAAAACCAAGAAATACCTGACAAGGTGAGGTGGAATCATGACAGAACCCCCGCCTTAAGGAGCAGCATCCTGATGCTCCTCAAAGGCACAAACTAGACAAGACAGACTGGGACAAAGACAAGATCAAACAAAACATAGAAAACAAGACTAGGGGCAGACAGGCAAGAACAATCAATGGATTGGGATGGGACAGTAAAAATAACAAACAAGGGAGGGGAGGTGGGGGCAAACAAGAGTACATGAGGGGAAGTCCAGAAGGGGCAGGGCTGGGAGGGGAAGTCCTAGCCCTGGGGGACGCGCCAGAGCGCGGAGCCCCAGGGGGCTTGACAGGGCTTGGCGCCGGTCGGAAGGCCGGCTGGACAGGGCTAGACGCCGGTCGGAAGGCCGGCTGGACAGGGCTTGACGCCGGTCGGAAGGCCGGGCTGGGTGCCGGCTGCTGGGCCGGGCTGGGTGCCGGCTGCTGGGCCGGGCTGGGTGCCGGCTGCTGGGCCGGGCTGGGTGCCGGCTGCTGGGCCGGGCTGGGTGCCGGCTGCTGGGCCGGGCTGGGTGCCGGCTGGTCAGAGGAATCTACGGCCGTAGTGTCCTCTCGGACCGTCCCGCCCTCACGGCGCCCCCCCAAAAAATATTTGGGGCTGGAAAGCACAGGACTCGGGACCACAGGACTCGGGACCACAGGACTCGGGACCACAGGACTCGGGACCACAGGACTCGGGACCACAGGACTCGGGACCACAGGACTCGGGACCACAGGACTCGGGACCACAGGACTCGGGACCACAGGACTCGGGACCACAGGACTCGGGACCACAGGACTCGGGACCACAGGACTCGGGACCACAGGACTCGGGACCACAGGACTCGGGACCACAGGACTCGGGACCACAGGACTCGGGACCACAGGACTCGGGACCACAGGACTCGGGACCACAGGACTCGGGACCACAGGACTCGGGACCACAGGACTCGGGACCACAGGACTCGGGACCACAGGACTCGGGACCACAGGACTCGGGGCTGTCCTCCGTTGCCTCTTCTTTTTCAGCCGAGCCACCCGTCTGGTGGTCGGCTGAAGGAAGGAGGTGAAGGGCACAGCTGGTTCGGGGTTGGAGGCCTCCGAGGATGACCCCGAAGACGTTCTCCTCCCCCGCTTGCCACGGCGACCAGTCGCTGGTGGTGAAGCTGCTGCGGATGAGGCGGAGGGGTCGGCGATGCCCATAACCCCGACCTGCAGGGTACGACCCTCCGGGATAGCGACCAGCGGAGATGGATAACAGGATTGTACTGGGACCCTGGACTCCGACCTGTTCGTGGCATACCGCCACACGACATCGAAGTCCAGCGGTCTCAGCATCCTCATCTCCGCTGGCGACAGAGGATCCCTGAGGCCGCGGCTGAACAATACCGCCAACTCCGCCTCACCAAAGACCACCTCCTCTGCGGCATCGAGGAACCTATCAACGTAGGTCCCCAGGTCATCGTTTCCTTGACGGATGCCGCAGAGGTGGCGTGCCTGGCGGGACCGCAAGCAGTTCACCTCGGTTGCCTGCTGGGTTCTGTTGCGCTGGTTCATTATGTCACGGGTGGGACAAGGTTGAACCCAATTGCAGGTGAGACAGGACAAGGCAGATGAAGGGGTTAACAGATTTATTTACAAAAGACAAAACAAAACCCACGATGGGGAAAACAAGACTAGAAAACTTATAAACTTGAACAACGAACAAGGAAACTGACTGACTAAAACTACAAAAGAACAAACACTTAATACAAACACTTAACTACACTAACTAGACTTACTCGACAGGAACAAGGAACAGGATCAAACATACAGCATAACATCCACAGCTAAGACGAGCAGGTATCACATACAGAAACATCAGACAATGAACCAGCACTGGACAATGAAACAAGAGGGTGTTTTATAGGGGAAACAGACAAAGGATAATTAATAGGGGCCAGGTGATAAGGGTTAACAATCAAGGAAAGCTAATCAACACAAACTAGGAAACAGGAGGTTGGGAACGATGACGAGACTAGAGAGAGAAGAAATCGTCTCTCTCCCACATGAAACAGAGGATCCTGTATGATTCCACCTCAAAACCAAGAAATACCTGACAAGGTGAGGTGGAATCATGACATAGAGTCTAAACATCAAACAAATTCAGTCTATGAAAAAAAATTGTATTTATAAAAAGGGAAATAAACATGCGTCATGGATGTGACAAATAAAGGACGCGTTTCTGGAAGACTGTAAACTTTGTAGGATTTCTGTCAAATAAAATGCACAATCCTGAAGCAATATTACCCAATGAATGGAGAAGAGATGCTTCTGTATAGAACATAAAATAGCTACTTTTTTAAATATTTTAAATATGTTCATTTATGAGGAATATGTAGCGTTATGGATGTGACAATCCTGAAAATGGCACTTACCTGACTATGGAAAATCATGCACTACACATAAAGCAAATGCTTTACAAATTTGAAGAGAGATCTCACATGGGTATTTGATCCATCAAATGTTCAAAAATGTGCTGTTACCAAAGTAAACCTGCTGGTAAAAACATTATTTTTTCGTGGTAAGGTTGATTTATTCACGGAATTGCCCTACTATGATAAATCAATGGAGACCATTTTTTGGGTGAACTGTTCCATTAAGGATCAGATATGGAATGTGAGGGAATCTACTGTATGATCATGAGGTTACAGATAAAAGCATTTGAAGTCATCTCTATTTTTCTCCATTTTTCAATCTCAGGGTCTTTCAGAAGCGAAGGAATTAAAGCGTCTGATGTTCTTCCTGTGCTGAGGGAGAAAATAGCATTCGTATCAGGTGAGTATAAGATCTATGAGATGCTCTGAGTGTTTGACAAGTAGACTAAAAGTAAGACATAAAGTAACTCACAAACTCTGAATTTACCCGTTTAGAAAGCAATGCTATACTTGAGCAGGTTTTGCTAATTCGTTCCCTTTTTTTGGTAAATAACGCTCAGTTTTATCAGTTCGTGTCCGCAATGTAACAAGTCCTCTCTGTTTAATAATAAAGATGTTACTGTTATGGTCAGAGAAAACTTGACGATGTTTATTGACTTACAAATCATGAGTATAAAACAGTTAAGACTGCTGGACTGGGGAGCCTGTTCACAAAGCGGAAGCTAGATTAATAAAATCAATGAAGACATTTGATTCATCTAAAACTAGGCAATGAATTAAAATGTGAGCATGGGTCGCCTGAGATGATGGAACGAATGATTCAAACTTAGCATAGGAAAAATACGGGCACAATTAACTTAATATGAAGAAATGAATTATTTAATGAATTGTGGGAATGAACTAGCAGAACATGGTCAATTATTAATAAATCTTGGGACTTCATTCTTATTGGTTGCCATGGTATACTTTTTTTGCATTACATGTGCGGGGCTCAGTATGACTGACTTGTATGGAGTACTTCAGTCATACCCATGCTTTACCAATCTATCCCTATAACGGAGCTGTTTATCTGCGAGGGCGAACTCGTGAATGATCTGTTAGCTAAACATGTTGGTACTTTAGCTTGTCAACCATAAAACTTAGAGCAGCAAAAAGATTCAGACAAAATCAGAAGTACACCTTCAAATCAGACTGGTTTGGCCTGATCTTCCAGATATCCTTCAGAAATATTTATTAAATTGCTAACTGTTTTTTTTCTGTGGTGGCCTTGCGAGAAAATAATGAAATATAGAATAACAGTAGGCTTGGAATGTCCGTGTCCAAAATAATACATTTTTTAATCTAGCAAAAAAATAGAGGATAGAAGGTTCTATTATTGTATTTTCAACTGATATGAAATGAAAATTACAGCTTATTTCTTAGATTTTTAGACAAGTTGTCATTCTGATAAGGTCAAAGATGAGGGATTTGATCTATAATTTTGACCCAAACAATGTATTGTTGGCTATTGCCACAAATTTACCCGTCCAACGTATGACTGTTATTGTTGTCCAGGGTCACGAATGGCTCAGAATTAGATATTACATGACCTTCTTAGCCTCTTCAGGCCTAAATTGATGTACTGTAACTTTGTATACACAGCATAAGACTGTGGATCAGTGATGCTGAGAAATGTTCCACAAGAAATGTAAACACATCACTGAATCTGTCTGTTTTATTTTTGGCATACATGTTTAAAACTTCTTGTTGTCTGGGTTCTTCTCTTTTTGCAGGAGGTCGTGATAAAAGAGGCGGTCCCATCTTGACCTTCCCCGCTCGGAGTAACCATGACCGAATAAAACAGGAGGACCTGAGACGGCTCGTCACATACCTGTCTACTGTGCCCAGGTCAGCCTAATGTTTAAGCGGCCCTAACACACGCGGTTTCTGCCAGTACCTATTGAGAAGTATTGCATACGTCATCTCTTCGAAGAGTATTTAGTTTGATTACATTTATAAAACATAAATACAGCTGTACGACTACTTCCGAAATCATACGGCGTGTGCGGGGGGGAGGGGTAGGCTGAACTAAAGCACATTGTCAACAAAAAACAGACATCAGTTTTACTCCCCGCATGCGGTTCATGTCCGGCATCTTTTAGCGCTGGGACGGCTCCATGTATCAGTTTCAAACGATCCAAATCCAGCGTTATATCCACCAACATTCATCACCCAAATGCAGTGAACAAACAAACACCTGAACTTCGCGAACGTATATTCTCTCTATCCTGAACACAAGTGAAAGTGAAGTGTTCACTTGTGAACACTTTTCTCAAAACACTTGAAAAAAAAAAACACTTGTTTTCCCGGGAGAATTGTCCAATAAGGGAAAAATTGGTACAAAACAGTTTTATATGTTCGAAAAAAACTATCGTGTATCGAGCAAGGAAAAACGACTTAATACGCCCAACTCATTTTTTGACAAGTTGACCATGTTAAGCATTAGAAGACAGCACGTTTAACATGGTAAAGAAGTCAGAATGCATGACACATCATTGCAGCACCCCTTTAATACATGGACTTACTTTCAATATGGGTAAACAGTAACTATCCCAATGCTTAATGCAAATCCGTGGTTGCTGGAGAGCATTTCCATTGAGAACAAAGATTTTCACTGTATTAGGTGAAAGAGAAAATGAAACTATAAGCAAAAGAGAGAAAGAAAAGGGGAGTGTCACCCTTTCTAGGCTTTCTTTAATGCTTCCTCACGGTCTGTGATTTATCATCATTGAAGTAGTGTTTTGATGTGTCGCTGTGCCCAGAGGCCTCCGAACTTCTGTCACGATCAGTTGCTTTTTAACACAAACCAGCCTCAAACTTCACATGAGAACAGTATTGCTGCTTCATTAAAATGTATTAGTTATCCCCACTTTATGATGTCATGTGGTTAATGAAAGTCTGTGTCACAGGCAAGCGGGTTTAGCTGGATTCTGGCTGACTGTTAGGAAGGGTTTTTCTCCAAGCTTTGTATGAACTGAGCTTTTCCATTTTGTCAACCATGAGATATCCTCATTAGCAAGAAGAGCGAGTCATATTTATTCTTTATGGATTTCTTAACATCACGTTAGACAAACAACCTGACCCTCTTCGATTTCCACTCAGACGCTGAGCTTGCATCATCAGTGTCCGATCGGTTTAGAGCCGTGTACGCTGCTGGTGTGGTGGAGAGGGAGAATTGATGGTATTGAGTCAGCATGCTTATCCTCCATCAGGCGATGATTCATGTACTGGCACACATCGTGACACGTAACGGCTTTTACATATCCGTATGATGCCATATGAATCTTAGTCTCACATGAAGGTTTTTCTTTTTATCTTGCCTAGTCAACAACAACAAAAATGCGTCAGAAACCATTACAGAAATTCTGTTTGATTTAATGGTTGTTATGAGAGTCTTAAGGGTTTTTTAAAGGAAATTATAATGGTCTCTATGGGTCTCTGTTGGTAATTTGTTGGGTTCTATTGGTGGGATGTTATTTGGCAAATGGGAACCAATAGAACAACATTAAATCCTACTGGACTTTAACCCAAAAACACAATATATAAAGGGATTTAGAAATGGTTTGTGTAAACAGCTGATAGATTATAATGCTATTGGAAAAAAATGTAACTATGTTAAATTGTATTTAAGTTATTAAGTATTTAATACATTTTTATCAAATAATAATTTGTATATATATATATTTTTACACTATTACTTCATTTTCTTTTCTTTTATTTGGTTATTTTCTTTGTCTTGTCTTGTCTCGTCTCATCTTATCATCTAATTTTATTTTATGATTTCGTTTCGTTTCATTTTTTTGTTTTGTCTTATAAAATCCACCAGACTCTGGTTGCCTGAAATGCCTTTGGACATGCATTGATAATTGGCTATTGGTGCAAAAAAAATCTACAAAGAAATTTGGTAGATTGAAATAAATCACAAAACGGACACGTTATGTGTCCTCTACACATTTTCAAATGTTTTGTTGTTGTTGTTGTTGAGTAAATTTGAATGTGATGTAGGCAGTGATTCGCATTGC
This sequence comes from Triplophysa tibetana, assembly GCA_008369825.1. NCBI lineage: Eukaryota > Metazoa > Chordata > Actinopteri > Cypriniformes > Nemacheilidae > Triplophysa > Triplophysa tibetana. Next base: position 22,654,202 of record CM017902.1, read on the forward strand.
CATGTATCCTTTTAATTTGCTATTCGATTACTCAACATTGAAAGTGTAAGTTTGGCAGTAACTCGTCCAATCAAAAGAGCAATCTGTTAGATTTAACTGCTATTGTTTTTGACTGCTTTCCCACTCAGACCTCAGAATGGCAGGAAATGAGAGAGGCTTCTATGTGCCATTATGTAGTTTTTAATCACACAGACTCTCTGTGATCTTTACTTCCCTCTTACTGTAAGGCGTACAGAGATCTGGGTGTTATTAATGTTGTGGTTATTGAAGCACTAGCTTTAACAGTTATTTTTATCCCTCACATCTCTGTGCGCTACTTCAAAAGCACCAGGCAGAAGGAGAAGCCGGGCTGTTTCTTCTTTACTCGATGAGAACAATCCTTCAGAAATTCCTCAAAAGACGTCTAAACATGACCTTATCATGCATATCACTTTTATGGAGCGATTCTGAGAGATATCATTTATATGGAAATTCAAGAGCCAAAGTGGCCTTAATGCAGTGATATGTTAAAATGTGTAGCACTGTTTGCCCTGATGGGTTCTTGTATTATATATGAACTTTGATAAAATAAGAAATAAAATTACAATAATTCATGCAACAAATTTCATTCATAGCCAAGCATATAAATGCACCAGAAAATTATATATGAAAATATTTCCCCCAACCTAACGTCTATATAGAAATGTCTTATGTTTTAACTAAAAACATTTAAGTGTTGTAGTATTTCTTTTAATTTCTTTATTTGTATTTAACTGTGTATCAATGTAACATGTATTTTTGCATTTACATTTATTTAAATGTTTGTCTTTGTGGCTTTAACATCTGCTTATTTCATTATTGTGACAGAAGTTAAATAAAAAAAAAATATTTTGTCCTGTTATGACGGTATAAAATAATGAGAGTACATTCTAGAGAGTGAAGTGTTTAGATTTGTCACATATTGTTTTTTACACAACTTTGACATTAAAAGCATTTTTTTAGCTACATCAGATGAAATTGATTTCTTTAGCACTTTCATTGCACGTTTGCATTTTTTTTTTATCTAAAAAAGGAAAAAAATTGAAACATTAATGTATTATAATAATATAATTATTAAAGTATAATATTATAATTATTTTATTTTTCTATTTTAAAACAGTAAATATTGCAAATAATTATCTGAGTCCCTTGATATTGCTTCAGTACTTTGTAACTACTTTGTTTGTGCTCTCTCTTTCTCTCTCGCTCTTTCTCTCTCTCTCTCTCTCTCTCTCTCTCTCACTTTTTCAGCGAGGACGTGTGTAAGAGGGGATTCACTGTGATTATTGACATGCGTGGTTCAAAGTGGGAGCTGATTAAGCCGTTACTGAAAACCCTACAAGAAGCTTTCCCTGCTGAGATCTGCGTCGCTCTCATCATCAAACCAGACAACTTCTGGCAGAAACAGAAGACCAACTTCGGCAGTGCCAAGTTCACCTTTGAGGTATAAATTCAGTAGCTGTTCAGAAACGTGGCCTCATTTGTGCGTCAGTCACCTTTCGTCATGCTTCCAAAAACAACTTTCCTTTATGGCTGACATCATCAAGATGCAGTTTGTAAAATCATCAGTCACACCTCAGTCATCCGTCATCAGACCATCATTATGTCTGTTTCTCCTCTCTCGCTTACAGACTACCCTGGTGGCTGTGGAGGGCTTGACCAAACTCGTGGACCCGTCTCAGCTAACAGACGACTTTGAGGGCTCTCTAGAGTATAACCACGATGAATGGATGGAGCTCCGAGTGGCTTTCGAAGAGTTTCTGGCCAGCGCCGTTCATCTCCTCTCGCGTCTCGAAGACTTGCAGGAGACGTTGGCTAAAAAGGAGTTCCCGGTGGACGTGGAGGGCTCTCGGAGGCTCATCGATGAGCACACCCAGCTGAAGAAGAAGGTGATGAAGGCTCCCGTGGAGGAGCTGGACCATGAAGGTCAGAGACTTTTGCAGTGTATCCGTTCCAGTGATGGCTTCTCAGGGAGGAACTGTATCTCTGGAAGTGCAGACTTTCAGAGCGTGGTTCCAAAGATCGCCAGTCTGCTGGATAAACTACACAGCACCAGACAGCACCTCCATCAGATTTGGCACCTGAGGAAACTCAAGCTGGACCAGTGTTTCCAACTCCGACTGTTTGAACAGGACGCAGAGAAGGTGAGCGAGCATAGGTTCGACCTGGTTTGAGTTGACCAGCAAATGACCTTTAAAGAGATAGTTCACCTAAAAAATGATAATTGGGTCATTCCTCTTTCCTCTTGTCATTTTAAACCTTAATGACTTACTTTCATCCGCAGAACACAAAATAAGATATTTTGAAGAAAGTCGGTTACCCGTTCACTTCTATTGTATGGACACAAAACCAATGCAAGTGAATGGAGGCCAGTTAACAACATCCATCAAAATATCTTCTTCGGTGTTCTGCGGACGAAAGAAGTCACGTGGATTTGAAAAGTACAAGAGGGTGAGTCAATCGTGAGAGAATATTATTTTTGGGTGAACTATCCCTTTAAACATACTTTTCATTAGAACTGATTATACTTCTAGAATTTTCTTGGACTTTAACTTTCAGAACCCCCAAAACAGAATCACTAATAAAACTGAGCAGCAAAATGTCTAATTCGTTCAGAAATGATGAATGAATTCTGAATGTTTTTGGCTAAAATAAAAAAGGAACTCAAAAAAGAAAACCAACAATCATAGGGTAAAGATAACAGTACAGGGGTGCGTTTCCCAAACAACGACATAACTGGCTGGTTGACCACCATAGTAATATCTATCGTTTGATGAACTAACTAGCTACTCACGACTGTTTCACGAAAACATAATTACTTTGTCGCGTATCCGTCGTTTGAACCTGTCATGGTTCTCGGTAAGGTGAGTGCAGACTTAAACAAGACTTTAATAAAAGACAAAAACCCACACGGAGGTTAAATAACATAACAAAGAGAAGACATGAACAGCAACAGGAACGAAGACTAACTATACCAACAGGACTAGACTAGTAACACATCGCATAACTACTAAATAAACTAGACTTACTGACATGACATGACAGGAACTCGCCCACATGACACAAACACACAGAAGCAATGAACCAGCACAAGACAAGACAAGAGACACAAGGTCAATATATAGGGAGCACTTTAAAAAAAGCGACGTACCACTTCGCCATGAACTCCATGGTACGTCAGTCTATGTGCTCTCTGTGTTCTTAACAAACTAAAAGATCTCAAATTGAATTTGTATATTTAGAATGATGGATATAAAATGCACTGGATGTTGCTTGCTTACCTTGCTCAAAAGCATCATGTATGTAAGTCTTCATGTCGTTATAAACAGGAACGATGTTTAGGTGGTTTCTAAGCTGTTATTGGCGTCTATATAATATTTGGGGTCTTAGATATACATATGGCTCAGGCTCCAAATTCAGTGTAAATCGATTGAAATGTTTCACCCATTTTGTCCTTCTATACAAACAATTGTAGTAGATCTGCTTGACCGAGCAAATACCGATGAAAAATAACGACGCCTATTAATAGTAACAACTTTAATGAGTATCATGCATTACAAAACAATAAAGATGCTGGCACGTTTCATGCGTTGTTCTTTGTAAGACGGTGACCTCACATTAACTCCGCCCTCCCTTTTATGATTACTGAGATAAATCTTCAAACATAAGGCGGAGGGCCGCTCGCAGGGGCCCGTTTGAAGCTGAGCACTCATAAGTGCTTTGTTCTAAAGATATCATTTCGTTCAGAAGACAGTTTATTTTTAGCTACAGTGCAACCTTTCACTCGTCGAGGGGGAACATGATTGAAAATCTCTCGTCTGTCACTGTGCCAGACCTCCTCGTGTCAAAGGGCAAGAGCGAGCAGTCATTCTGTTAATTAATACCTCTGTCCAGCTTCTTCTAGACTCAGAATCAGGCCTATTAGATTAAAGCCTCCATTTAATGGAATAGAAATGCGCGCAGTCAACTAGACGATCAATTATGCTGTCTCGCAGCTCTTATCTTGATTAAGTGCAATTCATTTGCAGTTGTAATTAAATATTTATTTAGGACACTTATTTCCTATTGAAAGATACATTGTTTATAACTCAGTGGAGGTGGTGAAACATGATTGAATTTTAATGGCCCAGATGGTATTTGCATATTTGTTCATTATTCATTATTTTGCACTTTCATTGGTTAAAAAAAAAAATATTATTTACGCAGTGCATGTTTCTCTAAAGCTTTGATGTGTAAAAAATACTCTATTGCGTGTATTTGATGATGTCACAGGTTGTAATAGAAAACTGATGTTTGAGGAATGTTTACAATAACCTTTCATTTTACTTATTAAATGTTTGTTTATCCCAAAATGTTTCCATGTATGAACACCTTACTACCAAACTACAATACTATGACCACAGTGATGTGTATTTAGCCTACAGGAATAGTTTAGGATTTTATGTAATGAAATGTAATGTTTTAGGTAATCCGTTATCATGTCTTTGTCATTGTAGATGTTTGACTGGATCAGTCACAATAAAGAGTTATTTCTCCAGAGTCACACAGAGATCGGTGTGAGCTACCAGCACGCTGTGGAGCTACAGACCCAACACAACCACTTCGCCATGAACTCCATGGTACGTTAGTCTATGTGCTCTATGATGTTCTCACTCTTTAATACAAATTATATGAGCGATTTCCTTGCTCGTGTCATGTAATGTCATTGTTTAGCATTCTTGGCAGTTCACTTGGCTCAATTGGTCAAACGGTTCAATCTGTATGTGAAAACATGGTTTGCCAGCATTATTAGTTTGTTTAAACTGTACTAAAAGGGATAGTTGAGTCAAAAATTTTAATAAAGTCTTTATTTGGTTACGCCCGTTTCTTTCAAACACTCTATTTCTTTGTTCAGTCATGGATTTTGTTTTTACAATGGCAGAGTGTGGTGCTCTTAAGCATAATATCATGCTTCATATTATTTATACATACGCATATTCATGAGAGTGGATTTTTTTATTATGTTATGTTTTACAGATTTTCACATATTTTTGAAATATGGTAAAAAAACAAGTACAGAAAAACTGCAAATTTACAAGAAAAACATAAAAAACGTGTATTTTTTCTTGACAAAACCCTTATTTTACAGTATTTTACTGTCGCCCCAGCTGCAGAAAAATTACAGTTACTGTATTTTACCATGTTTTACATTGCATTTTCAATATACAGTCAAAAAAAGTCAGATTACAGAAAATACTGCAAACTTAGGTGAACAACATGAAAAATATACATTTTATTTAACAAAAGTGTTATTTTACAGTATTTTTACTGCCGCCCCAGCTGCTGGGAAATTACAGTTATTTTGCCATTTTTTCTACTTTGCATTTTTTAAATACAGTTAAAAAAATTACAGAAAAATAAATTTACAAGAAAACTATTGAACGCCCCAGCTGCTGGAACATTATCTTTATTTTACAGTAAAGGTTAATTTAAAGTCACATAAAAGCTCATAGTAAACACACGTAATGGAAAGGTAGTCAGAAAACTATAGACTATAAAAGTCAAAAGGAAATCCCTGGTTATACACTGTAGATTTCATAAAGTGTTTTTGAGTGTGTACATGCAGCACGACTGGTTCTTTAAGCTCACAGTGGGCACACAGCCCTGCAATCATCTGATTAACATAAACATATCACACACTCATGCTGTTAATACATCCTCCTATTCTTTATCTCAGCACGAGATGTGCTTTATACCTCAGTAAGCCTTTATTCTAATAGCAGACCATCTTCAGTCAAGCTGATGTGGTTAGCCAGAGGGATAGATGGGACGTCAGATCTAGACAGCAGTGAATGTATGTGTGAGCTATTGGAATCTGGAAAAAAATGCTTTTCTTTTCTATTAAGTTCTACATCTGTTACATTTAAATTTTGCTGACATATTATATATTTGTGTGTGTAACAATATTTTGTAACAGAATGGATAGATCTGTCTCTAAAATATCATTGGATGTTAAGATTGACTGAAATTCTGGGATTATAACAACTAGTCCTATTAAGCGAATCTTTAGTAAAAGGCAGATAAATACATGCCTGTGACCACATATAGTTAGTGTGAGGGTTCTGGACTAAAGGATTTACATTCTGATTAAGAGACTACTGTGACACCTACGTTTTTTGATTATATACTTTATTTTAGTGTATTACACTAATCAAAGTTCATTGCATGCATAATTGTTACATTTTTCAGTGATAATAGATATACAAATAAATATTTTAAAAACGACTTAATGTTTCTAACTGTTGGTGCAATGCCCCCCTCAGCCCCCCCAGACCCGGCCCTGTATCCTAGCACCCTGTAGCTGGATTCTCACTTCATATCATTACAATATAGTTGAAAATGCTCTCTGATCTTATGTCTCCCAGAATGCATATGTGAACATAAACCGCATCATGTCGGTAGCGTCGCGGCTGTCAGAGGCGGGTCATTACGCTTCTCAGCAGATCAAACAGATCAGCACCCAGCTGGATCAGGAATGGAAGAGCTTCGCTGCCGCTCTGGATGAACGCAGCACTATACTCGCCATGTCTGCCGTATTTCATCAGAAATCTGAACAGGTACACCAAGTCGCTCTTATTTACTCGACACTAGATCTGCAGCTGTCAGAATTTGAATTGAGTGGGTTTCTAATGATCTGTCTCTTTTTCTGTGTGTTAAGTTTCTTTCTGGGATAGAAACCTGGGGAAAGATGTGCAGTGAAGGTGGTTTGCCATCAGAGATGCAGGATCTTGAACTGGCCATTCACCATCATCAGACGCTCTATGAGCAGTTCACACAAGCGTATGCAGAGGTAAGAGCAAATGCTGTTCTGTCCGCTTCCACTTGGGGCTTTCACACTTAGTCACACCTGAGTTTGATTGCTCTTTCCTTTTAAGATCATACATTTTAGATATTAAAATCCAACACTCTTAAATATAAAGGTTCTTGAAAGGTTCTTCACAGTGATGCCATAAAAGAACCATTTTGGTTCCACAAAGAAACCTTCAGTCAAGGTTCTTTCAAGAACTATCTCTTTCTTACTTTATTATAATCTGAAGAACCTTTTTCCCCACAAATAACCTTTTTTGAAACAAAGGTTCTTCAGATATTAAAGGTTGTTTTAGGCAGTGGTTCTCAAACTGGTGGTCATGGCCCCCTTGGGGGCATTTTTTGTTGCATTTCCTAAAATATACTTTATATATTTATCATAGATTTAATGGAATCAAACATCTTCAAAATAAGACCTCCAATAAAAAATGTGTTTCAGCATTGTATAAATATGTTTGTTTTCGGTTTTGTTTTTCGAAGTTTAGAATTATGAGTCATTATTTGGGGGCCCACAAAGTGATGCACTTTACACAAAGGGGGTCTTACAACAAAAAAGTTTGAGAACCATTGCTTTAAGGAAACAATGGGTAATTTTATGGCATTGAATAACCTTTTGAAGCACCTTAGTGTAAGTCATCATGAGTATAAGACGTACATTAGTTCTCTCACCAGTTAATCTAAATATGTGTAAAACATAGAGAATGGAAAGTTTACACAAATCAAAAGCAAGTCGCGAACTCAACCCAGTTGTGTAATCTAGATCAAATGAGTGAAGCAGCTTTAATTAAGCTCAAGACACAACAGGAAAACAATGGCACTGTGTTATTGTACCACTGTAGTTCACAGGTCCCCACCCCTGTTTCTGAGTATATTTTATTTCCATGTTTCCAAGCACTACCGTCTTCAACAAATATCAAAAACATTTTGTAGTCTGATCGTTTGAAAAACATAAAAAGATTCAATTTAAAAGTCCCATTTTTTAAAAAGATAAGAGTCTTACTAACAAGCTACATGGTTTGTTCATTCATATCTGTAATCATTCAGTCATATCCACATTTTCGAATGACGTATTTGATCCTTCCTCACAGGTGAGTCAGGATGGGAAAGCTCTGCTGGATGTTCTTCAGAGGCCGTTGAGTCCCGGTAACTCTGAGTCTCTGACTGCCACAGCCAACTACTCTAAAGCCGTGCACTGCATTCTGGACGTGGTCCACGAGGTTCTGCACCACCACAGACGCCTGGAGAGCATCTGGCAGCACCGCAAAGTGCGTCTGCATCAGAGACTGCAGCTCTGCGTCTTTCAGCAGGACGTCCAACAGGTAGATGAATTCTCAAAACGGCCCTCTCAGAAGTTTGGACACACTGACTCCAAGTTCTAGTGCGCCCTATATAGACAGCAAAAGATGTCAGTACTTTTTCATAAATTATATCATTTTCCTAAAGAGATGTATAGCGGATATACACTATGCAATATATTCCAGCGCCTGTGCTTTTACCAGATTCATTCGCTTAGGTTTGGATGTCATTTTAAATAAGCTCCACTCAACTACACATATATCAGTTTTCGTGTTTTTTCTTCCATGTAAGTATGCTGTAATTCTTCGATAATTTAAGAGCGGAGAATGTTGAATGAGGAGACTTGTTAACAGTTGACCATAAATTTGGATTTGTGCAGTTTTTTGCACAGCATGTATTTTTTTCTCGAGCGCTGGATGTGTGCCCAGAAGTTAATATCTCACCATTAGCCTCTTTCGGTGGGACTGTTGCGGATCAGGGTTTATCAGCCTGGGGTCGGCTCTAAAGAAAAGCCAAATCAAGATCTGAACCATAACCAAAGAGCTAAAGAGCTTCATGTCCAAACCGAATCCAAACGGAGGCCAGCCGTATATCACGGGTGAATCAGAAGAAACATGGATGTTTGGAGTTCATACGGCTTGCTGATTGGCTAAAAAATCAGCAACAGATGTTCTGATACACAAGAAACTCGATCACCTGTGATTGGCCGAGTTCAATTTCAGCATCCAACCTCTGATCAGGTGGCTTTGATGGAATATATTGAACGCTTCAAACATACGGCTCTGATAAACTTGGATCATTGATTTCAATGAGATATCAACATACTGCATGTTTTCTTTGAGACAGGTTGTTATTATTGCCCATATTTGGTGATGTGCGTTGGTCTCACCCTGAAATGTTTGCAGATTTTGAGTAGTGGAGGCTGAGATGTGGCCAAATGTCTTCAAGTTTGTTGTTAAATACAGGTAATGAGCATGTAGAGCCTTTCATGGGAAATAAACAGAACTCCCCCAGACACACATACAGCCAATGTAGACAATCTGTCTGTGTTCAACAGATGGTACAGTTAAAGAAATAGTTTGAAATAAAAATATGTATTTATTTGGCATATTTTCCAAATCAAATGACTTCTTTGGAGGAAAAAAAAGTTGAATGTCCATCCTGCTCTTTTATGTTACATGATGATAAAAGTGACACATTTTCGTGTGTTTCTGTTTCTTTAAATACCACGTCCACCTGCCTTAGACAAAGTGTTCCCCTGGTGCCGCGCTCTTTTTTTAAAAATGTGCCACAATCTATAGCTGTCAGACAGCCATATAAATAAGATTAAAGCTTTTTTGGCCTCTTGTCTCGCAGGGGTAACTGGGGAATTGGTGGCGGTCACCGGTGAGTTATGGGGTTATCAGGGGAGCACATGAGTCGTCTTGTCATGGTTTCTGTGGTAACCGTGATAACTGGTTTAAATCAGGGTTGTAAGTCATGGTGGGGGTTTGAGACTGAGGAAGGGCTTAGAGACACAGACAGTCACGCATGACTGAGGCTGATTTAATACTCATGAGCTTTCCATTCTCAGCTGTTATATTTCACTACCTGTACAACATTTTTTACAACAATTCATAATCAATTCGTGTTTCTGTGTCTCACACAAATACTTTTCTCTGTCTATTTGTCTTGTACTGTAAGTCAGACTGACTCCTGGCAATAATTTTAACCAATTAATTTTAGCGCTGTCAAACGATTAATCGCGATTAATCACATCCAGAATAAAAGTTTGTGTTGAATTAATATATGTCTGTGCACTGTGCATCTTCATTTTGTCTTTACACATACGTGTATGTATATATTTATTTATTTGTTTTTACCAATAATTTCAGTTGTTTATCTAAACATATGAATGTATGTAAACACAAACTTTTATTCTGGCTGTAATTAATCACGATTAATCGTTTGACAGCCCTAATTCATTTTAATTCAATTTTATTTGTACATCTTTTTTTATAATTAGAATAACATAAATACATTAAGTACATACAGTACATTACAGACATAAGAAAAAAACAGCATAAAATATAGAAGAGAAAACAGTAAAATATGAAATATGTAGAAGTCATTGTATTATCGAATACACAAATGAGACTGTTGCTTTGAAATTGTCAGGACAAAACTGTAAATACATTTTGGGTTTTGGACCCATCGTTTACAAACACTTCTTCTATAATAAACACATTATGTTTTGTACATTCAAATAATTTAAGATACTATTTTTTTATGTCACAGATCAGTAAATAAGGAAAATAAATATATGCATTAAGGAAAAAAAAGTATATTATATTTAAAATATAATATATTAAATGTATTACATTTTATACGTTTATATTTTTGCTTGGTTAATTCAGCATCAAAAACATTTGAAATCAACATAAATACAAAAACCTACAAAATGTAATAGCAGTTTTAAATGTTAACGAAATTGATTTTTTTCCTTCAGTTATTAGCATGAGTTTGATTTGCAGATGGGATCATTACCCAGTGTTATATTGATCCCCTCATAATATACGTGTGAGGATAGGAGGCTGTTTTTAGAACTCGCAGTGGATGCTTTAATCATTGAAGCAGAAACATATACCCATTGACGCACTTGTTTTCATGTTTTACAATCATTGTATCACTTGTGAACACGCACGAGTAGCAGCACAACAGACACCAGGAAGTTCATTAAAAGAAACAGAAGTCAGATGTTTGGAGTTTGTTTCTGAAAAACAAAACAAAAGCCATTACAGATCTGTACACATGTGTTCAGCAGTTAACTGACCCTTCAATGCTGCTACACACTGCTCCACCAAACAGACTCGCAATGCAAAATACATACACACATATATGTTTATATTTTTTCTCTAGTTTTACATTGATGGTATCATCATCAATGTTGTTCTGGAGGGTGACTGTGTTATCCGTGTTATGTTTGTATCTGTTGAAAGCCGCTAGAGAAATGAAGTTGTTATTTGTAAAACATCTTTCCTCAGGGACAGATGATGAAATATCTTTGAGTCGCTTTTAGACAGAGGACCAGTGGTGATGGATTCCTCTCCCTTCATATTCCCATGAGGGTATACGTGCAAGAACAGACTCTGGGCATTAGCTTATTTCTGTTCGCTTTTTAATAGAACTGAATTTATATAAATCGTTGCTTAAATAAGCGTCTTTGATGGACTTGACTCTGTGTGGAGGTGTTTTATCTAATAATGAATCAATGTTTGTTTGTATCTTGCAGGTGATTGACTGGATAGAGAATCACGGCGAGGCTTTTCTCAGTAAACACACAGGTGTCGGTAAATCCCTGCACAGAGCCAGAGCTCTCCAGAAACGCCACGACGACTTTGAGGAAGTGGCACAGGTAAGACATCAGCAATATACACTCAGATTCATCCAAACATGAGCCAGACTTGTATATTCATTCTGTCAGATTCATCTAAATCATTCTGACCCAGAGCAGCTTCTGGGCAATTCCAGCGTTGTAGACATAAAAATGCTCAGAGAAGGAATTTGTCACGATTATATTAAACCATCTGTTTATATTTTACTGAACCCTTGTTGATAGAGTCTAAACATAAAAAAATCTCAGTCTATGCAAAAAAGTTAATAAAAAAAGGGAAATAAACATGCGTTATGGATGTGATAAATAACAGGACGCGGGTTTTGGAAGACGATAAACTTTGTAGGATTTCTATAAAGTAAAATGTACAATCCTGAAGCAATAATACCCAATGAATGGAGAAGGGATGCTTCTTTATAGAACATAACATAGCTACTTTAAATACATTTTTATGTGTCCATTTATGAGGAATATGTAGAGTTATAGATGTGACAATCCTGAAAATGGCACTTACCTGACTATGAAAAAACAAGCACTGAAAATAAAACAAATGCTTTACAAATTTGAAGAGAGATCTCACACGGGTATTTGATCCATCAAATGTTAAAATCTGTGCTGTTACCGAAGTAAAAACCGCTAGTTCCATTATCACTTTGGACACAACTTTAATTATACATCAAGACACATGGGATTTAGTATATGTCACCCTGGATCACAAAACCGGTCTTTAGTAGCACAAGAACCTTTTATGTAATAGCCAAAAATACATCGTATGGGTACATACATCAATAGAAAGCTTAATTGTTCAGCTTTTGGATGATTCGAAAAATTTACCCATAAAATTGATTTTGTTGTCCGGGGTCACATATTGTTTTTTTTTAATCACGCAATAAACAATTCCCATTCCATAAAAATGTTCTTAATCATATTCAATTCTATATTTATATAGTTGCATCGTTTCAAATCCGCTTTACAGGGAAAAGAAAATAATATGAAAATTAAGTGTAAAGTGTACAAACAGAGAGTATCATTCTATTAAAGGCAATGTTGATGGAATTGGTAGAACCCTATTAGTTAATATAATATCAGCAGTCTCCCAGCGATCAAGCCAACACGGCAACAGTGGCAAGAACCCAAAACTCCAATGACAAATAAATGGTGGAAAAACAGAGGGCAAGTTCTCCTTTGACACGTTAAAGCTGCAGTCAGTGACTTAAGATTAAAAGTATTTTATTAAATGTTTATGATTATCAGAGAGCGCATATGATTTATTTGAGTTAAAACGGTTTAGATCTGATTTTGTGACCAATATCAGGCAACAGAGGAATGTTTAGGCAGAGACAATAGTAGAGGCAAACAAACCCCTCTTGCCTCACAGAGCCAAACATACTTCTACTCCATGTATAATTACAGGAAGATTTCACAAACGATGTTGTCAAGATTTGTGTGTATGCGGTGGGAACAGCCTGACAACGTTTTTTTAAACAAAGAGCTTCACGATGAAGATGTTTTGAGCTCGTGCAACATTACATCTGTCTGTTGTCTGTATGTCATGACTACTGGAGCTCCATCAAATACACATCACAGATGGTTTCCTTTCTAGGGCCTGTAATGAGTTCTATTGTGTAATAAAACCACAAAGCAACATCTGAGTTCACCATAACTGCTTTGTGTTTAATGTTGCTGAAAATGCATGTCAGGGAAAAGCTTTGATGTCAAACGTTGTAGGGTATTTTCATGATTCTGGCGGATCTGGTCTATTCAAGCTATTGTTTCTGTGGTAGTTTAGACAAAGGGCAAAAATAAAGATCGTTTGCTGAATTTTACTGGACAGCAGGCAGAGTGGATGTCCCAGTGTGTCAAAAATAAAAACAGAAGTGGAAAAATGCAAACACACGTCCAGGTTTTAGGATTCATTCCTGTGGCACTACAGGCAGTTATATATTTCCACAAATGACTTTTACATCAATATACAGTAATGCAACTCCAGCATGAGACATTGGAGGGCCATACAGGACACAATCGTAGTTTGGTGTGATTGTTGGTCAAGCTTTCTTGTAATTTAGTGGATATTTTCATGACAAAGTAGTGTTTCTTTACAAAGTGACATCGGCAGGTACGGGTGTGACATGCATAGTTGATTTCCACAGATTTGTTAAAGAAAATAATGGTTTTATTATCGATGTTCATTTGATTTTAAGTTTGTCCAATGCTTTATTTTGTATCCAGTGTAGCAAGTGCCTGGCAATGCCATAGTTCACGTTTTGCTGAACTTGTGTAAACTGAGAACTCAAAGGGACAGTAAGCACAGAGAGGTATTCATCTGACGGCACACGCAGAGGAGATAAAGATCACTGTACTCTAAGCACGCCTCTTATCCACATAATTCCCTTGAGTTGAATAATCCATAATAGTCTGGATGAGAGATCCAGGTCTCAGTGTCACGAGAGAGCACGAGACATTCTGACTCCATCCATACCAGCGTGAGGGATTTGTTTTGGCTCAGCCATTATTAGTTACTAGCAAGACATATGCAGCTTTTGTTATTCTGACATATGGTTATCAGAGACATTATATTTAAAAACAGACCGATGAAGAGAAAGAACATGATGAAGACAATGAGAGTAGTTATGGATTCACGTGTCTCATGCGGGGGTTGAGTCGTATATGTGCCATCATGATCAAATCAGGAATGCAGCATGTATGATGGATTATTGATGCTAACTGCTGACATAGATACAGTATAAACAGCAATGAATCATTCTAGTAACAGCTAGTACTACTGTAGAGAGTAATATTAGACACTTTAAGGATCAAATAGAAAGCAACAAATGAACACAACAGTTGACAATTAAAACGTAGATAATGCTAGTTAAATAATAATAAATAATCCACGGTTAGCCATGAGTTAAAGGATTTTAATGCACTACATGGGGCCAAAGAACCACCCTACATGAAGCGGAGCGTGTTTGCTTCGCAAAGCGCATTAAAATCCCTCAATGCTCAGCTAGCCATGCCTTAAGGTCTTTGCACATATAGTCCGAAATTTTTGTATGCGTTTTTTCGCATTTGGCGCTCGTTTGTACGTTGTCTCCGAATTGTCAAAACACCTTTCAAAATCCTTGCTAAGGATGCGAAGAACACCGAAAATCTAACTCAGTCCGAATTTTTTTTACGACGGACAATATATCGCGGGGAGTGTGTAAATCTGGTTGACACAACGTGAGGTCGTATTTATTTTTTAACATGTGAAAATTTCGGACACAAATTTCAGATTCTATGTGCAATGGGCTTTATCCCGCTTATACCATGGTCATTTGCCAAGTTAAAGATGTTATTGATTTTTGATCAGACTGGTGAAAATGACAGTCGGTCAATTTCAAACGTTGATCAAACTGATTAGACGGTTTTAATGCACACCTTCCAGCCAATCAGAATCCAGCATTCAAACAGACCAATGTATTATAAATATGTAATCATGTCAAATATATACACAAAACTATAATATGAAATAAAAACATAATGTCTTAAATTCTAAACGTCTAAAGTTAAATAAATGATGAGTACAGGTAATGTCAGACAAACCTCAAGAGAAATATTTTCTACTTTAATATACAGTATAGATGTACAGATATTTGTCAGAATGTTAAATAAAGTCATGGCAGAAGAGATCGAACAAATACTAAAACTGGTTCGTTGTTAAAAAGCAGGGTAGTAAAAGATTTATCGCGTAGAAGTAACTAATTCTCACTCTCGTGTTTAAATTTGCATAATACGATTTATCTGTCTGTAGTTCACAGCTGAGGGTTTGCTGTTTATTGACTCTAAGCCTTCTTACATCTTTCTGGCTGCATTAAACCTGCTTAAGGCTATGTCTACCCTGAGCACTGATGTCATAAACGCTGCGTTTCAATAACCACAAATCAGATTTGACATTTTATTATGTGTCCAAATACAAGGAAACAAATCCACTGTGAGAAAGGGGAAAGATATTGCTATGATTTGAAAAAACATCATTACAAACCTTTAGTTCCCTAGATTATTTTGTCAAATCAGATGTGGTATTAAAAATAAAGGTGCTTTTCTTTGGTTCCACGAATTGGGATCCATTCGGTCAAAGGTTCTTTAAAAAACCATCTCTTTGTTATGATAAAAAAATTCTGGAACCAAAGGTTCATCTGCGGCATCAAATCATTGTTTGAAGCAGAGTGTATCTACCTGTCGAACTATACAACAAAAATCAAGATTTCATTATGTCAATGCCATGTATTCTTTAATTTTCATTTTTCTCTGTTTTTCTTAAATCTCTCTCTCTCCCTCTTGCTAAAATATATATTTTAAAGCTGCCTTCGTCAAAGCAAAATTTCAAAAAGCCTTATAAAAAAAAAACACACAAAGCAAAATGTAATAAATTGTACAACGGTTTAAACAGACTGAAAATAATAGTTAACATAATGTCACAAGGGCTTTATTCTTGTGGCTTCTAATAACATATGACAATGAAACAGATTTAACTTAAATGTCTTGGCTGTGTGTTAAATGAAGGATTAAACCCCTCAGGGGCTGTAAATGTGTTCCCATTCTGCACACGCACAGCAGGAAATCACACGTGTAATTATTCCATGATATTAGCAAAGCTTTTATAATAGCACCTTCCCTCATGTGTGAAAGTCAGATACGGTGGCAATCCCACTTTAAAGACATATATCCGCTTTTCACATTTTTCTCCTCTCTCGGACCAGAACACCTACACCAACGCGGATAAACTCCTGGAAGCAGCCGAGCAGCTCGCGCAGACGGGCGAGTGCGACCCAGAGGAGATCTATAAGGCGGCGCGACACCTGGAGGTCAGAATCCAGGATTTCGTTAGAAGAGTCGAACAAAGAAAACTACTGCTGGACATGTCTGTCTCATTCTACACGCACACTAAAGAGGTAAGACCGACGCACACATGCCAGCTGGATTACAGTGGAATGCTGGGAGGTTTGGCTGAGCAGTGCCAGATGTGCTAGAAGAACACGCTGATGCGCTGTTTACCTCTCCGGCTGTCAATCAGGCATTCGTGTAAAGTGTTAAATGCGTTTGTCATTACATAATGCATTGAATATTCAATGTATGTGGATGCAGCCGTCGATACCAGTGATTTTAACTGATGTATTATGCAGTAATGTGATATCACTCCTGATCCATCATCTCATGTACCCTGTGTTTAAGAAAGACAAATACGTTGTGGGGTTAAGTGGCACAATCCATCTCTCCGGGGCGGTTCTGTGCTGTGTTTGTCTAATGGATCTCCACCGTGAGCTATAGTTTTGTTGATGTATGAGGTTTGTGGGAATGTGATTTTCCCACGGCACCGAGGCTCTGACGTACCCATCTTTGTCCATAAAAGCATATATTTGATGTAAGGAGATCAACTAGAGAGGCTGTCTTAAGTTTACACGCGAAAGGAAGTTTTACATTCCCACCATGGCTTTCCAACATTTTGGCACAAGTGCATTGCGAGCATTTTTAAGACAACAAATATTTCATGCAGTTGTTCAGTTAACATAAATTGCATGAATAATATATGTGTTATTACCATGTTATAAGCTATTAAAGTATGTTAAATTACATTTTGGCATGTTCAACCTTGTAAAAGAAAGAGTTTGTGCACGGTGGAGTATGTTTGCCGAGACACAAAAGTGCTTTATTGTGCGAGCTGATCGTAAGTCAGCAGCGGTTGTTGGCTTTAGGAAGTTCTTCTGCAGGCCAAACCTGTAACACTGGCCTGGAAAGGCCACTGAAAGACGCTACTGCACCCAGAGGTCACCGCATGAGCCACTCTGGCTTAACAGCTCTCCAAAAACACTTCATTTCAGTCTACACACATACAGTACATACACCCACTTAAGAACAGCGTGTGATGAAAATGTGTTCATTCCTGTGGAGGACACTTTTAGGAAAGTCAAAGTCAAATCTTTTTTTCAAGCACTTTTCACAATGCATTTTGGTTTACATCAACTTTACAGAAAATCATACTGTTGTGTCGTGTTGGAACAGTTCCTGTTGCACATTTTCAATGGACCTCTTCTTATTTTTATGTCTTTCGGTTCTTGTAGGCAAAGCCAATGGCGACTGTGGTCCAAAAACCTGTTTATGACTGTTTTGGGTTTTGGTTATTGCATATTTTTGGTTATTGTATGCTATATTTAATTCAGAAGTCGTCTGTGAAATTTATTTTGAATTCATAATTTTTGCACAGCTACAGATACGGTTGCCATGGAAACCACAGGGAGAGCAACGTCATCGCTGTGCTTTATAAATGTGTTAACCCTTTAAGAGCGCCAAAATCTAATGCTTGACTTTCGAGTTTAAATATTGAAAAGATGCAGATTTTTTATTCAAAAAGAAGTGTGTTATTTCGGTGTGGTTTATGTTAATGCCTCCATTTTGGTAAGGTTCCTGTTTAGTGTAGCCATTCAGAGCTTTTATAATTTATTTACGGTTATGCCCCGGGTGAATCCTCCATCATAGGTATCACATCTACCTGTGTCTGTTATTCCTGCAAAATGTTACAGCTGATTTATAAACATAAACATATTCTGTTTATGTATTCCTGTGCTCATGGAAAACCTAGAAACGGGCAATTCTTTTAAAGGAGTATTTTGCTAATATTTTAAAGCTGTGGTCAAACTCTGGGCCCCAAGATGGATCCTGGGATCCATAAGGGATCTCCCTTATTTTATGAAATATAGACATTTATCATACAATTTTATGCAATCAAACATCTGAAAAATCAGTTTAAGGAGTTTAAGATTATAAGTCTTTATTTGGACGGCCACTAAAAGGTGAACAAGATGGGGAACCACTGTTTGAAAGTTTTGGATGTTTCTATTTTAAATTTAAATGTTTTCATCGTCAGAACTAAAGTATTTAATTGGCATGAAACGGCTATTAGTAAGACATTTTAAAAATCCATATTCTTGAATGACTGTGAGTATGGGAACTCAAACAGTCAAACATTTGTGTGAATCTTGTATTTTATTCCTTTGATATATGTTTATTTAACATGCCTTTGTGACTGATACAGTCTGGTCTGTTGAGTTTTACTTGCTTGAGTACATTTGATGTATGTACTGTACATGTGTATATGTTACTGTAGCATACAGAAGCTGTTGGAGGAGGTGTGTTCATTCATGCATTAGAGGTCCAGTGTGCAGCTTTTTGGGGATTTGTTGACAGAAATGCAATATAATATACATACAGTAACTATGTCTTCAGATGTGTATATATAATGTAGCGTTATGTTTTTATTTCCTTAGAATGAGCTATTTCTATCTACATAGAACATACACCATGGGTCCTCTTACGTGGAATTTGTCATGTTGTTTCTGCGTTAACCCTAAACGTACCCTAAACGGCTCTACAGAGCACGTTACTTAAATATGTCATCTCCTTCCACAAAGAAGCGAAAACTGGATAACATTTTAGTTCTGTTCACACACAATCGTGCTTCGAAAGGGAGGGGTGGAGAGAGCCATTGGTTGCAATTATCATCCTCACCACTAGATGGCGCTAAATCTCCACATTGCTTGTTTTTTTATTATGTGTCTGTGTGTTTCAGTTGTGGACATGGATGGAGGACCTGCAAAAGGAGCTGTTGGAGGATGTTTGTTCAGACTCAGTTGATTCGGTTCAAGACCTAATCAAACAGTTCCAGCAGCAGCAAACAGCAACACTGGAGGCCACGCTCAATGTCATCAAGGAGGGAGAAGATCTCATGCAACAACTCAGGTGTCGAAACACAAAACATTGTAGCAGGGAATTCATTCTTATTTTCTTAATGTGTAAAAAAACAGTTACTGTAATTATAATAATTTTCAAGTATGTTTTTAAACAAATGATATGTTACACTGAATAATCATCAATTATTTATCGTTGCATATATTGATTTTTACATTTAGATTAATTATTATTGCAAGCTCTAACATAAATATAGCTTCATTCATGTTTGTTTTTAAACATTTTTAAATGGTTTGTTTGTTTTTATAAATTGAGGGACGAGTTGAAATGATTGTCTGTGGCAGCATGTTATGGATGCTGTTTAGAGAGCTTGTATATAGAACCTCAAACATGTCTTTAATATAGGAAAAATGCTCATATTTTATACAATCATTATTATCAGCCAATTCTAACCCACACTCTAACACATCAGTTGTGTCTTATACAGAGATTCAGCGATGAGCAGTAATAAGTTGCCTCACACGAGCTCTATCGCTCACATCGAGGGCGTTCTGCAGCAGCTGGATGAGGCTCAGGGACACATGGAGGAACTCTTTCACGAGAGGAAAATCAAGCTCGACATCTTTCTGCAGCTGCGCATCTTTGAACAGTACACCATTGAGGTGACCAGTGTGTGTGTGTGTGTGTGAAGGCAAGTGCTGGTAAACCTTACACATTCGGAAAACTTCTAAAATGAGCACACCGCTATGTTTTCTAAATTAATTTGCACTCTTTATCTTTAATCGAACACATCAAGCTTCTCTCCCCCACCCAGCAACATCTCTTCACCACATGACGTCGGCAACAGGTTGGACTATACTCACTGTCCAATGGCCAGGCATTTTCAGCCCTCCCCTCCAGGACAAACTTACTCCAAACCAATCAAAAAGGGAAAATAAAGTCCCGCCTTACATTTTCTCAAATTTCAAAAGCCGTCTCACTGAGATTTACGTCAAAATATGGAAAAGAAGTCAATCGTAACTTCCGTTTCATAGTGACTTTAAAGTCCCAGTGAAATAAGAAATGACAATTCATATTTTTTCAGGAAATATTGCAGCGTTTATAGTAAAGAGCTTGTCAATGTGGGTCATTTTTAAAATTCATGTTTCAAAATCCGCCCTGAAATGACTATCCATCTCAAATGACTCAAATAAGATGTTAAGTAGACGGCTTGGCCGGAGCATCCTTTAACTCCTCCCCTTCAACTTCATTTCAAAATCAATGCAACAGCTGGTTGCTTATTTACTTCCGAGAATATACGGAAGTAAAAGCGATCGCAACTTCCGGTCCACAAAGACTTTAAGTCTTTTCTGTCTGAGACACTTTGAGATTTGCCATTTAAGAGTCTTTTGTGTAATGTCAAATTAAATCTGTCTTATCAATTCAAAACCCTGTTGTTTTCCCATTATTATTCAGCAAATAGACTCTTGCATATTCATATATAAAACATATATAAACCATAAAAAAGGCTTCATGATCTCAATCTATTATTTGATGTTTGATTGCTGCCTCACATCCAGTTATTATCTTCTTGTTCACCCTTGTCGTTTGACGTGTTGAATGAATTCTATTGAAATCGTGTCATAAAGCTTGAGAACAGGTCCACAGGTATTAAGCCGTCTCTCCTGTCCCGCAGGTGACCGCAGAATTAGATGCGTGGAATGAAGACCTGGTCTGTCAGGTGAGCGAGTTTACGGCGGAAGAGCCCAGTCTGGCCGAACAGAGACTCCAGCGGCACAACGAGAGAAAACTGGCCATGAACAAC
Source organism: Triplophysa tibetana (assembly GCA_008369825.1). Lineage (NCBI taxonomy): Eukaryota > Metazoa > Chordata > Actinopteri > Cypriniformes > Nemacheilidae > Triplophysa > Triplophysa tibetana. The sequence goes on from CM017902.1 coordinate 22,675,264, forward strand.
ATGACCTACGAGGTCATGCAGCAAGGTCAAGACTTGCATCAGTACATCATGGAAGTCCAAGCTTCAGGTGAGAGATCACGTCCAGAACTAAACAAGCCCGAAATCTGTTGTCCTGAACCTCCGAAGGATTTCCTTGCTCCCAAGTGACCTTAGGTTTAGGGGTGGCCCTTCATTCTTTAATAGTATGACTCACATCAAAATAATTCATAGTAAAAATATCACAAGGACTACTTCCTATGGGAGTTGTTACACAATAGGAATGCAAAGAAAGAGTGATACAGAAGAGAGAGAGAAATACCCAGAGACACAAAGGAAGTGTCAGGTGGCAATGCGTCATTGAGATATGGCGTCCCACTGAGACACGACGAGCTGGACCAATGAGATTCAGACTCCTCTGTGCTGTGATCTCCGGTCCCCGGTCACATGACTGACTCTGACACTAACTACAGTACGTCTTAATTCAATAAGTTCCAAACAAATGAGACGAGATTCTTTATGTTCATGTCATCGCTCTGTAATTGTTTCATTATTTCTCTTACTGTCGTCTCATCGTCCAGCCCTGTGTGTCACAGATATTTTTAACATTGGAAACAGACTTTCCTCTCCTAAACTGCTGACCCAACTCTCACCCCCCTCTCTCTCACATATGGGTCTTGGCTGAGGACACATTCTTCTGTCCGGGGTTTGGACACCGTCTGTTCCAGATATTACTGTGATATTACATGCCTGTGTGTCCGACGGGTGTGTCGGATTCTGCTGGGACAATCACCGAATTTTACAATCCGTTTTATGTACCAGTTACGTTGGGTTAAAGTGCTGACACACTTTCATGTGTAAAATAAACTTGACATAAGCCAAAAGATGAAACGTGCGTTGGCTCCTATTACGTCCGATACTCCAAATCAAGTTGCTCATGCTAGTCATCCACGTCTGTAGCACCAACCACTGTGCCAAAGCTCCATGAAACCTGTAATACGGCTCAGATAATCTGCAGACAAAAGAGTGATATCCATGTAGATGCTGAGAATTGAATTGAGGTTTGGATTTTGCTGCCATACTGCTACCCAGTGGTGATAAGTGGTTAATGTATTCCATTAGAACTGTGTTTGTCTGGAATATTGTTGAATAAACATACAATAGTAAGCAATGTGCAAGAGGTGAGATGTCCTCGCTAACACTGTGTTTGTGTGCAGGTATTGAGTTGACTGGTGAGAAAGATGTGGATCTGGCCACTCAAGTTCAGGAGCTGTTGGAGTTCCTTCATGAGAAACAGCACGAGCTGGAAGTGAGCGCCGAGCACACACAGAAACGTCTGGAGCAGTGTGTGCAGCTACGCCACCTACAGGCCGAGGTTAAACAGGTAACACACTTTCACACTGTAAAACATTGGCAAGTGTCTTCCGAATCATGGTGTTTAACACGATGCATCAAAGGTCAGGAGTTTTATTTTGAATGTTTTAATCACAGAAAAATACAAGCAGCACAAAATTGTATGAATCTAAAGGCATTAAATGCAATGAATGCGCTTCCAAGCACTGAGTGGCATCCGAGTGGCAAAAGGATTGCATACTAAATATAACCTAAATTTCTAAATACGCACAAAGTTTTTTTTAAAAGTTTAACGCATTTACTGCACAGCAGAACAATATTGTGTTGCAGTCATAGATGATGCAGGTACACTCAGCGTCTGATCTTCTGATTGATAATCAATAGAGAGATGAAGTGGTCGCTGCTTCAGTGTGTGTTTCATTTCTGATCTCATTCAGAGCGTTAGTGAGGGCAGAAGTGTTGTCACCAGGGACAGGCGTAAAGTGCCGTCCATGACAAGAGTGCTAATGGAGAGAAATGAGCAGAGAGAGAGCGACGGCTTTGAGGTCTCATCAGTCTACTCAAGATGATACACAGATCTGATTGGTTGATTTTTCAGGGAAATGATTTCTAAAATCAAATAGAAGGAGTTAACCAACACCCAACGAAGTGCATTGTGGTTAAACAATGGCGTGTTGTGTGCTCATATTGCATTTGTTTTGTTGTGTGTTTTTCAGGTTCTGAGTTGGATCCGTAACGGCGAGTCCATGCTGGATGCCAGTATGGTGAACGCAAGTTCACTGTCCGAGGCCGAACAACTACAGAGAGAACACGAACAGTTCCAGCTGGCCATAGAGGTAAACACACAAACAGAGACTAATACTCACCATCAGATGTGTTTTTACACATTCTGTACATTTATCAGTCCGGCAAAGTGAGATTCATTAGTTATGACACTCAAATAGATACATAGTCCCTTTTCAGATGGCCCTCTGTAGTCCAGAACATTTACTGTAACTACTAATGTGATTCATTCTGAAACAAGGTTATAGGGAGAGCCCCAGAAGCCATTTAGCATTTTAGGACTTCCAGTTCCATCGCTCCAAAGTCTATGGGTTTTTTTATTCGTTTGGATAAATCGCCTGAAATATGGTCTGTGGTTAACAAAACCTCACAATATTTTCACATTTTCTTCTATGACATAAAACACACCACGTATAACCGCTTGAGATTTTTTTAAAGCCTTATTGAGTCTTAAAAATGGCGTTTGCTAACAAGTTGATAAAATCAACTACTTCCTTTGTCGGTGATGTTAGACGTGTTCGCGCTTATATAAAGCTCACAAATAATGCAACGTGGGTACACATCTCCTAAGACGTAGATGCGGATTCATTCACAGAGTAATTTCTTACCAAGGAACACATTTTTAATCAAGTTTGAAGGAGTTGTCGGAGGCTCGGCGGGGTTGATGTTGATTATGGTGATGCTTTTTACTTCTGACGATTGGGCTTCAAAAGTAACAAATGTCGTGTTCATTTGTAGAGATTTTCTTGATAGACAAAACGTGTAAACATCATAAACCTTTGTTAATCACAGGGCTTACTTTTTGCGATCTCCCAAAAGTCTTTGGGAAAAATGCAGAAGCTTTCGGTCGAGGGAATCACTGCAGCGCTAACTTCCAGGTTGACCTTCAAAAACTCATCATCTCCGCTATGACTATACAGTTGCGATTATATCATTATTCATTCGTATGTCTTCATGTATAGACACCAGATGTGATTAACAAGAGCAAAATGGCACCTTTAAGGGTCATAACTATTAGTTTTAGCTTTCAGTGACCAAATAAAATGGTACAAAAGACTTCATTAATGCCCTCTTACCTTCGTTCTTAGTATCACACACTGTATTTGTACTCTCTTCACATTCAGCATATAGTCACAGTAGTCAAAATATCATTGTTTGGCCTCAGCGCACAGCTTAGACTGACATTGTGTTGAAGCGATTACTATGAGAATATCCAGACAGATTCTGCAGGAGTTATTCATTCATAAAATATCACACAGGGATCATAACTCTACTCTGAAGGATATATGACTTTAAGAGAGTCCAGTCTCTTCTACTGTCTTAAAAAAGTGTGTGTGCTTTGTGAACGTAAATTCACCTTGCCCCAAGTAGAATTATTGTTTGTACTAGGTTACAGTAAAGCAAAGGATGGGATAAAATAAAAATGTGTCTGTCTGTCTGTCTGTCTCTCAGTACAGAGACAGTGCGTTTTTGTTTATTTCACTGTGGTTTGGCATTAGTCTCTATTTCCTGCTTTGGACGGGGTCTACCTACTTGACTCTGCTTGTAAATGTCCGTCCGCTGACTATTAAACTTGGATTTATTTTTTCCTCCGTCTTGACAGTACCAGCAGACAGAAAACAGGCTGCAGAATGCCTGAATCTGTCAGCGGTCTGGAGCCGGATGGCCACTGGATGAAGTCCAGTTAAAATGGCATGATCTAACCTTAGAAAGTAGCTGTGTTATTTCTTTGTGATATTAATCTCAATTATTATTTTAGTGCTAAGGGTAAAATCGACACGCAAATAATATATCGAGCCCTCATCTTAATTTGTAATATATTCATGTTTTTGAATTGGAATGCTCATTTGCTATTTACAGTAATGCACATTATACGCGATTTGTTGCAAACTAAAAATCCCGCTCATTACTATCTCAAGTTTTTTTTAAACCAGGTTGAAAATGTATAGCATTGTTGCTTAAGGTTATCACACCACGTGCTCTGTTTTTGGCAAATGTAACAGGTAATCCAGATATTTCTTACAGATGGCACATTTGCATACTCTGCACACTATGCACTAGATGCAGATATAAGTTTGAGTGAACTCCAGATTGACCCATAGCTACGCCTACTTGATGCTGCTGTCCTCTCTACAAGCATGTTATTTTTTATTTCTCTCTGTCTCTGCAGTCTTTGTTCCACGCAAACTCTCTGCACAAGACGCATCAAAGCGCTCTACAGGTGCAGCAGAAGGCCGAGATGATGTTGCAGGCTGGACACTATGACCCTGAAGCCATCCGCAGCTGTGCGGAGAAGGTGGCCGTGCACTGGCAGCAGCTCATGATGAAGATGGAAGACAGACTCAAGCTGGTTAACGCCTCTGTGGCCTTCTACAAGACATCAGAACAGGTGATCAATAACACCTGAGAAACACACACCTGTTTGACTGACCCACAGGTGCAGGGAGGCTAACAAATACAATACAAGAAGTTCACTATTAATGTCAATGAATACTTATTTGATTTGTTGATTTAAAGCATGATATCTCACCAATATTTAATATCCGGAGATTTGATTGGATGCCTTTTTTTCCTTGTCACGTGCTTATTTCATGTGTGTGTGTGTGTTGCAGGTGTGTAGTGTGCTGGAGAGTCTGGAGCAGGAGTATCGCAGAGATGAGGACTGGTGTGGTGGTCATCATGATAAACTGGGAACATTGGCAGAGATGGATCATGTTCTGCCTCTCATCAGCAAACACCTGGAGCAGAAAGAAGCTTTTTTAAAGGTCAGAACTGAACTCATAGACGGGACTAATCTCTAATCTTTAATAAATCCTGATGATAGCCTTGTAACAGCTTGAATCTAGAGAAGACCACAATTCAGGATTTGTTTTGTGGCTTTTTTGTGCTACTGTATGCTCAGAGGACACCCCCTAGTGGAAGCCAGTTAAAAAGCATGAGACGTTTCCTTTTTTTGCTTAAAATATTGAAAGTTATTATAAAAGCTTACAGAATGTGATTATGAACAAACATTACATAATGCATTACATCTCTTTAGTTAATATACATTCATAAGGCAAAAAAATACTATATTTTATCTAGTTTTATATCGGAATTTAAATATGCTGCTTTGGGTGTCTGTTAAACATTATATTATTTTATTTGTGACTAGAATAATCATGAACTTACTTTTAACTTAATATCCACAGTTATTTTGATAATTTTCGCTGTTCCTACAAACATTACCATTCTAAATTTAAGGGTCAATTACTCTTCGTTGTTGTTTTTCACATTTTAAAGGAGTAAATTCATTAAAATTATGAAATATCACAGATGTAAGTATGGAAATTATGTTGTGACAGAAATACATTTAAAACGGTTATATTTTAGCATCTAAAATGTTGTCACACTTTGTCTAGAATTTGCAGAAATTTATTCATGCCATTTTATCAGTCAGCTTCTTGAAGTCTTACCTTTAAACAACATTGAAGAAACAACAGTATTCTGACCACTTATTGTCAGTTTTTTTCATTGCAGCCCAAATCATTTATTTCAGAAATGTTTTAGAAAAATTGCAATGAAACAAATGATTATAATGGGATTATATTTCATATTATAATTATTTATTTATTATTGTACAAAACTATTGTTAGACATTTAGACATATGCATTAAAATCAAACGTTTTTTAAAGCCATTAGGGACATTTTAAATAAAATTGCCCCTGAACTTTTTCTGGTAGTGCACATTTTCTCTCTCTCTCTCTCTTTCTGTCTCTCTCTCTCTCTCTCTCTCTCTCTCTCACTGTGCATGTATTTGAGGGTCTATTTTGGATCTTTAAAGTCTGTGATGTTTTTCAGGCCTGTACTCTGGCCAGACGGAATGCTGAGGTTTTCCTGAAATACATCCACCGGAATAATGTCAGTTGTAAGGGATCATCTGGCAACACTCGTGGCCCTGAGCAACAGGTCAAAGGTCAGAATAGCCAATAATGTGTCCGTCCTGTCATACACCAAGACCCTTTTTCCTTTGATAAATGCATTTCATGTTTGTATTAATGTACACATTTTCTGTTGAATCATGTCTTTACAGCCATCCTGAATGAACTGCTGCAGAGGGAAAACAGGGTTCTTCATTTCTGGACCATGAAGAAGCGGCGTTTAGATCAGTGCCAGCAGTATATGGTGTTTGAGCGGAGCGCCAAACAGGTGAAAACTGTATAACTATAACAGTACACTTTTGCACGTGTGTGTTTATTAATGTGCTTGTTTGACTGTGTATAATACATTTGAATAACTGACACATGTACAAATGTGTGTTAGGCATTGGAATGGATAGAGGAGACGGGAGAGGTCTTTCTCACAACAAGAGCATCTCCAGGAGACTCAGTGGAGAAATCTCAGGAACTCCTGAAGGAATATGAAGAATTCCGCATCCCTGCCAAGGTACAATGTCACAACCTGCTTCTGCCACATAAAATGATACTCAATGGACGTATATATAGACACAGATCAATCCTGAGATCAAATTCAATCTGTTTAACCGTAAATGATCATCTTCATGTCCTACAGCAAACGAAAGAGAAAGTGAAGATGTTGATCCAGCTGGCAGATAATTTTGTGGAGAAAGGGCACATGCACGTCACCGAGCTGAAGAAGTGGGTGACGGCTGTGGACAAGCGTTACAGAGACTTCTCCCTGCGCATGGGGAAATACCGCTGCAGTCTGGAGAACGTGCTTGGCATCAGCTCTGAGGTACAGCACCAGCAACATATGACCTGGAAATCATGATGTCATCGTTTTCATGTGACGTTAGGATGCTTTTCCAGTCGGGTCTTGCCGTGAGATCTACATGTGTGTGTGTTTTAGGATAACAAGGATCTGGAATTGGACATCATTCCAGCCAGTCTGACAGACCCTAAGGTCAAACTCCGAGACCCGAATCATGAGGTGAACGAGGAAAAAAGAAAATCTGCCCGGAAAAAAGAGTGAGTGCACATCAGAGCATTTTTTTTTTGATGTGCTTTAATAAGTGATATAATAGATGTTCCTTTGCTCATGTTGTGGCAGGTACATCATCGCAGAGCTGTTGCAGACAGAAAAGGCCTATGTGAGGGACATACATGAGTGTTTAGAGGTCAGTCTTTTCGTTTTATTCATATTATTTAACGCCTGCATTAATCGGGCAGTGCAACAGCAATTAAACTGAGAACAAATGCTCAATTAAAATTTTTAATATTAACTCAAATTGAAAAAATGTATGTAGTTTGGTCCGCTCATCTGTCTAACGTGTTTCATTTTTAAGACATATTTGTGGGAAATGACCAATGGAGGGGATGACATTCCTACAGGAATTGCCAACAAAGAGCACATCATCTTCGGAAACATTCAGGAGATTTACGACTTCCACAACAAGTATGCTTGAAGAATATTATAAATGGACCCGTTGTATTAAAAAAAAATGATTTTGTGATGCTGTCAGAAATAAATAATATCAATGCTGTCTTTCTGAAACCTTGTATCTCAGTATTTTGTGATTTTTAATCATAAACCATCATTGTTGTTAGTTAGCCTTTATGTTTGTCAGTGGGTTTAGCAAACATCTAAACAATAAAACGTGTTTAAAGTCATTTTTTTTACATTTCCGGGAAAAAATATATTAAGGTTTCAGCAGGACAACAACGATGCTTTACCATAAGTTTGTTTGTGTTTTAGTATATTCCTGAAAGAGCTGATCAATTATGAGCAGTTACCTGAGGATGTGGGACATTGCTTTGTCACATGGGTGAGTTAAACAAATTATATGATAAGTTTGTTTAAATATTTGGTTGCTTTTAAAGCAGGTGATATCAAAGCTTTTTTTTATTTACAGCAGTGTTTTTGTCTGATTTTTTTGTTTAATATTTCAAATTGGAGCTCATGTTCTTACTTGTATAAGTGTCAGTCATCATAACAATTCCTCCGTTTCTACATCAGTGCACGTGAACTCCAAAACAATGTTATAACTGCTGGTGTCTAAAGATGTCCTTAAAGGGACAGTTCACCCAAAAATGAAAAGTCGCTCTTCATATACTCACCCTCAGATTGTTCCAAATCTTTGCAAAAAGAAAGATATTTGAAAGAATGCTTGCAACCAAATAGTTCTTGGCCAGAATTGACTACCATAGTAGGAAGAATTAATTTATACATTTCTTTGTTCTGTTGAACACAAAAGAAGATATTTTGAAGAATGTAGTAAAGCAAACAGTGCTGGGGAACAACCATTCTCATTTGTCCTACTATGTGCTTACAAGCATTCTGCCAAATATCTTTCTCTGTGTTCATCAGAACAAAAAAAATCTGATTGGGGGTGAGTAAATGATGACAGAAGTTAATTTTGGGGGGGAACTATCCCTTTTAAGTCCTAAATATTCCATAAGACTTTTTTATCTCCTACGTTCAAGTTTGTGTCTTTGTGTTTCAGGCTGACAGATTTAACATATATGTGACATACTGCAAAAACAAACCAGACTCCAGTCAGCTCATCCTGGAGCATGCTGGGAGTTTTTTTGACGTAAGTGTACATCACTTCTCTCCTGAAATATTTTGTTAACGCATTTGTTTAAACGTTTATTATTTGAAAAATGTATATACAAAAGCTTGAAAAACCTTAAAATGTGAAGTGTGCGAATGGAGCAGTGCTTCAAAAACTCCTTCGGAAGTAAATCTAAGTGCGAATGAGATCGATGCAGCGCTTATGTACTGAAGATTCTTGTGTGTTGTGAGCAGGAGATTCAGAAGAGACACGGTCTGGCCAACTCTATATCATCATACCTCATTAAACCTGTGCAGAGAATCACCAAATACCAGCTGCTTCTCAAGGTACAGTACCACACGCGCAGTAGTGTTCTTAACCACCACACAAACCACGCCAATGCGTAAGGCCCCGCAAGCTTGGGGGGCCCCTAGTGGCTACAAGCAGTAAAATCATTTGACGCTTGATTTAGACACTCAGAAATATGCAATGAAGCTCGAAGCAAAGCGGTGTTCAAATCAAAAGAAAGAAAAGAAAAGACAAATTTTAGGAATTATATCAAAACTATGCTATGAAAAGAAGCATGAAAAGAAGAATCTTGCACATTTTACTTTCTTATATCTTAGCTAAAAGCATTCTGTATTATTCTGAAAAAAAGGACACTTTTTCATCCCAAAACCAAGGAAGGTTTACTCTTATAACAAACTGTAGAGAATGTTGTGCTGTTATGTGGTTCAAAGTAAAATAAATCCAGTTTATTTTTGTATGTATATATGCCTCATTAATTCCATGTACTCAATATGGCTTTGAAATTCAAACAAAAATGTTAGGCAACGTGTCGGGGGTACTGTTGTGAGGCATTGTTTCAGTCACTCCCCAGCACTGTTTTGGTGTATATGTGCCGTGTCTTGTTCAGTACAGTAAGGTGTGTTTGACTGCAGGAGCTGCTGTCCTGCTGTGAGGAGGGCAAAGGCGAAATTAAAGATGGGCTGGAGGTCATGCTGAGTGTGCCGAAGAGAGCCAATGACGCCATGCATGTCAGTATGCTGGAAGGTAAATACACTCACACACAAAAACTTTACCGCATATTGTACTATGACATGAAAACATCTTTGAGATTAGACAATAGTACAGCAACTGATATCGTTCACAGTATGATCAGGAATGTGGAAGTATTGACCTCCTGATCTTTAACCTGACCCTTTTCTGCTCTTCTGCATCAGGCTTTGATGCGAATCTGGATGTTCAGGGTGAACTCATCCTGCAGGACACATTTCAAGTGTGGGACCCAAAATCTCTGATCCGTAAAGGACGAGACCGACACCTCTTCCTATTCGAGATCTCTCTTGTCTTCAGCAAAGATATCAAAGACTCAGCAGGACGATCCAAATACATCTACAAGAACAAACTACTGGTACCTTAAATGATTTTAGCACTAGCCATATACCCACAGTGAGCTTATTCATCAAATATAATCAAATAATATCAATATAATAAAAATACTATATAGGTGCTATGCACTGTATAGCAGGTTCTAGAACAGTATAATATAATATGACTCAAGTCTCATTCGCTTCTCAAATGTCTCATGTGCTTCATGTGAATCATGTTTTGAGTGACTACTGTTTTTACACTGTGTTCCAATCACACATGAAGTTTATTTATAGTTAGGATGCTGTCTTGAAAGGATGCTGCCTTTGTAGTAGGCGAAGTAGATTGGGATTTGAACAGTTGTAATATGACTTCTCATTGCATTTCGATGACATAAACGACAGCCAATGGGAAGGTCATTAGGTGCACACATGCACACGGTTACGTCGGAGATCTGTTTTCACTATATTGTGGAACTCTGTTAAGCGTTTGCAGACCTACCTGGAAGCTGTGAGCGCAGGTGTTGTTTTGTCGGTCTGTAAGTACGTGTGCTGACCAGATTCAGTGTGTGTCACCCGTCTGCTGTGTTCAACATGCGCGTAAACAAATCCAGATGCACATTTTTCCGGTCATCTAGGATTCTCTCACAAACAGCACTGGAAATATCGCTGAGGGAATGTTTCAAATCTTGCCAGACAACTTTTTTAGAGTTCGTTTTTTTAACTCTTTTTTTTTAGTTAAAGAATATGTGACACTGAAGTTGTCATATAATGTTAGTCAAGATCATTTGCTCCAAAAAATGATTCATTCTGTATGTAAATGACTTGGCGAAACAATGGATGAAAATATCTGAACAAGTCTAAGGCCACGTTTACACGATGAAAACCCCAAAAGTTTTTCCTTTGCCCTTTTGAATAGTTTCACGTGCACATGTCAGTGTTATCAAAACGGTCTGCATCCAGGAAAGTGATAAAAACGCTGTACGCTGCACGCGGGCCAGTGGATGGGGCTGTTGTTGTGTTAAGAAACAGGACGTGCCTTGGCACATACTCAAGCGTAGTTTTAAGCCAAAAGTGCTTTTCAATACCGTTGGTCGATGTATACGTGTGTTTAAGTCTGGCGAATGTAAATAGTGCGTCTCCGCTGGTCTTATTGGTGCAGCTAATCCACATTTTGGAAACGTTAATTTAGGGTGACCATATTTCAGCTTTCAAAAAAGAGGACAGTCAGTGAGGGCAGGAGGCAGATGGACACCCAGCGGGTCGAAAGATCGGGATGGGTGTAAATACTTGACAAATGCGTTAACAACGTGAAACTGTTACTGAACTTTAAAACATAAAGTAATGCATCCTTTCCATTTAACTTTTGTCCTTCAGCAATAGAATAATAACACACAAATAAAAAAGTTTAGCATTTAAATAACAACTTTTTTTTAAAAACACTGTCTTTTCAAGGCCATAGGTTAAATTAGAAATCACTTGCCATTAAAAAAAATGGGCATCGTTAATGCTATTCGGATGCCATGTGCCACCCACTGAAAAGCAAGCTGCTTCTTTCGCTGTTGGTTACATTTACATTTACATTTAGTCATTTGGCAGACGCTTTTTGTCCAAAGCGACTTACAGTGCACTTATTACAGGGACAATCCCCCTGGAGCAACATGGAGTAAAGTGTCTTGCTCAAGGACACACTGGTGGTGGCTGCTGGGATCGAACCAGCAACCTTTTGATTACCAGTTCAGTGGTTTAACCCACTAGACCACCATCTCGGCACCACGGTTGTTGCCGTGGTGCTTGTCGCTACCCGATCTGTCCTGGGAACACGATTTTTCCGCGCATGCGCGAAAGTACGTCTACTTCCGGCCAAAATAACTATTTTGGCAATAGTTAAAAAATAGTCAATAGTCTGGCAATTTAAAAAAAAAGTAGTTTGACAGTGCTGATGGAATGAGATGCACTTTGTTTACGTATGTGCGTGCGGGCGTTACTATGTGCTTACATTACCGACCAATGGTGGCGAGCAAGAAGTTGTTGCTTTGCAAAAATTATAAAACGCATGCAATGAATGACGACTTTAGAACGCAAAACCCGAATCCCGGATATTTTAGGAAATTTAGAAATCCTGTCCGGACGCAGTTTTTTGTCGCAAAAAGAGGACATGTCCGGGAAAAAGAGGACGTATGGTCACCCTAGTTAATTCATAGTCGAGCAGCGACAATTCACACTGCGGAAAGCCGCCATATTGTTTTGGCTAGACTGGCGCAACCGAGCATCTTATACGCATGCACATGACGGCATCATTCTTCAGGAAGTTCCGTCTTGCAGTTTACATGGAAACAAAACGGCGCCGTTTTCAAAAAGTTGCACTTTGAAACCCGTTTTCAAAAGATCTCGTTTTCTGTCCCCCAAAACGCATTATTTTTTATTTTTTTTGCAGTTGAAAATGTTCTTGTGTGAACGGCCTCTAATACGAATTTTTTTCTGTAGACTGTGTAGATGGGATATTAAGTACATGCCAAATCTCAAATATTTTTTGGATTTTCATTGGATCTTTTTCGTCTGTGTGTCATTTTTCTGCGTGTTGTGTTTTTAGACATCTGATCTAGGGGTGACTGAGCATGTTGAGGGAGACCCATGTAAATTTGCCTTGTGGGTCGGACGCACGCCCTCATCTGACAACAAGACAGTCCTTAAGGTACAGTACAGAATGCACTTTTGGACATTCCACATTACCAACAGCATGATTGCAGTTCATTTTTGGGTGAAAGTAAAAACCCTTTAAAGTAAATACAGCAAAACTCTTATTTAAGTAACTTTATAAATGTTTTTTTTTTAAGATTTTACATTCATCATTCATTGCCTTGTAAACCAAATTTCCAACTGCAAAGATTTTTATGTATCAAATGTTGTACACCATCAGGGTTTGTCGCATTGCTGTGTTGTTGTGATGTCACGATGGGTTGAAATGTGAATCTTCTCCTTCAGGCGTCCAGTATTGAGGTGAAACAGGAATGGATTAAAAACATCCGAGAAGTCATTCAGGAGAGAATTATTCACCTGAAGGGGGCGCTTAAGGAACCCATCCAATTTCCCAAAACCCCAGCCAAGCCACGCAATAACAGCAGAAGGTCAGGCATACACTTTCATACTAAACGCACTTAATCAGAGAATGAAACACTGAAAACATACAGCATTTAAGAGTTTATGAATTTGTGATTTGCAGATGAACATTTATTGTGTATGTGTGTATTGCAGGGATGCTGGTGAGGATGCTGACAGTCAGGGAGATGGCAGCAGTCAGCCGGACACCGTCTCCATCGCCTCCAGAACCTCACAGAACACTATGGACAGTGACAAGGTACAACAGCCATCTCTTCTTTACTTCACTCACTACCAAACTATATATAAAAACATATATAGAACACAATTTGTGTATTAACTTAGTAGGTCACCCCAAACATACAAAAGTGTGCATGCTATGCTCATAGTACGAGTGATATAAAAGCATGCTAATCTGAACATAGCGTCCACTTTTTAATAATGACCTCAGACTCCGCCCCTCAAAAGGGTCAGGTGATCTGTGATGGACAGGTGTAGGTCACACGGGGTTACCCTAGCCGTTATGCAGGGGCTGTCATGCTGGAGCTGAAGATGATGTGTACAGTACAGCATGAGTCATGAGCAGTAAACGGTGTTAAACAGTCATGTGCGATCATGAAAAGTCTCTTCAGACTGTGTGCTGGATGCAGTCCCTATAGGAACTATGAGGCACCCAATCAAATCAAAGTAAGATATGAACACACGCCCTTTACAGTTTGTGCTGATGTTTTAAGGCATTTCATGAAGTTTACTTGTTGTGCTTTTGTGAGATATGCATGTTAATCAGAAGATGACTGCATGACGGGACCTTTAATGTGTCGTGAGTGTGTTTCTGTGTGTGACATCCACCTGCTGTTCTCAAGATCAAGTCTGTTGGATTTCACACACACGCATATGTTTACTTTCCATAAACTTCTGTGTTTGTGTACACAGCTAGGGCTTAATACTATATCATGACCCTTACCTGAACTTTAACCGTAACCCAAAATGAAAACTTTCTACATTTTTACAATTTTGATAAAGACTCTATTCACTCTGTTTGTGAAAATGAGGTGGTCTCCAAATGGATTTCTTTGCTTGGATTTGCCAGGTTTTCTCTGTGTGTGTGTGTGTGTGTGTGTAGCCTTGTTTTCATTTCCCAGTGGGGACTGACACACCAACATGTGGACTTGTGTCACTCTGGTCCCGCTAGGGCAAAAAAAAGCGTATAAATCGTACAGAACGATCTATTTGGAAAATCTAAAATTGCTTAAAGTTTTTTATGATCTTTAGGTTTAGAGTTAGGGGATAAAATATACAGTTTGTCAAATATAAAAATCAGATAATAAACCAGTACGTGTGTGTGTGTGTCTCCATTAAATAAGAGTTGCAGTAGCAGCTAAAGTCAATAAGAAACAGGGGTTGTTTATGACTGTACTCTGCGGAAATCACAATCATCTCACTGTATAATAAAGCTTTTATATGTGCACCTCAGTGCTGAATGCATGTCACAAGACCATCACACACACGAATACATAACATTTGGTCACACCTTTCCATGATGGGTGAATTAAGGTCTTACTATCATTAAATATTTCATGTTATTCAACTAAATGTATTTTTTTGTTAAATCTCAATGTACAGTGTATGACATCATGTCAATTTAGCTGTTTTTTATGCAAATTAAACAAACAACAGAGGTGATTGTGTCTCTGGGGATCCCTAAAGCTGTACAAAACAAAACATACATGAAAACATCATTGTTTTTGTTTTTATTTTGGTTCCTCAACTGTGAGACATACTGGCCTGGTTCATAGACAAGGCTAAGTCTAAACCAGGACAATGTCTTAGCTAATTTAGGCAACTTGCTGTCTCTTTTATTGAAACACCTGAGAATTTTATTTTACTGATGTGCATCTTGAAACGAAACAATGGCACTGACATATTTTAAGATATGTCACGGCAAGTTATTTTCAGTTAAGACAGCTCAAAATGTAATTTAGTCAGGGACTAGTCTTAAGCCTTGTCTGTGGAACCGGCTCAAAATGTTTTATTCGTCACACAACATACAGTTCTATTGGGAAACAAACTTATTTGACATAGACTTCAGCAAGTCATGCTTAAACTTCTATTTCAACAATGTATGATCTAGTCGATTGTAATACATTTTTTTAAAACTAACCTTTGTAACAAATTGGCTCAGTTTCACAAACACGGTTAGCTTAAGCCAGGACTGTGCCTTAGTTGAATTAAGATATTTATGTTGCTTTTATAAAAACAACTCGGTAGAATACATTACTGGTGAGCATCTTTAGACAAAACAAGGGCCATGATACATCAAAATATATTTCTGGTCAAACTATATTCAGATATGACAGGTCAAACATTCATTTAAGTCTGGGACAAGCCTTGAGCCTTGAAAACGACTTGACAAAGCTCAAACTTGGCACTTTGTGAGTTAAACGTGTGGTTACTTTCGAGCACACTTGCACAACACCACTACATCATACATTTGAGCACAGGTGAACAAAGAGACAAAGTGTTCCAGTAGAGTTCAACAGACAGCAGTAAAGGTTCATTACTGAACCTAAACCACGAATCTAACCAATCAGAGACACTCCACAGAGAGAGTGAGAGAGGGAGAGAGAGAGAGAGAGAGAGAGAGGGAGGGAGAAGGGTGGTGAGAGAGAGAGAGAGAGAGAGAGAGGGAGGGAGAAGGGTAGAGAGAGAGGGAGGGAGAAGGGTAGAGAGAGAGAGAGAGAGAGAGAGGGAGGGAGAGAGGAGAGAGAGAGAGAGAGAGAGAGAGGGAGAGGGAGAGGGAGAGGGAGAGAGAGAGAGAGAGAGGAGAGAGAGAGAGAGAGAGAGAGGAGAGAGAGAGAGAAGAGAGAGAGAGAGAGAGAGAGAGAGAGAGAGAGAGAGAGAGAGAGAGAGAGAGAGAGAGAGAGAGAGAGAGAGAGAGAGAGAGAGAGAGAGAGAGAGAGAGAGAGAGAGAGAGAGAGAGAGAGAGAGAGGGAGAAGGGTGGAGAGAGTGAGAGAGAGAATGAAAGCAAGTAAGGGACAAAGTCGTGGAAGGAGGAAAGATAAGTCGTCATGCCAAAGTGGATGAGTTTTAAACTTTTCAAGGAGAGCAGTCGTGTGAGTTGGACTTTCTATTCGTTTCTATTCCGTTATTCTCTTTAAGTCAAAACCTTTTTAAAAAGAGAGCTGTCAGGGCTTTATTGTATGAGCTGGTTAGTTTTGTATGTGGGTAGTTACAAATATACTGTTTACGTGTCCTATGGTGTGACAAAATTTTGTTATTAATATATTATTTTATTTGACCAATAGTTATATTTATAATATTAAATCGCATAAGAGAGATTGATTTTCATTGTTAGTTTTTGCTGTCATAGGACACATTTATGGTTTATTTGTTAACTACCCTTGTGTAAAGCTGGTTTTCTGTACGTTCATGCTGTTATCTGTGATACCAAAACATGAAAACACATCTTCAGCTGTCTGAGATCTGCATTGAGAAGAATAACACGCCTTTAAAAAGATTTAATCATAGTGTTATATCATACTGATGTCTTACTTTGTGTGTGAATGAATGCATTTTACTGAAGCACAGCTGTATCTCAGATGTTAAAAGGGATTTGTCTGGTCGAGGCAGAAGTGCAGTTTATCGTTCTTGATATGCAGTCGTATTTCTTTCCACTCGTGCAGTATTATAACATTCCATAAGCAGATCTAGATGTTAAAGTCTGAGGTTCAGACCAGTGGCAGGAAACAGATTGTTAACGCTGTCAACTCATAATGACATAATCGTCCAAACACACCCTCTTCACTATCACATTTAAAGGAATAAGTCACCAGCAATGAAGATTCTGTCATTATTTACCCACGCTGAACCCGTATGACTGTTTTATTCTGCAGAAAACAACAGCTGCTGTTTTCCTCACACTACAACTACACTGTAAAAAAAATGTAAAACAATACAAACAAAATATATCGTAATTGTTTTTCTGTAAAATTATAGGATACAAGGATATTTATTGGAAAGTTTTCCTAATTTTTCATATATATGTGTTGTTTTTTAATGTACTTTTATAGTTTTTGACCGTATTTCAAAAATAAACTGTAAAAAAGAAGTCTTGTTAAAAAACCCAGAAATATAAATAAACTTTAAAATAAAAAGTAAAATAAAAAAATCCCAGGTAAACCTGTAGTCTTTTCTTTCATTTTATGGTGTTCGACCGTATTTAAATAAATACATAAAATCTGTAAAAAACAGTCAAATTTAAATTTTTTCATTAATTTCATAGAAAAAAATCTTTTTACAGTCATAACATCATAATATGATCAATGTGCCTAAATATTATTCATTATCCGTCACCCAAAGTTTGATTCTAAACTTTAATGGTCAAGTTTCAATATGGAGAAGTGTGCCTTTCATTTGCTTTTAGTTCATTTTGTTATTTTTGATTCACATATTTGTATCTTTAAAAAGGCTAAAATAGATTGAAATATGTATAGACAGCCCAGATAATTGTCTATCTTTCCTGCTTCGTTTTCTCTTCTGTACCTGTAAGGTTTGAGGTGGCATGTCTACCCACAATCCTCAGGCTCGCAATAATAGTGAAGGAAGGCAAAGCTTGCCAGATCCTCTGATCTGCATAACAAAGCCCTGCTGCCTGCAAGACCTTTCACATAAAGCCCGTATGACGTTCGTGTCCTTTCTGACGTGGGATATTCTCTTTCTGAGACCCCAGATTACCTAGCAACACACTTTCCTCCCCATCGCTACGGCGACCTGATACTCTGGCAGCAGGTGGTGCGAACGAGAGTATAGTCAACACTCAATGACATTTCAGCCAAAGTTTGCATCAAACACTGAGCGGCTGCGGTACTTACCAACTCTACCTCGTGTTAGTTAATAGGATATTTTAGTGAAAGTGTTTAAAAGATCATTTTGCTAGAATTAGTTGCTGTGAAGAAAATAAATGGGGAAACATAATTTCAGAATGACTTGTTGTTCTAATGAGAATTGAAACACGTATATGGTGACATTTAGTTTTAAAGCAAACTATTGAAAAAGTGGATTGTGTTAAACATTAAGCACCTTAAGTTGTGTATCAGAAGTGTGTTGGTTGTTGTTATAAATTACATTTTACTGAGTAATACTAATAAGCCTATAAGCTGATATTTGATGACGGTTACTGTAAAGAACTTCGCCTGTTTGATGCAAAGATGGCAATTCCATCCTCATAGAGATTTGTAAACGCATACTGGACTTTTTATTGGACTATTGTGTATAGTTTATATAATGTTTGGTTAGGATCATTGTGACTGCTCCAGGCCTATTTCACACTCTTTCTGTCTTTCTGGGTTATTATGTAATCTTCATGGAGTCTAGAGAAAAATGAACTCATCCAATGAAACATTGAACAGTCACGCACTTCACATAGTCCACGTCGATGATAGTTGTTCCTGCTCATTTCCGCTTGGTTGAATCTCACTATGTCTTTTATATGTCCTGTAGCTTTCTTGGATGGTGTGCGTGTGCGTGTCTGTGTGTTGAGTCTTGGGCTGTGTCTGAAACTGCTCCCTATCTCCTATATAGTGCACTATTTCGTGTTTCCACCATTTTGTAGAGGTTCCCGAAACCTGAGTGAACCACTTTAATCCTTACATTCGATCACTCTTTTTTACCCACAATGCACTCTGATTTTGAGTGTACGTACATTATATGTATCTCACTCACTGTTTCCCATGATACTGTACCTCAAGACGACCGCTAGATTAGAATCAGATGGAGGAGAGAGGCCGTTAATGCCATGAATACACGTTTATACACGTGTTTTGGGTCTTGTGTTATTTTCGTGTCTTTGAGAATAAACAGATTAAATGTTATAGACAGTGGTGCTTTATTTTTAATATATTAAATAATAAAAACGTTTAAGTAAATAAACGTGGCAAACAGCTGTTTAATTCTCTTCATTAAAAACTAATACAAAACGTGACAAAAATGGTGAAAGTTAACTTTACTGTTTTATCATTCAATCCATGAAGCTCATACAAGCGTTATGTCGAATGTCCGCAACAGTACTGTCAGAAACAGGTTATATTACGTCAGTGTCTGAAATCGTTCACTTATTTTCATTCACTTCTTCCCCACATAGTGGACTCAAAAGTAATTGGCTATATAGGGAACTGTGAAGCAGTGAGCGAAGGGACGCAGTATTGGACTAAACAGCATCTGCTCTGATCATAACTGGCAGATGCTTCAATTTCCATCAGCGTGGCGCATAGTGACGGACGGTCAGCATGACATTGTGCTGCTTTTAAATTGTCCTGTCACGTGAGGGATTTATTATGGGTATAAAAACTGTTGGTTTTTCCTAATAAATAATGAAATTGCATTGATATGTAATTCCGACAAATATTTTTTATAGGATTTCAAAAGCTACTTTTTCTATGTTATAAACTTCAAACAACTTCATACACATAAATGCATGTATTTCGTTGTATTTGATCGTTGAGATTGGACAGTTGATGGTTTTAGTAAAGATGTGAAGTAAATTGAGCTGGTGCTTTATTTAAGTTTCAGCTTTGTCACAGATGTTTCTTAACATTTATTTAAAAAAAATGAACAGTAGACATAGTCGAGTCATTTGTTGTCATGTACAGTAGTAGTGATAGTTTGGTATCTCGCCTCTAATCTAAGTGCAATTTGAGATATTATTGAGATGACCTATGAAAATCTAGAGGAGACATGTGACATGTGGTTTAATCTCATTGCTGTACAGAGAAAACGACACGTTTTTCAATAGTTAACATGAAGTGACAATTGCAACCCATTTTGCTTCCTAATTCTGGTGCAGGATATTAAGTGAAAAATAACGTGTAGAATATGAGTTATTTTTTATCCAAAATGTATAAATTCCAAGAAAGAGCTGTTCTATATAGACCGTTTCGTCAGCCGCGAGCGCGCCTGACCACAAGTTAACTTCCGGTTGGTGTTTGGCTAGTGTCTAATAATATAGCTATTGATTTAATTTATGTTGATATGAATTTTTAGTATTATTTTATTGTATTAAATAAAAGATTTCTTGAATTATTGTTGTATGTTTCACATTTAAAGAAACTTTATGTTACATTGACATCTAGCGGTTGAGCTTGGTATTGCAGTCTAAATTCAAAATATTGGAGAGACAAGTTTAGGCAAGTAACGGTTCTTCTCGGTTTCTTTTGATTGTTAACAGAAATAATCTACAGCCTTTCTACACTCTTGTTTGTGATGTATACCTGTAGTTCAGTTGAGGTCACAAAGGTGCGCATGTGCAGTAATGTTTGTTTATATTGCTAAATTGAAACCGTCCATAAGAATAGATATTGGAGGAGAGGGGCTTAAAAAACTTAAACCACTTAAAACTTAAACAACTTAAAAAAGTAGTTTTTTAGTTTAATTGAAAATGGTTTGTGAAAAAATACTAATTACAATAAATATGTGTTTTATTCATGTTGACAATAAAACTTAAATCTCAATGAAATGAAAACATCACTTTTTTCACGGTTGTGGAATTACAGATCCCAGAGGAACAATCGTTAGCAGTTTGTTTCTAGATGATCTTGGATTGTTACAGTAATTCACTCAGGAACAGGAAATGTGGAGGGTGGTCTGAATTCATAGCCGCACGCCACATCGTACTGAGATTGTGTTTGCAAAAAAACCTTGCGATTTGTGTCTCACTCTGTCAGTTATTGGATGTAAGTATTTTCTCAGATAAAATTATTTGAACAACCGACAACCACATAAATAAAAGAGATTTACAATCAACTGGAATACTGGGTTGGGTTATCATGACTTTAGTCCTGGGTAAAGCAACCTGTCGTCACAGCTGCAGCACAAGAGTCTCTGAAGAATTAAATATTAAGTATACAGTACTTACATACATGTTTGATTCCCTTAGAAAGCTACTACAGCAAGCCTTATGATACATTTTGACATACATACATCAAGTTATTATTTATGAATCAATGAATGTGATTGGGTGTATAAATAAAATAGCAGTTCTTTTGTGGATTAGAAGAGAAATCATGTTTGCTCATAACATTTTCCTATTATGCCTAGTATGTGCCATTTTAGTATATTTAAAGGCAGGGTGGGTGATCCTGTCTAGAAACTTTTTCTGTCATTTTGGTCGGAAATCTTTTAACATCCTGATAGCAGTCAAGAAGTATAGTATAATATTTTCATGATATATATTGTCTGTGAAAGGCGTAGGACCAAAAAACATTCGCCCAATCAAAACGTGCTGGCCCAACGCTGTGATTGGTCATGTCTACATTTTCAGCCAAAGTATTTTGCATAACACTGCGCACCCTGTTCATGCAGACATCCTTCAGTCCCGCGGAACCGATGACAAGTAAAACTTCAAAACGAAAGTCAGTTTAAAAAAAAGCAGTGACGAAAAAAGCTAGATATGTACATTCTTCGAGGAAACTTTTATGGATTTAGTTTGTAATTCGTTAAGTGGATTTACAAAATACTTTCATGTGTTTGGTGGAGGCGTGGCTTTGAACGGGGAATCACATAGAGGGTGGGATTATAATTTCAGTGCTAGCAGGCTCAAATTAGCACCTTTTTAAATCAACCCCACCTTTAAATGGTAAATAATTGTAAAAACATAAATGAATAAATAATTGCTATAAACAGCTGTTTTATGTCTGCTGCTGTGAATCTATGGGCTTTAAACAAAGTAATGCATGTAAATTGTCTGTTAAGTCTGTATTTTCACAGTGTTAATATTTGAGAGCTTGAGAACAAAAGTAATAAAGCCGATAACAGATGTACACATGCACCAGAGACCAGAGTTCATACCCTGTGTAACGACACCCGTTAGCAAAAATAACTCGCACACACGCCCTGAACGCACACATGTCTCTGAGTCATTTCAGAAAGGCCTGATCAGAAATCAGTTTCCTGCATGTCAACAGAAACATCCTGTCACACTCTTACAATTCAATTCAAATGTATTTCTAGAAATGTTTTCACATTTGTTGCAAAACAGCCTTACAGTAAATAGTACAGAAAATAATCCAATTTTTTTTTAACACTTTCTAGTTTAAGGATAACAATATATTTGATCTATTTGTACGCTTGTGGAGTATTTTTTCTTTCTGAGTTACTCAAATGAAACATTGAATGTTTACGATTTACGAAAAATTGACGAGGTATTTCAGACAAACGAGACCAAATAGAAGATGTTTCTCTCTCTCATAGCTCTCTGGCGGGTGTGAGTTGACGGTGGTCCTGCAGGACTTTGTGGCAGGCGGTCCCTCTGAGCTCAGCATCCAGACGGGTCAGACAGTGGAGCTGTTGGAGCGGCCCAGCGACCGGCCAGGCTGGTGTCTGGTGCGGACCACAGAGAAGACTCCTTCCCAAGAGGGTCTGGTCCCCAGCAGCGCTCTGTGCATCTCTCACTCTCGCAGCAGTGTGGAAATGGACTGCTTTTTCCCATCAGGCAAAGGTAAGAACCGGCTTTTTCACTGTTGATTCGCTCTGTTCTGCGGGTACGTTTGACCGGTTATCAGAATCGTAAATGTGATCGTGGCTTTGGATTTGTTGTTTAAAACATTTATTTGAAGATTTATAGAACGTACTTAATCATCATTGGCTGTTTTGAAGTGTACAAAAGCATACTGCATGAACATCGCACACATAAAGCACATATAAAGCCAACAGTTTGATCAGATTGCTTTACAGTTGAATAGTTAAAATTGATAAAAAGTCATTTTCCAGTACATGATTGAGCTTAATATACTTTATACGGACATGTTGCAAATCAATTAATATGGTCAAAAATGCACTACTT
The DNA here is from genome assembly GCA_008369825.1 of Triplophysa tibetana. Lineage (NCBI taxonomy): Eukaryota > Metazoa > Chordata > Actinopteri > Cypriniformes > Nemacheilidae > Triplophysa > Triplophysa tibetana. Next base: position 22,698,172 of record CM017902.1, read on the forward strand.
TGCATTTAATCTATTTGCTTTCTTTTCAAATAAGTTAGACACGGTTTGTATACGTCTTGCATACTGCTAACATAATAGGGAAAGTATGGAAGCACTCCGAAAATGTAAATGTTATCTGTACAAGATTAGTTCGACGCCACCGGGTTTAACCTCTAGAGGGCAGTATAAACACAATTAAAGTGAATCTAGAAGAACTTTATAACAGTAAAATGTCTTGACATGACATGACCTGAATAAATGTCAGTACAAGATGACTCTACTAGTGATGCTGTGTACGTACTGAAACATTTGTGGTATAATATGTTCTCATGCAAGTACTTGTGACTGTTGTGACAGTTTGACCTCATAGAAAATGAAGCATGGCTTTACAAACAGAAACATCCTTGGCAAGGATTTGCTAAAACTAATATATTCCTATTTAAATTCAGCCAACAATATTAAGGGTGTATTAAAAATATAATTAAATACTTATAACGTTTATGTCAATATGAAATATGTCAACTTTAGAAAAATTAACTGCTGCATTTTTTTTTACAATTTTTACATGTCCTAGATATATAAAGATTTATTAAGTTAATAAAGCTTTTTTTATTTTGTGTTATTTATTAAGCCACTTTTAGAGTGTGTGTGCAGATGTCTGCCATTCATACTAACATATGATGTTAGAGGGATAGTTCACCCAAAAATTTCAATTCTGTCATGAATTATTCATCCTCCAGTTGTTCCAAACCTGAATAAATTGCTGTTGTTCTGTTGAACATAGGAAAAGATATTTGGCAGAATGTCTGGGACATCATTGACTATCATAGTAAAAAAACGGTTGTCAAAGGGTGCCCCAGAACTTTTTTTTTTCTAAATTCTTTCTTTTGTGTTCAACAGAACAAAAAAAGTACAATTATTAATCTACGGTAGTCCATGATGCCCCAGATGTGATAGTTTCCAACATTCTTCCTAATATCTTCCTTTGTATTTGATAGAACACAGAAATGTATTCAGGGTTGGAACTGCTTGTAATTCATGACAGAATTTACATTTTTGGGTGAACTTTAAGGTTCGACTACAGATCTCCTCGGCCCGTATTCTTAAAGCTTCTAAGAATCTTCTAAGAAAGCTCATCATTTAGCTTAGTCTTAGTCTTGAGTCTTAGCTTAAAAAACGATTCAGGACCAATCTGAGAGCACCTCTGAGCAAGGAAAAGACAAAACCTTTTATCTCATTGAGGAGGCGGGGCTGACCCCGTTGCTGTGTATGACACAGTCTTTTGAAGACTGTGATTGGTTGGTTGGACAATTAAGACAGACCGCTCTTAAATATAGGGACATAAGTTTGAAATTGCACATGTATTATTTTCTGTTTTAAGGTACTCGAGCACACACACATGCACGCACTATATATACAATATATATGCTATTTATATATTTTTTACCATGCTGTTAATATCAACGTATTTGACAGAAAATGAACAGTGACACAATAAGTTTCTGTAAGTGCTGAAAGTGTGTGTGTGATCACTATTGAAGTTTCTGACAGAACCAAATCATTTCTAATGCTTTTCTCCATTTCCTAAATAAGTTAATGTAGTGATTTTTTCTATTTGGGCTGTTATTTAATTTCTGTTAGCGTGGGTCTAATAGGATCGGTCACGAACATGAACCCTACACGATCTAATGTGTTGTGTCTTATTCATTCACTATCATTCAATTTAATGTCATTTTATTTTATAGTACTTATACAATTTGTATTGCATCAAAGCAGCTATACAAGAAAACCAAAACCAAGAAAATCAAAAGCTGAACACACAAAAAGGTTTTTCCTTTACTATGATCGTTTCTGTAATTTTAAGGGGAAACGCCCACTTTTCTAAGAATTTTCTTAGAATTTTGTCACCAGGAGCATCTCTTTGTGCTAAGATTTATCATGAATACGGGCCCCAATCTTTTGATCTTAGCTGTACTATGTGGTCCGTTTTTGCAGCTCTGCTAAACTGTAGGTCTTAAAAGGGTTTGATTTGCCATGATATATAATGTTACCAATCTTCCTGTGTGAGTGGTTTTGGGGGAAAGTACCTGCTAAAGGAATAAATGTAGTGTATTAACTTACCTTAATTAATTTACAGAATAATCATTCTTGTCTTTTCTCGCAAGTTCCTTAATTCCAGTCATAGTTTCAGTGTAATGAATGATTTGGGTGTTTTCAGGAATGCTATACACTCATACGCGAATGAATAATTCAGCTCACACCAAAGTTCCCTAAACATTAGAACTGTAATGAAAGTGTTCAGACAAACCATTTCCTCATTAGTGTTGATCCTTTTCCAGTCATCCTCTATTTCCAATGCCAGTAATATGAATCATTGTCTCTCGTGGCCTATCTGAGTTTTGCTTATAGATGCTGCCATGAGATAAAGAATCATTCATGAATCTGTTATCAAATCCCTGTTCTATACAGAGCGAACTGTGCGGAAGGTTTTGGTTTCTTTTCAGCACAAGGTGTGAAGCATCACATTTCTCTTTACATTACAATACATCACTTTGTCTCTTGAGACTGAGTCAGTGGTTTCAGTGTGTTGGAGTACAGAGGTGTAGCCTAATGTTGGATGATGAGTTTGGACTGCCTGTCTTAACTGTTGGGACTATTTTCAGAGTCTACATGATTTGCATGGCTTCCCCTGTCTGTTCTGGTTGGTCAGTGCGTGAATTATTATAAAGACGGCTGCAAAATGCAAAACGGCTGTAACATACAGTAAAACACCTCGCGCGAGGCAATGTAGAAATGATAACAGGATTAATGTCTCTCCAACACAATATTATACACCGAGGTTGCAAGCTATTCATCTAAAGTCTTCATTTCATATGAATGTGACGATGGTGTTCAATAAAAACTGGGAGTTTGTGGCTAGTGTTAGCACTGAGGTCCATGTGAAGTGAAATAAGTATTTTGGCAGATTTGAGTCAAACCCTTTTTCCTCCAGGAAATTGGAGCAAAAATACTGATTCTTTTGCCACTACACAGATTTTACTCCAGTAAAATGTTTCAAGATTATCCGCCGCTGACTACCAAATTGCAAACGGTGGGTTCAAGGTTATGATGTGAAAACCGAATACAGCCGCAAAAAAAAAAAAATTCCAAATGTCATTTTATCAGCATTTCTAGATGTATTGTGGTCATTCCAGTCCAGTGTCTGTGGAATTTTGACAAAATCAAACCTCAGGAGTGACAAAAAGTCATCCAACAGCAATGTGAAATATTAACAGCATGACAACACCCATGAAACTGTGAGAAAAATCCAGGTTATCACATAAAAAAATACGTATTATTACATGTAGTAATATTACTGTAATACTGCTTAAAAGCGAATATGATCTTTGTAGTGAAAAATACAGAGCAGTTGATCTGTTATTTTTACCTGTTTCTTCAGTTTTCATTTTCTGCAAATGCATGGAAATAGATAGATAAACTTTTAAGAAAACCTTTTTATTTGCAATTTGGGAGAAATATTGTTACTAGTTCACAGAATGAAACAAAAGTGACCGTTTTACCCAAACACAAACCTAGTAAATTCAGGAAGACAGATTTGTTTCTTCATTTTTTCTGTGACTGTTTATACTGCATCAAATTCTAGTTTCAATAGAAAATATTCAAATACAATGATCATGTTAGCACTTGTTGCTGTGGAAAAAATGAATCCCAGACCAGCAGGTGTATTTTGCCTCATTCACACGTTACGATTTGAGCAGTTTACTGGAATAAGTGCTTCTTGGATAGAGTTAATGCATCTTACCAGTCAGCACTTAGAGAAAGTTCAGGTTTCATCAATGAAGAAATCAGATGTGTATAACAGATGTGTGTGACGGAATGGCTGTGATAATGAAGCGCACGAAGAAGAAGGTAATCCAAAATATCACTTTAATAATAAACCACACAACACATTCAACACATTCAACAGCAGACCATGAACTAAAGGAACAGACAGGCTTAAATACACATGGTGAGCCTAATCAGGTTAAACAGAATCAGATGAGACACTAAATAACTAAAGACGAACACATCCAATGAACACAGAAGACAAAACCAAAACAAAGGAATACTGTGACAACTGTCACAGGACCAACTGAGGTGGGAGTGTGGGGGTTCAGAAGGTGGGCGAGTAGCAGGAGAGGAGCAAATGATGGGAACGAGTTTTGAGCAGGAGGAGCCATGTGGCGACCCAGAGCCCAGTCAAGATGACAGTCCACCATGGGGTCATGTGATAGAGATGATGCAGATGGAGATGGAGCCCAGCCGGAGGATTGGAGTCCAGAGTCGACTGACCAAGGCGGAACTGTAGGGAGCCTGGTGGGTTGATGGGCAACATCGGAGACGAGGGAGGTAGGATCCAAGGTTTAGCCAAAGTTTCGGAGGCCGAGGTAAAGTCTGGGTCCCAGACGCTGGAGGCTGAGACATGGGATACTCAACCACAGAGGTAGCAGGCCGTTGAAGAGCCGAAAGCTCATCCGACCAACGGCAATGGCGTGCTGAGGGTGAACCGAGGGGTTCTCCAGGGCCGGCGAGCCCACGGCCAATGAGTCGGCTTGTGAAGGCAGTGGAGGAGGGAGTGGGAGCCTGGACGGGACCTTCTTGCACGCTAAAGAGGAGGTGCTGGCTGACTGAGATCTGGACAGGACCAGCAGAGACAAGGAAGAGCTGGATGGGTGCAGCGGAGACTCTGTGGATGAGGGGAAGTTGGACGGGACCAGCGGGGGGCGGGAGCAGCCAGAATTTCTCATTATTAGCCCGGTCGAAAATGGCAGAGTTCATCTTCAGCTCACCCTCAGCGGCGGGAGTGTGGGAGAGGCATCCGTCTGCCGAAGCTGACTGGTCCCTGGGTTGAACGTGGGTTTGTCCTAAACTGGGCAAACGGAGAGTCTGTTACTCTCCAGCACCCACTCCCCAAAATCGCAAATTCCTCATGGGGACCGTTCGCTGGCAGGCGTGCCTTACAACGCTCGCTCAGGCCATGGTGATAAAAAGAACAGAGCGTGTGGTCAGGGAAGTGTGTAAGACACCCCAGATCTGAGAAATGCCTTTTGCGTTCCTCCAGCGAACGGTCTCCCTGCTCCAAACACAGGAGTTGGGCAGCTGGAGAAGTCATGCCGGGAGGAGGAAACAAAAAACGCCACAAAATTTACTTATCGGTCTGCTGTTCTTTAACAGAATGGCTGTGGTAATGAAGCGCACGAAGAAGGAGGTGATCCAAAATATCACTTTAATAATAATCCAAGGTAAACGGAAGAGAATCCACACAACAGTTCAACACATTCAACAGCAGACCATGAAGGAAAGCAGGGGTGGGAACCTTGCTCCTGCAGTGTTTATCTCCAACCTAATCAAACACACCTGAACCAGATCATTAAAGTCTTCAGGATTACTAGAAACTTCCCAACAGGCTTGTTGAGCCGGTTGGAGCTAAACTCTGCAGGACAGGTGCCCTCCAGGAGCAAGGTTCCCCACCATTGAACTAACGGAACGGACAGGCCTAAGTACACATAGAGAGAATAATCCAGTTAAACCGAATCGGGTGAGAGACTAAATAACTAAAGACAAACACAAGCAATGAACACAGAAGACAAAACCAAAACAAGGAAATACTGTGACAATGTGGGTGACAGAATATCATAAAGATGTTTGGAGACTAAAAAATCAAACACACATCTTTTTATCCTTAGTGTAGTCTCTAAACTTCTCAGAACCGTTCTGTTTCCATGTGCTTCTTTGTCGTCTCAACATCTAGTCATATTCACATCTCTTCTGGGCTGTCATTGTCTGCTTTATACACTATTCAGTCATCCATAAAATATTCAAAATGTATTTTGGTTATTGCTTCCACACGTGTGTTTATGTGCTGTATTTTGACTAATGAGTGTGATTCCTGTCATTCCACACAATGTGTCCACACAACTGATGATAAAGCAGTTTAACCTGCTGCCAGACAACACGTCTCTCTCTCTCTCCTCCCACCTGCTCGCAGGAACTTGCAGCATGAGTGAATATGTCCTGTCGTGAGGTTCAGACGCTCACCTCACGTTATCTACATGGGAAAGAGGATTCCCTTTATCATCTGCTTTCTATTCAAAATCCTTCGGAGAAAATAGAAAGAGAGGGAGCATGCGGTCCCATGAGCACACTACAGATGGACACATTGTCATGGGTTCTCATTATCAGGTCCAGCGTACTGACTGCAGTCATTGTAAAGGACGGGGAGTGAAACGAGAGAGGCAGAGTTTTGTAGCTCCGCCCCTCACAGTGACTGTAAAGTAGAGCTGTGTGATTGTAATGTGTCAGTCGTCTGTGATCGCAGTCATGGGGAGTGGTAAAGGTGTGCAATGCTGCTGCGGCTGGGTTCTTGCTAAATGCTGCTGCTGTTGTCATATGCCGGGTGAGTCCCACAGACTCTCTTCTACATCTGATGCCGTTCACTGACATAGTCAGCCACAGTTTGTGGCTTCATGGAAACGGTATTTATCATTTGCACATTGCTTGTTGCTAGTTTCGGTGTCTAATAACATTTGAAGTTTTGCTCAGATGTCAGATTAAATGTTTGGACACACTTGACTGAATATACAGCACGCTTCTCTTCCCTTTCTTATCTGTAGTCTAATGCAGAAATGCTTTGAATAATGATTCAATTATTGAGTAATGATACAAATTATATTTCAAATGCTTTGTTTGAATGTCTTTGCACTTTTTAGCCTGCACATGGGCTCAATGTTTAGAGCTGAAAGTGAATTTTCAATATTCCACAAGTTATTTTGGTCATAACTTCATTGGAATACTTTTATTTTATATCATATCATAGTTTTGTTGTAGTTTCAGTAGTGCTACATGAGGAGGTGTGTCTAGACTGGTTGTGTATGGAAGTTGAATGTTTTGAACGTTGATGGGTAGCATACATAAATTTGCCTTTTAATATTAATAGTTTAGGTTAAACAGCGCAAAACTCTGCACTCATACTTTCTGCAAAGCTCATGTTAATCTTGAGTACTTACAGAATAGTATCGCACCATTCAATATCTTTAGTCTCTTAAATTCACATAAAAAAAAGACAGATTATTTCCGAAAACATGCGTACATATTGCCAACAAAACACAGACATATGACTCAGTTTCACAACCGCGTGCGATTCATGTCGGGCATCTTTTAGCGCTGGGACCGCCCCATATATCGGTTTCAAACGATCTCCAAATCCAGCGTTATTTACACCGTTTATTTGACATCAATCGCTGAAATGCCGTGAACAAACAAACACACAACTTCTCTCTCTATCGCAAGAGTAACGAGCTGCCGGCACACAGCGCAGCCAATCTTGACGCAGTGCAGCCAATCTTGATGGTAAGTGGGTCTTCATATCGCTCGTCGGTTGACGCGTGGGTAGCACTTCCTTTCGCCTTGCCGATGGCGTGCTTTTCTGGGAGAATTGCCCAATAAGGGACTAAAAAAAGGTGTTATGAAACGTTCTGAAACCAATAGGAAGGCCGGGGGAGTGTATCTAGCACAGAAATACTACTTCATACGTCCGACTCTTTTTTTGAGAAGTTGACCATGTCCAGCATGAGAAGACAGCACATTTAACAGTGTAAATAAGTCAGAATGCATGAAGGTGGGGAATGCGTGGATTTTTTAGGCTCATTTTAGCCTTATTTAAAAAATCTCGTAATGTGAAAAATCTAACACCAACACTGTATATCCTTATATATAAACTGTGCAGTTAATTAATAAAAATGCTTTTTACAATAGTTTTAAACAAAGTGTTTGTGAAGCTATACTGTATGTCTAATACGTGACATCACGCATAATTCATTTTCTCCCTTATGTCTTTCACATGTCTTGTTTTAATCCTTTTATCCAATGTGGAGACAGTGTGTCGTTTGCGTTCTCTTGTGTCTTGGGTAGATTTGGGTTTGTTTGCCTCTGTGTGTGTGTGTGTGTGTTTGCGTGCCTGTGTGTTGATGATGATGGGGTAAAGTACCTCGCAGCTCTTGACTAATGTAGACTAAAGTGCTTTCTCTCACTGATTAACTCAGAAAGCCTCCCTGCCGAAACAGAGCACAAAAACACGATCTCTTTCATGTACATCACATAGGTTACAGACCCAAAGGCATGTTTACTGGATGAATTTATGATTTCAGGTGCTTTAGTGACATTATTCTAGAGTTTGGGTTGCTAAAATGTATTGTAAAACTGTACACAGGAGATAGGATATTTGCATACTCACTTTTTTGTTAGTGTCGAGCTATGTTTACCTGAGGTCAGGTGCGCAGCAACATTCCCAGGCCACCGAATGCATCTTGACACTGCTGTGTGTACAGAATGAGGGCTGAAGCCCACCCATATAACTTCTGCTGGGCCTTCTGAAGTCAAGCGATTGCTTTGCACGCCGATACTTAAGTATTTAAGAGTTCAGTGAAGTCTTTTGTGTGCAGCATCAGCAGCCAGGTGGAAGGCATGACCTACACTGCTGAGATGATGCTTGTGAGAAAAGATCGCTGGAATGTCTTCATTGCATGATTTATAGTTCTTGTAATGTTGTGATAAGGGCTCCAAGCATTTAGCATTTAAGTTGCAGGGATCTTAAAGCAAGAATTGTGTATTGTCACCCCAGATATATTTACCATCTTAGTTTACTTTTAGCATGCTTTAAGAGCTGTTTCTCTCTTTATTTTCATGTTTGTGCAAGTTACTTTACAAAAGAAGTACTGTACATCAAAGGCCCAGAATTCCTACTGTAGCTCTGGTTCTGATGAAAAGAGTCATGTGAAATACACAGCACAAAGAATAACTCTGTTCAATTTTATTTTATTTATATAGCGCTTTTCACAATTTTACAGTTGTATGGATTGGCAACCAGAAGCAGTCGATTGTTTAGTTACATTATTACAAAAAACATTGTATTTAAATAATACGTATATCAGTTATGATCATTAATATCAAGATTACTTTCCCTGGTTTATTTACAATAATGTGCAAAGTATCAATCCGATATTAGACATCATGGTTAAAAATATCACGGTAACTGCCGCTGAGATATTTGCAATTTTATAATGTTTAAAGTATCGACACAATAGCAGTAAACATGGTCAACAATAGACGATTATTGTCAGTACTGGAAATCTAAATGCACAATATACCTGAATATTTTGCAATACCCTAACACGGAAACAGAATGTATATGTTAAATTAAGTGAAATACATAATTCAAGTAAACTGTAAGAGGTTTATCGATTGTAAAATCCAAGAAACAGTGTCAGCAGTCACTGGGTAATATGTGGAGACAAAAATGTGAGGACCAGTTCTCATCTGGCATATTAACAAAAGACTTCTTCAGCTACAAAGAGGATGAAAACGCCTTGTAAGATTCTACAGAACAGGCAGATAAGTGGAAAGATAGATTGTGGGGGCAAGACAGATGTAACTCTGATACTGTATAAAATGACTGGTACCATGATTAAAGTGTGAGGTCAGACCGCCCATCCCTGCTTCACTTAACTTGTTTCTGAGGTTCTTTGTGTTTTGTCACAATCAATGCTGCCATCAGAACATACCTAACATTCAATTGCAGCAGGCATAAAAACCATCACCCTTGTTAAATAATCATGAAAAATAATCTGTTAATATGTACCTGGATATCTCTACCAAGGTCTGATTCTGAACTCCTGCAGTCTTGGACAAACAATTAAGCCCATATCCTCTTTTCATCAGAAGAGCTTTACTGGCTCTTTGAAGGTGGGATAATGTGAGGAAGTTTATACTGCTGTAATGTACAGTCAGCAGAAATGTGATTTGTGGCACAGAGAGAGAGAGAAACTCCTCACCTATGAATGGAATGCTGCTGGTCCCGCTCACATAAAGCAATGTGCGTAAAGTATTAGGATAAAGCCACGTCCTCTGAAGTGTGCTGGCTTTTGTTGACAGCAGTGGAATGTTAAAGCACAGACTCAATAGCAGATAAGAGAGTACACATCTGCCTGTTTGTTTCATTGAAGACCAAACTTTTAAACTCGTACCTGGTTTTCAGGAAGTTGTGTAAGATGACACATTGTTTGGCAGGCACTGTAAGGTCAACTGAAGTTTTATGAATGGATTTATCTCTTTTGTATATAAGCAGTTCTGACATGTTTAAGCAATACACAATTCAATTCAATTTGATTTACATAGCGCTTTTAACGATGTGCATTGTTCCAAAGCAGCTTTACAGGAGAAAATAAGAAAAAGTGAAATTCACAGAAAAGGTCAAACACAGCACAGTGCATGGTGTTTATAGAACAAGCAAGATCATTCTAGTAAATAATATCTAATAAAAGTTTCTGGTGAGCAAGAAAACACGGCCCTGTGGCAAGGAACCCATCTCCAATGATAAATAAATGGAGAAAAAGAAGCCCCTGGAGAAACCAGTCTCAGCCGGGAGGGCCGGGTCTCCTCTGACGTGTCACAGCTGCACTCATTGACTTGGATTAAACGTTACTGAGTAAATGGTTATGAAGAATAGGGAGATCTTAGTAGTTGTGATATAGGAAATCTCATTTGTGGAAACTGTCTAGGCCTAATTTTGTCTTATTTTGTAATCCATATCAGACAACAGAGGAATGTTATAAGCAGGGAAAATCGTAATGGCACACTTTAACTGAGTGCAGCTATAACTTCAAACTGCTGTCATGTGATGTAAATTTTGCATTAAATACTAAGTAAAGTAAATTAAGCATTAATGTGACAAGTAGTACGTCTTTGCTCTTTTTTGGTTAAGGAATTGGCTGAGCTGGAGCTGTGATGGTCAGGTGGTCACTTTGCACTTGGGTTGTGATAAAATTGCCTGAACTGGAGCTGTGATGGTCAGTCAGTCCGCAGGCTTTCGCTGGAGGATGGCACGAGATGTTCAATGGAAATGGCTTAATCTCTAGTAAGGGATGGGCGTATGACGTTCATCTGTACCTGGTGTAACCTCTCCCTACCTCGGGATGGGCATCCCAAGGCAGGGGCGGAAGGCAGAACGAGAATATCTAGCATAGCTGCTATTCATTAATTATTTTATTTATTTTGCATATTACCCGTTAACTCTTTCCCCGCCAACCTTTTTTTTAAAAAGTGGCCAGCTTTGTCAAAGATTCCGCCCAGATTACACTCCGAACAATCATTAAAAACCGATAAGAAATATACGTTCTAGGTTCTGGGATTCTGTACTTTTTCCCCAAACGTGTGTTACAGCGCCACCTGCTGTACTACAGTACAAACACTGATTGCCGTAATAACTCGTCTTTGGAGGGAACCGTTTTTTTTAAATGACGAGATAACTTGTCAATGGCGGTGAAAGAGTTAAGGGAATGCTTGGCTGAAATGATGTCTCTGTAATCAATACACAAACTGTGGTGTACAGAATTGAAAACGATATGGAAAGCAAAAGTGAAAAGTGGGTCAAAAATGTGAATGACTTGTCTTTTATTGTTTTACTAGAAGCTAAAGTCTCTGAACCATCAGTCAACTTTTTACTGAATATTTGCAGTGATAATAGTAGCAGGTAAACAGGTTTACCGACCAGTCAGCCATTACGAGCGATAATATCTCTGTTATAGTGGTTGTTACACTATAGAATGTTTACATGGGAAAGATGTTACATGTTTTTCTGTAGCATTATTGCTGTTTTAATCAGTTGTTTGGTAATTGCCGTTTCACATACACATTTTTCACAAACAACACTTTGTCTGTTATGAAAAGTGTGACGAGGTGGGAGTGTCAGTCTTTCACAACACTACTGGAAACTCTGACTCATATAGATTGTGTTGAATGTGTTGTCTTGATAGTGCACCATTTTGAGCAGATTTAGTAATCCATGATGAAATATATAGCATTGAATAAGGACACAACCGATATATTGTGGTTGTCAGTTGTGAGTGGAACATATTTCTAGTTGATGTGATGATGTACACCTGTGGTTACTCAGCTGGACACCTGTGTGAACTTGAGGAACACTGACTTCATACATAAAGTCACCTTGAAACCATAATCTTTCATAGATGTATTTGCAAAAATGTAAAAAATGTCCATTAAAACAATAGTAAAAGCATAACTTTACATTACCATGGTACAACTTGTGAAGCTAAATGTACATGTGTTTGGTTTTGGGGAAATAAACATTTATTAAGTGTTATCTCAGGACTTGTTTCCTAAGTTTCCATAAAATAACACTGATAACAGGTTAAAGGCAAGGGCACAGCTTTTTGTTGTGCCAGGAAATGTTATCACTCTGATGTCATGTATAAACAAAGTGAGTGAACTTCACTTAATCTCCCGCCTTGTTGTTTTGTTTAGTGGTGTTTGCTGTAGTAAAGCTCAACAATAAGGTTTATTTGTTTTTCCTGACATCTTGTACAAACCTCCTATGTCAACCTGCTAGCAAAGGTTATTTTAGTTCACTAAAATAAACACTTTGAAAACGTTTAGGTTTATTGAAATTAAATGTAATATTGGCCTTAAAATTATTAAACATTTTTTAAACGTTGCCTCAGAAATAAACAGAGATATGTTTAAAGCACTTCATTTATAATAATAATAAAATAAAATGAATCTTATATAGCAACAAACAAAATAAACAAATGAATAATAAAATGACAATAGAATTACAATAAAGCTGCAAGCAGCAATTACGGGGGCCAACTTATAACATAAATATTGTGGCATATTTTAATTGGCAGTGTTTGTAGTAATATTCATCGCTTCACTGAAGCCGTGTTTGTAAGCTTTTAAAACTTGCCTGATAGATCAAGTGAGCTTAGTTCTGTGGTTACTGTAAACCCCACTTATGATATATTGTACAATGATGGAGGGACCTGATATATCTACTGTGGAGTTAGTATAGACATACTCATTGTCTGCATACAGTAGCACTGCAACACTGCATAGCAGAGTAAATATGCCTTATCAACCACATTGAAATGTCCTGGCACCACCCACAACACCCTATAGCATCATGAGATACAGCAACAAGGAGTTTAATATGTGTCGGTTGTACTTTTGTATAGTAGATATGTTTAAGCCTAGTTCATGTTTGAAGTAAATGTAGTCATACGATCGAGACACTACGCTCTGTGGAAATGTGATTTGGCCACTGAAAACGAACAAAGAGCACTCTCTGTCTCTTTGGAGAAGTGTGTGTGTAAATGGCAGAGCCTAATAACTGCCCTCATCAGACCCTCTCTTCACTCCACACATAATCACACACTCACAAGACTGTTCGCTGTCGTCAGCCAGTGCCTGTGTTACGCAGGTTTGCTCTTCAGAAAGCACTGCAACCCTCAACATAGACATGCCCAGTCACACACAGCGCCTGTGAGCACAGCAGCGTGATTACGAATGATACTACGTACTGCATTGTTAGAGTGGAAATCTCAGTCTTTTTCATGAATTCTCACACAGGATCCTTCGAGCTGTACTTAAGACAGGCAGAGAAGAGAGGTTGTTTTTAAAGGCCTGCATTCATATTGTCAAAAGAGCCGCTTTGACACTCGCTTACACTAAGCTGAGCTGCTGTCTGTCTAGTGTACTGTACCTACCCACCTGTTTCAGTCACAAGTGCTGTGAACAACTATTGCAAGGTCACTTTCTCTAATAAGTCATCCATTAAAAACCTACAGTCCCTACTCAACACACACTTGACACACACACAAATATGTCATCAGCACGCTGCAGATTTTGAAAGTTGTCTGTTAAAGTATACATAATAGTTATAATAACTTAATTTGATATATCGCCTTTAAAAGTAGCATCTCAAAGCGCTTTACGTAAATAATGCAAAGTAGAATTTAGGTAACAGAAATTCAAATTATAACATAATGGAAACTATTAAAAAAAACATAACAACAAGATAGTAACAAACAAAAACAAACAGAAATGAAAACAAGAAATTATACAAATCGCATAATATACATATAATAATACAAAACAAATATAAATAAAGACAACATACATTTGTCACATAAAAGAAACCCTAAAAAAGTATGTTTTAAAAGATGTTTTACAAATATTTAGAGATTCTGTGTTTCTTATCTCAGAGGGCAGGGAATTCCTTAATTTTGGGGCCAGTGAGGAAAAAGCCCTGTCGCCCATAGTACTTAATCGAGTTGCCGGAACAGTAAAAAGAACAGCTGCGATAGAACAGAGTTTTCATACTGGGGTGTAGGGTACTAAGAGCTCTGACAGATATTGAGGAGCTAAATCATTTAAGGCCTTATAAGTCATCAGGAGAATTTTGAAATCAGTTTGAAACTTGACAGGAAGCCAGTGCAAGGTTTCTAAGATAGGTGTAATGTGAACTCTTGCGCTGGTACTAGTCAAGATACGGGCAGCAGAATTCTGCACCAATTGTAGTTTCCTGAGGGTGGCTTTTGAGACTCCAGCCAACAATGCATTGCAATAGTTAATTTGGGAAACACTAAAGTTTTGATTAACTTTTCAGCACCGAAAATGTCAACATGGAGTAATCTGGCAATATTTCTTGGATGAAAAAGCATACTTTAACTGTGTTAAGAGCATGAACATAAAATGTTAAGTTAGCATCAAAAATCACCCCCAAATGTTTTAAAGTAGTTTGAAACTGTATTACTGAGGCATCCACATTGAGGTCCAAAGGCTCAGTTTTACGTAATTGGTGAGGTGAACCAATGATCATCACTTCAGTCTCATCACTATTAAGACTATCACTATCATTTTTTATCTCAGAGATACAGTGTGAAAGAAAAGAATAAGCCTATTTTACATCAGATTTTGAATGTATGAATATCTGGGTGTCATCTGCATAAAAGTTTAAGCATACGAGGTCCAGTTGAATGTTGAACATTGTCAAGAGGAGGGGGGGCTCACATTGAACCCTGAGGTACACCCTGAATTAGTTTAATTTAGTCACCCCTACTCTCCAAAGTATTTTGATTACGCTAAATTAAGGAAGAACCAGTGCATTGTCTCACATGATGCACAGTGATGAGAGGGTAAATGAAAGCATCTGGTGCTTTACAATGTCCATCAAAATCATTCGCGCGATTCGGGCCGCAAGTAGGTCTATCGCGTCTGTGCAGTGACTTAACATGTAAATCACTTGTGCTTGACGTACCATTCGGCTTTGGTCTGAACACAACATTACTGTGTGAGAGGAAAGAAGATATATGATTGAAAAAATATATGTGAGCTTTCCTGTAGCTCAGTGGTAAGAGCATGGGGGGATCCCAGGGGATCGCACATACTTAGTAAACAAATGTATAGGATAATGAAATGTAAGTCGCTTTGGATAAATGCGTCTACCAAATGCATAAATGTAAATATTAAGGGAGAGGTTATACACTGCTAGTGTAGTGTTAAATAATGTTTCTTTAGCTGTAGGGTGATTTTCTTTTATTCAAAATAATATGATCAATTCTGTTTGCAAAAGTTACACACCATCCTTAATTTCCATTTACCTCTGAATATTTATGTAAAATTTTTACATTTGTGATTTCTTTATTTTTCAGAAAACTATGCAGTTAGCGGTCCAGACGGAAAGACAGAGTCAGTGGTCACGCTACAGTCCCAGCCATCCCTGAACTCTCTCCACAGCAGCTCTGCAGGACCCAAACGCTCAGGGAACACACTGAAGAAGTGGCTGACCAGCCCCGTCCGGCGCCTCAGTCACGGCAGCAACATTAAAAAGATCCCCAGCAAACAGAAGCAGAAACGTGAAGGGCGCAAGAGCATTGACATGGGGCCGCCCGAACTACAGGATGATGCTGTGGAGGAGGTGACTCATAACTATTTCAACCATTGGACCAAATCCTTTAAATGATATAAATATTTTCCCTCTATACTCAAGCCACTATAATGTCTATAAGGGCTTGACGAACATTTGATTTCTCAGCCTCTCCAATCGTGCTATCGTAAAGTTTTTTTTCGTAATACATATTCATCCCACATTAAAACAATTCCACAAAACAGAGATATTTTACGTCTGACAGCCTTAACAGTGGTGACCATGGACGGCATCTTTAGCGTCAGAAACGATTCATAAGCTCTACTTCATTCACCATCTCTCATTTTTTCGCAACCATGGCCTTAGGGAGAAAAGTGGTCCTGTTGTTCTGTGGGCTGGACTAATGATTTATTAAAGGCTGCTGTGGCCCCAGCCGATCAGAGGGTGATGATTTGCCTGACTCTTTTAAGCTCTCTGCCATATAATGTGTTGCTACAAAAGAGCCTCTGTGTGAACACCACCACAATGAGCCACATTACCCATGACTGCTGTATTCCAGAGAGACGGCACATTCCTTATATCAGAACATATTGGCACTTAACTGAGAATGTGCCGTTACAGTGATGTGGTTTCTGGTTAGTTTAGAGTGATTGAGTCTTGGATCTGAGAGGGTAACACAAATGTGATTATAACATTTATTGCGGATTTGCTTAACGAATTACTCTTACTGTGTCCAGAGAGTGCGTAAAGAAGAGAGAACACTGTCCAAATCAGGGATGCACAGCGGAGGAGAGGAGGAACCGGAGGATGAGTCGCACACCCCCCTGCCTCCCCCCATGGAGATCATCCAAAACTCTTCAGCTCAGGAGGAGAAGGTAGGCAGACAGGGTTCAAGGGGAGGAGCTCAGAGATTGTAATGTCACCAGAGGCGGACAGAGTACACAGCTTCATTACTTGAGTTAAAGTATAGATACCCCTGGCTAAATTTTACTCAAGTACAAGTAAAACTACTACAGTCAGATGTCTACTTAAGTAAAAGTACTTGAGTATCAAGAGTACAAGAGTAAACTTTCTAAATATTGCATTACTACTGCCACAGTGCTTACATTTATGTACAGAAACATACTACATGGAGTTATGAAAAATGTTAATGTTAATACCTTGGAGAATGTAAAAGGAATTGAAAGTAAAATCAAGTCATTTTCATCTTTTACCATGTTGCTTTATTTAACATTTTAACATTTATAAAACATATGTGTGACAACTCTGTGTGTGTGTGTGTGTGGGTGCGTACTCTTGAGGAGAAGTTCTCAAAATTCTGTGAATGAACTGATCCCCTCCTTGGGGTGAAAAACAAACCTGCTATGCTCAAATGCCTTTCACACGCTGCAGAAGCTGGCAGGGCTGTGTTGAGCTTTAGTGAGAGGTTACGCACAGCTGGATAGGGGGCCAGTGTATTCATTCCTTCAACTTTAGCGGCTAGATATCCATCAAGTTGCTTACTTGTCTCAAACTAGACGCGGTAGACACGAATTTGACGCTTTATCCGCGTTTGGTGTGAACGCAGCATGATTCAATATTAGTTTTTAATATTTGTTGATGCAATAAATGCCCTGCTTGCAACTAGCATAGCGGCAACCTACTACGACTTTTACATTTTTTGTAAGGTAGAAAAGACGTTTAGTACTCAAGCTCAGACTAGAAAAGATACATGTTATGCTCTCTCTATTTGTTAGGGGCATGTCAAAACATTAATCTGAAAGGACTTCAGTTGATTATCTATGTCACACGATTAGCTTGCCTCAGCTTATGCTAACTATTGTCAGGGCAAAGTTAGCCATCTGAATGGCTAGCTACAGCTGGCAAATTGGCAGGTGCATTGTGGCTTCTACTACTCAAACGTAACCGAGAATGTAAAAAGCTGCAGTATCGAAGCTAGCCAATCATTTAGGGCACTTTTCTGTAGCTAGAATATAGCTTCGAAATGTAAGGAAGTTTATTTCAATGTACGTACTGTGACATCCTTCCGCAAGTTGGAGGATGAATTTTTGTAGGCGGAGATGAATTTCTGTTTTGGTAAACGCAGCAAACACTTGAAGCGAAAACTATCATTAACTTGTTCAGAAAAATTAAATAGTCTGTCGCAGTGGGGCCACGGGTTGGCACATTCCCGGGATGGACCAGCTCCGTCTTCTTCATCCATCGTCTGACCATGGAGTTGACTTTGGCAGAAAGCTGAAGGGGATTGCTGATAGGCTGTCCCAATCAGTGGCGCCTGCACAATCCAATCACGTTTGAGAGGGAAGCAACAAATTGAAAAAAAATAATTTATCCTTTTATTTTATTTTTAGAAGAAGTAACGGGTACTCACTGCTATGGATAGAAATGTAGCGGAGTAAAGAGTACAATATTTGCCTCTCAAATGTACTTGAGTAAAGTTATAAGTACTCCGCAAAAATGATACTCGAGATCCCTCAACATTGTACTTAAGTACTGTACTCAAGTAAATTTACTCCGTTACTGTCCGGCTCTGAATGTCACAGGGGTCAGCTGAGATTACATACACTGTCACTCATCATGTGTTTATTACCGTCTCCACCTGCCTCCCTCACACACTCCCTAATGTCGGCAGCATCCAAAACTCATTGGGTGGAGACTTTCTCTCTTTTCGTCAACTAATTACACATTTAACCTGTTTGTGCATGTGTAGTGAAACTCTTTCAATGAAACTCTTTATCTGCTTGGGTTGTGCTTTACAAGAGCCATTGTTTTTACTTACACCTCAAGAAAAAATGTCCAGTCATACTTCATAAGCAGGGTTTGGGAGTAATGGATTATATGTAATGGCGTTACGTAATCAGGATACAAAAAACTAGTTACCTTTTTGTAAAAATTGGGGATGATATTAGGATTACAATGATTTCGCTTAAAATGAATTAAATCAGTATATTGGCATACTTACACAATTTACAACTACATGACATTTTCTTAAATAGATTTTTAAGAAATCAAATCCAAAGTAAATCAATTTAAATATGTGAGGAATCCAAAAGTAAGTAGATTACATTATTTTTATATTTTGCTGCTTGGATTAAGTTACTGAATACTTTTTTTTTTTAATGAAGTAATTTGTAGCTGAAATTTTAATTTTAAAAGAAACCCTCCCAAGTCTGTTCATAAGAAAACAATGCATTTATAATGTGAAACTGTAATTACATAGAATTTTACTGTTTTTTCAAACACAGTGAAATACAGTAATACTTTTTACAAGAAACGTGTTATTTTATATGCCCCAAAAAATAAGTTTTTCACAGTAAAAAAACTGTCAAATTACATAAAAATATTTTTTACATTCTAGCTTTCGTTTTATTCAATGCATTTTATCCCTGTGCCAAACTCGTCTTGACCCTAAAAATGGCCTAATTCTGTTTTAGCGAAATGTAATTATTTTGTTCTTTTTGGGGCATTACACGGACATGTTCTTAACTTGCGTGCATGCTTCTTCTCAAAGCAAAGCTTGATAAAGTGAGCTAAAACCTCATGCTGGGCACTTGCCCTTCTGATCTGCCTGTGTGTTTCTCTCTCTCTCTCTCTCTCTCCTCCTTTGCTAATGTCTCTCTTCCTGACCTGCTGTCATGTAGTCGTCTGTGCTTCTGGCTTCACGGCAGAGCTCGGCTGACGTTCCCAGCGCCGCTGAGCTTGTCAGTGCTATAGAGAAACTGGTCAAAACAAAGATGGTGAGTTAGTCATGACCCCGGCCCTGTTTTCCCTCTCCTGGCTCAAGCAAGAAGATTTGATCTGATAACCCCGTTTTTCCTCTTTTCCTCCCTGTTTTCTGTTGACCTGAGGCAATCACTGTTAGAGATCTTTTGCACTAGTGTCATGTGCACCATGACACCACATGCTGAAACATCTCTTTTGTTCTGTGTGGGTCTGTTTATGTTTTTTTATTACAGAGACGCTCGGGCTGTACACATGACCTTGTTCATGAAGTCCAGGCAGACTTGTTATATTCTGTGGTGGATGTAAACATGCTGATCTGTGCTGTGCAGATAATGCAATTGTGTCATAAGAGATCTCCATCAGCTTTTTTGTGATTAAATAATTACTTTTCATCAAAAAAAGCTATTACGACATTTACTTTTCATTACATGCAGTATTTCTTAGTGAATCTGAATATTCAGCTGGAAATAATGAAGGACGGGATATAAGTTTAGCCTCCAAAAGGTTGGATCCTAGATTGGATTACGACACATTTTTATAGCTGGGAAAACAATTCAAACAGTTTTGGAAAGGTTCCCCTCATTTTCGTTTCTCCTACAGTTAGTTTGCTGTTGCTTTTTCATCTTTTGTATGTTTTTTTCGTGTATGCACGTCTAGCCTCTGACCAGAGGATTTCGTTTTTGTTATCGCTCTAGACGTTGGAGCCGGGGTCGTACCCAGGATTCAACCCAGTAAACCAAGCGGAGCAGAGCCCCACACCACCCAGAAACCCTGAGCAGGAGCAGAAAGCCAAAGCACTGCGGGGACGCATGTAAGACACATAAACCTCTCTCTTGAGTTTGTCTAGGACGTTTTCAAAACTACTTAAAAAATATCAAAACTAGCAAAAAACAACTACAGTCATGTGTACTAACTAATTAAGTGGAAACAATAAACCTTTTTGTTACCTTTAACCTGTATTTTAATTCTTGCATTAAAAAGTGAATTTACATTGCAGTGATTGATTCCACACGTTTTGACAAATTGCGGAATTTATATTTGACTGACATACTTGACACAATTTATATTTGATATAAACTGAGAAAGAGTGATGAGACGGAGTAAGCTGACTTTTTGTGAATTAGTAAATAGTGAAGAAAAATTCAAAACAAATAAAAAAGAGGAATATTTGATATTTGGGTCATTTGGGCCGGTTTTGATTGACAATGGGGTATTTTCTGTTTTGTTAAGCAGATCTGGCAACCCTATTGGTAACATGACTGTTTGGTTTAAGGCACATTATGTACAATATTTGAATTAACATATCACAAAAAACACTAACTTAGCATAAATATTTTGTTTACTTGTGCACTTACATTATCCCAAATGTTTCCGAAAATGTTTGAATCCCGAAAAATTCACAATTGATGCTGCGTTCGAGACAACTTGGGTTTCGGATATTATGATGTAAAATATCCTACCTCAATCCGTTCCAGTTAACCACGCGTCACATTCGCATGTTGACCACGTGATGTCAGAGAACGCTGAGAGAACGTTATTTGGTAGCTATTCAAACGTAGGCATTTGTTCATAAACAGTTTCTGGGTATATTAACGTTCATGTTCATCCAGTTGTAATAATAGTTTAAAGTTTTTTTACGGTTCACATAAGGTTGCCAAGTGCTATTCGCCATCTTTTCCGAGACGTCAAATGACACGCTTAGGTTGGTGTTGTAGGTCAGTGCTGTTCATAGGTTGGAAAACCGACTTAATTTGCCGTTCCAGACGTTCACTTCAGGGATTGAGGTTGGCAATACCCGAAATCCGAATTGTCTCGAACGCAGCATTAACCAAGGTATCATGCTGCATCTTTACCTGTCATTAGCGTCATCTCCGGATTATCCTCCGTTTCGACTTTTATTTCCGGAGCAGTAATCGTGAAAGAAATGTAAAAGCAGTACTGTTGAGTCGCTTTAGGCGCTGCAAAGCGTGATAAAGTGAGAAAAGCTTGATAAAGCGTCTAGCGCACCACTTTGCTGGTTAACGTTATAACATAATTGTTTTAAAACTTCGTCATCCATAAACATGATTTGTGAGTGCCACCAGATTGATCTCAATCATCAATGAAGGTTAAAAACAACAAAATACCACAGTCCTTCACAGTGTCATCAAGCTACGCCTTTACTGTTTCGCTAATCTAACCTATAGTGGCGAATCCTACATACTGTGCCTTTAAAAACGATGGTTAACGTTTTCTAGTCTTTAATCTTTTCTGCTGCTGAAAAAAGAAACATCTGCGACATAACGGTCAGGTCTCTGATAGTCCACTCTATAAGTCCTCTGATAGATCTGGAACGATGTCTTTATTATCTTTTTTTCTTTAGTGTTAATGTTGCGGTAATAATATCATTGGTATATTTTCTTCTTGACCTTCTGCAATTGGCTTTGTGTTTCAGGTTTGTGGTGAATGAATTAATTCAGACGGAAAAAGACTATGTGAAGGATTTAGGCATTGTGGTCGAGGTAAGAACAGAGAATCTCTGTCAACTGTTCTTCATGCAATAAGTAAATGCATATTTAGCATGAGCATGTATTTGTTAGGCTAATCCTTCTACATGAGACAGTATTGTATTGTGATGTGTTTGTTTTTGTCTGTCTGCCCTGAAAATAAAAGCCATTTGCATCTACGTCTTCATATCCTTGAACATTATCTGCCGTGTCATTACTAGTTTGCATTGCTATAAGACGCCATCAGAGTTTCATTGTTTACTTGTTATTTATGGTGCTCTTCATTATCTCTTATTTCTGCCGTGTGGATTACTCTTGGTTTTCATGTGTGTTTGTTTTGAGCTGTCTCTAATGTGCTTGATGTTTTTTCTAAAGGGCTTTATGAAGAGACTAGAGGAGAAGGGAGTTCCCGATGATATGAAAGGGAAAGACAAGATTGTCTTCGGAAACATTCACCAAATCTACGACTGGCACAAGGAGTGAGTTCTCACGAAACAAAGAGACGTTTATCTCCTAAAAAGAAAATGAGCGAAATTAGATTAATGCTTTATTGCTTTTGCTTTCTGAAGTTTCTTTGTGGGTGAACTGGAGAAATGTCTTGAAGATCATGAGAAGCTGCCTGCGCTGTTCAGTAAACATGTAAGAGCGTGTATTTGTGTGGGAATATAAGAGTGTGTATTTGTGTGGGAATATAAGAGTGTGTGTTTGTGTGGGAATATAAGAGTGTGGGTTTGTGTGGGAATATAAGAGTGTGTGTTTGTGTGGGAATATAAGAGTGTGGGTTTGTGTGGGAATATAAGAGTGTGGGTTTGTGTGGGAATATAAGAGTGTGTGTTTGTGTGGGAATATAAGAGTGTGGGTTTGTGTGGGAATATAAGAGTGTGTGTTTGTGTGGGAATATAAGAGTGTGGGTTTGTGTGGGAATATAAGAGTGTGGGTTTGTGTGGGAATATAAGAGTGTGTGTTTGTGTGGGAATATAATAGTGTGGGTTTGGGTGCCAATGGATCAGTCATGAAGTTTTTGTATTCATGCAGGAGAAACGGCTTTACATGTATGTGATTTACTGCCAAAACAAACCTAAATCTGAATACATTGTTGCCGAATACGATTCATACTTTGAGGTAAGCCAGACTTTAGATCATCAGTTTATGTGTGCTTTCATCGACTCAAGATGATGTGTATCGTTTGTCGCTTCACAGGGGATTCAGCAAGACGTCAACTCGAGACTGACCGTCAGTGATTATCTCATTAAACCCATTCAGAGAATTACTAAATACCAACTATTACTGAAGGTAAAGTGAAACAAGTATTGGTGACCCTGGATCACAAAACCAGTCTTAAGTAGCATGCAAACATTTTTAGTAAAAGACAAAAATACATTGTATAAATCAAAATTATAGATTTTTCTTTTATGCCCAAAATCATTAGAATATTAAGTAAAGATCATGTTCCATGAAGATATTTTGTTAATTTCCTACCTTAAATATAAAAAAACTTTATTTTTGTGATTGGATGGCTTGCCACAGTGCCTCTGATTAACAACTTCAAAGACAATTTCCTAAATATTTTCGATTTTATTGGATTCCTGAGTTTTAAACAGTTTTATCTCAGCAAGGTATTGTCCTATTCTAACAACATCAATGCATCATATGTATTCATTATACATCAATAGAAAGCTTATTTATTCAGCTTTCATATTATGTAAAAATTTCGATTTCGAAAAATTCATCCATAAGACTGGTTTTGATGTCCAGGGTCACATTTACGGTTTATTAATCATATCTTATCTATGTATCTAATCAATGTAATATTTCTGTATTTCATTTTTAAGGACTTCTTGAAGTACAGTTTAAAGGCTGGGTTAGATTGTCAGGATATAGAGGTAAATTATTCTACAGTCCTTTCACATCTTCAGTACTTTCAGATTTCTGCGCAGTAACATTTCAAAATTGTAATGAATGATGGTGTTGTGTTTATAGGCAAAAGCTGAAACATTTGGTTTCTATTTCCAGAGGTCTGATAGTTTGCTCTGTGTTTGTTGATGTGTAACAGAAAGCTGTAGATCTGATGTCCCAGGTGCCCAAGCTGTGCAACGACATGATGAATCTGGGTCGACTGCAGGGGTTTGAGGTATTCTGAAACAAATAAGTGCTTAGGTCTACTTATAATGTAAGAATAGAAAAAACAAGATTTGGAAGGATCTGCCATTTTCTATCCTTATTTTGACTCTGTCTTTTAAAGCACCAGTGAAATGAAAAATTACAATTGCTATGTTTTTATGAAATATTGCAGCGTTTATAGTTACTAGAGTATTAGTGTCGGTCATTCTCTTTTTAAATACTTGTGGCTACATAATCTTTTATTAAACAAAAATGCACTTCCGCCCTCTAGTGACCATTCAACTCAAATGACGTATGTGAGACGTCTTGGGCGGAGCTCCCGTTAACTCCTCCCCTTCCACTGTTAGTCTGGCGTCAGTTCCATTTCAAAATGCAACGGTTGTTTTTACACATCCAATCAATTATACAGTTTGACTATTTTTCTCATCTGAAATTCCGTTTCACTCAGAAATGCGGCAGAATACGGAAGTAAAAACGAGTGCGGTATCACGGGACTTTAAAGAAGCTGTTGTTATAGGCGTGTCACCATCGTGAGATGGTGAGATGGTGGTCTAGTGGGTTAAACCTGTGAACTGGTAAATCAAAAGGTTGCTGGTTCGATCCCAGCAGACACCACCAATGTGTCCTTGAGCAAGACACTTTACTCCATGTTGCTCCAGGGGGTTCGTGCACTGTAAGTCGCTTTGGATAAAAGCGTCTGCCATTGACTAAATGTAAATGTAAATGTAAATGTCACATTCAAGACTCAGAGGTTAACGCCCACTGCTGTGATTGGCTAACATGTTTGCATAGTAAAATGCTGCTGTGATGTAGACGGTTCAACAAAAACAAACGTTACTGCGCATGCGCGCGTTTCTGGACTGCACTTGACTTCCGTTACACATTCACAAACAAGTGCCTGTAGATTTTTCTGATAACAATCAAAAGAAAAAGAGAAGAACCGTTTCTTGGCTAAACTTGTCTTTCCAATATTTTGTATTTATACCAAAAAAAATTATTTAGCTCAACCGCTAGATGTCATTGTACCATAAGCTTCCAGACGGCAGGACCCATTCAACAAAGTATTTATTCAACAAAATTAACACACAACAACATTCAACAAATCGCTTATTTAATGCAATTATTTTATAATGAAGTAATAATATGCATTAATATTAACATGCATAAAATAAAATACAAACAGTTATATAATTAGACACTTGCCAAACAGAAATTGGAGGTTAGCTGCAGTCCAGGCGTTCACATCCGATAAAACGGTCTAAACTCCCTGAACAATCTTTTGGTTAGAATTAATACTCAATGTCATACAAACTGTAACCGACAAATCAACGTGATATGGAGGTAAAATGGTAAAAACGTGACAGATCCCATAGCCTGTAGGCGGCACAGCATCGTCTTCTATGTTCTGTCTTTCTGAAAAGTCTGCATCTGTTATGTTTCAAAACAAATCCACAGAAAAATAAAGTGTCTTAAATCCACCATATGTGCTTTTTTGTTTGAACTCATGCCATGTACTCTATATTATCTTCTATTGTGAAATTCTGATGTTTTCGTATGTTCGTATGTTGATTTCCTTCAGGGAAAGTTGACAAGTCAAGGCAAGCTCCTGCAGCAGGAGACGTTCTTTGTGACAGAGCAGAACTCTGGCGTTCTGTCCCGCAGTAAAGAACGCAGGGTGTTCCTCTTCGAGCAGATCGTCATCTTCAGCGAGCTCTTACGGAAAGGCTCGTCCATACCAGGATATCAGTTAAAAAAAAGCATCAAGGTGAGCCGGTTCACCAGCGTCTCACTTCCATTTCAATTTGAAAGGACGAAAAAACAGTGACATCTCTAATCTAGGAAACATTCTTTTACGCATTGTATTTTTGTCAGACGAATCAGATTTCATGTTGTGTTGTGGGTTGTGGTTTATGAGGACGAACAAATTCCGGTGACCAAAGACACCTATTCATCATGACGCGTCTTTTATATTTTGTGTGCGCGCAGGTGAGCCGCCTCGGTCTAGAAGAGCATGTTGAAAACGACCCGTGTAAATTTGTGCTGTTGTGTCGCGGGTCAGCCGAACGCTTCACCCTCCAGGCGGCAAACACAGACGTTAAACAGGTCTGGGTTCAGCACATAACTGATCTGCTGGACCTACAGAACAAGTTCTTGGCAGGTAAGAAACGTATAAACTCTCCTCTGGAGCTGGTTCATTCAGATCAATAATGTCTTTGCGAATATCCATCCGCAGCTCTTCAGTCTCCGATCGAACATCAGAAGGAGCGGAGCGGCTCTCAGTCTCTGACCCGAAACTCGTCCAGCGGCGGACGTACGACTCAGTCCAACAGCAGACCTGGCTCTACTGTCTCACTGGGAGCGGAGAAACCATCTCTGTCCGGACGGAGCTCCACTCCGCTAAAGCTACCTACCTCCAACGGCAGTTCATGCCACGACCCGGACAGATACCACTCCCTCAGGGTGAGAACAACAGATTAAGCTTGAAAAGAGGTTTTTAGTATGAGTATCTGGCTATCTGTAAGCCAGAACGATGCATTAATCTGCTCAAAACATTCAGTATTTTGTTTGTTTTGTGTGTTTTCGGAAGCAGCATGACAGGGGCGGCTGTAACGGTACGTCTTCCTCAATGCTGGTTACTCAGGACTATAATGCACTGAAAGAGAACGAGATCTGCGTCATGCAGGGTGAGACGGTACAGATACTGGCCACCAATCAGCAAAACATGTACCTGGTGTACCGATCCGCCAACAGCCAATCACCGGCCGCCGAGGGCTGGGTACCGGGACACGTCCTGGGCCCGCTTACTCAAGGCCTCATAGACACTACTGCAGACTTAAACATCAAGTAAGTGTCAATCAACACTAACCGGAGCTCTGATTGGATTGTTTTTTTGAACACCCCCATCCCATTCTGTTGGAACTAACCTGGATGTTTCGGAGCCTTTTGCACAGGACATTTTGAGTTATTCTCGAGGTTTTCGTCCGGGCTAAACGTTTAAAAAGCGCAAAGAAAGATTATAAAAGGACTTTAGTGATCTTACATCAGTGTGGAAACGGACTCGTCTGGAGACTTATTTCATTTTTCTAACACCCTGCTTTTTATTGTTTCTTTGCTTTTTGTCGAGTTGTTTTCTGTTGTTTCGTGACGAAACAAAAAAGAAAGAGAAGGTAAAGAGAGGTCTTGTCGCTCCGTCGGCCTGCTTGTCATGGTGGAGAGCGCATACTGATGTCTACGGACGTTTTTTAATAGGTTGTGTATTTGTTTGAAATGTATTTTTGTATAGTATTTTTTGTTGTTTTATTTTGTTTCGTTTCTTCTACAGGATCTCATGTCAACCACTTACTGTAAATACTGTTGGTTTGTTTACTGTTTCTAGCACATTCCTGTAAAAAAGCATTTTGCACTATTTAAGTGAACCATTAATATTAAAAAGTCAGGTTTGTGCAATAGAAATATAGTTGCAATGTTGTAGTGTAACTATTAATTTTAATTGTATTATATTGAATATGTAAAATAAAATTTGGACATGCGCACGACTTAGTCAAGTGGATCCTGTTTTATTTTATGTTTATTTATTTTATTTTATTTTTTAAGTAAAACTATTTGTTAGTATAAATATAGCTACAGTATGGGAATTGTGTAAAAGAGACGTACTAATAGACCCCTTAGGACATCAAAAGTCTTGTTTGCAGTGTATGATGTGCCTTATTTTGATTTAAGTTCATTTTTGTTTTGGTATTGTAGTCTATAGAACAGTTATTTTGAGTTTGTACTAACCTCACCAGTCCTATCAGTAAAGGTTTGTGTGTGACGCAGTGTTTTTTAAAAAATTTAGTCATATAAGACTTTTTTCTTCTGCAGAACACAAAAGAAGTCACAGTTTGGGTAGTTGACATATACACCGTTTGTGTCCTATAGTGTGACATTGGGCAAAGTTTTTGAAAAAACTAACAATACAGATAAGTCTCTCTTATGCTATGTATTAAATGTGAATATATGTAGTATGAAATAATATATTATTAATAGTAAATAGTTCTACATTTAAGCAGTCACACGATAGGACACGGTTTATGGTTTACGGTTTACATTTACTACCCGTTGACTTTCACAGCATCACAAAAAACCTCAAGACTTTTCTCAATATATCTTCTTTTTGTGTTTCACAGAGGAAAGAAAGTCGTATACAGGTTTTAAATGACATTAGAGTGAATAAAATATCTTGATTTTACTTTAACTGTGCAAATTACACACAAACCATGTGTCCGCTGTGGTGTAAGAACTAAAAAAAGATGAATCAATGCCTGATAACTTTTTTCTTTTCATAATTTCCAAATCTATTTCCGATACTTTAAAACTGAAATGCCCAAAATTGCATTGAGCATTTACAGTAACGCAGATAATCTGAATGTTATTGCATTAAATCACAGAATATCAAACCATTTGGCATGTGCAATGACTTAACCAACAGGAAGAGAATGATCGATAACTATTTTGACTGTTTCTTTTTGTGCACCCTGACCCTCAAGAACCCTTCCCCTCAATAACTTTCATTTGCTTCTCCTCACTGTTCCAATGGCACAGTTATTTGTTGGTTTGACGGGTTGATGTTTTAACACAACAGGAAGTCTCTCTCGTGGAACACGCTTCGCGCTCGTAAGCGTGCTGAGAAGGACAGTGCACCTTTCAAAAGTGATGTAAAACTTGAGAATGGACTGCGTAAGCCAAAGGAAATTCTCAGCAGCAAGGTCACTGTGAAAGTGAGTAGGAGGGTGAGGGCGGTGTGTGAGTGCTGAACCCTCACCTGTGTTTCATGTGAGACTCACATCACATGGGTTTGTCCAATGACAGCATGACACGAGAGTCACACAACGTTTCTGCTTCCATT
This sequence comes from Triplophysa tibetana, assembly GCA_008369825.1. Classification (NCBI taxonomy): domain Eukaryota; kingdom Metazoa; phylum Chordata; class Actinopteri; order Cypriniformes; family Nemacheilidae; genus Triplophysa; species Triplophysa tibetana. The sequence continues at coordinate 22,727,126 of CM017902.1, forward strand.
TTAATATAAGTATGAACTTTTTTGTTAGACATGTTTACTGTGAGTTTTATGGTATGATCCACTCTTACTGAACATGGGAGTACAAACGCATGAGTTTGTGTGATTAGTATTAAAAAATTGTGTACTTATTTTTTTGTATCGTTTATGTTGTTTTAATGTTCAATTATTTTATTTTCTTACTGAATTAAACGTACTTTGAACAACCCTTGAAGTCAACATGACACTGCATTTACAGCCCAATATACTGAAATCGAAAGTATGTTTGAGGAAACAGAATACTGAATGAGAAAACTGCAATAATCTGATTGAAATTCGTTATTTTTTTACGAAGTGGCTTCACAATCTTATTCGTATGTTTTGGTTCGATTTGCTTTTGCAAGGGGAGGGGCTTCACTATTGCATTTTGTAATAATCAAACGTCTTTGTATGATTCACAATCATACGTAAATTAGCTACAAAATCCTTTGAAATAGATCATGGAAAGGTGTTAAGAGTGGAGGGATTGTAAAATTAAAGGGTTTGGTAATGTACTGTATATTGGATTATTTTTTTTATTCATGTTGACTTTAAGATTATTAACCAGACTTGATTGTGTCTTGTTGTGGATTAGAAACTCGATTTAAGCGTTTAGTTCTGTATTTTTGTATTCTTGTAATATACTGACCTGGATTTCTGTCAAAATATAAACTCGGTCCTGCTGTAATTTCGTGCTGTGAGGTGTTTAATGTCTCTCTTTCACCCTGAATCACAGGAGTCCCGCAGCTCAGATGAGTCCGACTGTGAGGGTGAACTGGACCCTAAAACTAGCATGGAGGTAGAGACACTGCGCTTAATGCATGCTGCCCTGTAGTCTCCCGTGAATAAATTAATTTGGTTCTATGTAAGGAAGGTTTTGATGACAAATACAGAAATCTGCTCACCTTTAAAATGAGCAAGGTTGTTTGCATTTGACATGTGCGGTAGGGTACAAACTATTTTGTTTTAAATGTATTGTGCATGTTGACGAGAGTAACCCTAGTATGCTTCTCATGCTGCATAGTACACTGTTAAACACAGCCATAGGATTTAAAACATTTTTGGGCAAATTTGCGCAAGTTTTGCACAAGATTATACCTTTTTTTAATCGTTTTTTTTTTTAAACTAATTTTTCAAAAATTAACACCAAAAATTAAGTAACATTTTAAGTACAATTTTGGGGAACTTTACAATTAAAGACTTGACGCCACAAAATTAAGTAAACATTTTTTTAAACACATCAGCGCATTAATCCCTTCGTGTTTTTTTACAATATGCACGTAAGGCCCAATTGCCAACGAAACACAGACATATGACTCAGTTTGACATACTGCGTGCAGTTCATGTCCGGCATCTTTTAGCCCAATAAAAGGAATAGGATCCCATTCTAAAACAAGTTTGTGCACTGGAGAAGTGTATCAAGCAAAGAAATACTACGTCATAAGTCCGAATCGTTTTTTTACAAGTGGACCATGTTAAGCATGAGAAGTCAGAACGTTTAACAGTGTAAAGTCAGAATGAACGTAATAACATCTTATCCGATCTTTAATATCTAGAATTACATTTTTTTGTTCAGGTCAATCGCATGCAGCAGGCCATCCAGATATTGTGTATGAATGTAGAAAATGTGTGCACACCCTATACACTCCTGAAGACATACTATCAGTATTATTAAAGTGTGTCATTGTGAAAGGAGCTTTAGCTTCGAGCTGGTATAAATCTCATGTGGAATTGCCCTCTGCTGGCTTGTGCTAAAACACAATTTGTGTCACAAAACACATTGCTTACCTTAATTTCGCATTGTTTTGAATGTCAGTTCATGTTTAGAGATGCACCTGTAATGCTCCTCTTTTTTGTTACAGTTGTTGAACCCTAATTTCATCCAAGAGGGTAAGTCTGCGTCAAAGATGTTGTGGCTCATCAAACTGAATTTAGAAACTGCATTTTTATTATGTACATGCGTGGTCTCTTTCCTGTAATAAAGTGGCTCCAGAGTTTCTGACACCTCTTGCCGATGTCACGTGTGCTTTGGGAGAAACGGTGGTTCTGTGCTGTAAAGTTTGCGCTCGACCCAAACCCACCATCACCCTGAAAGGACCGGATCAGAGCCTGCTGGTCAACAATAACAGATTCACCATTAATATCAGGTACAGTACAGATTCATAGAGCTATAGAGCAGAACGTGTTTTATTCAAAATGCCTCACTTGCCTCACAATTCCCTCGTTTGTTTTGTGGGAAAATTGTTGGCCTCGTGTATTTATACATCTCCATGTAGTTTGTTTGATTTTCAAGGAGTTTCCATTTAGCTTGAAGTTTCTCTCTTGTGTCAGATCTAAACTCTACTGCAGTAGCTGAATGAACCTTTTCTTATCTCATTCGTACGTTTATTTGTATATGCTGTTATAATTTAATAATTTACTTTCAAGTGGTATTATGAAAAATGAAAATAAATGTATTTTATTTTCCACATGAAAATGGAAAAATCCATGTTGTTGATCCAATGTATAAAATATTCTCATCCCCCTCTCTCTCTCTCCGCAGGGAAACAGGTGATATAGTGTTGAAGATCTGCAATCTCATGCCGCAGGATACAGGCATCTACACCTGTGTGGCTGTCAATGAGCACGGCACGGCCTCCTCATCGGCGTCCATCAAAGTTCAAGGTCAAAAGAGACAATGATGAGATAATTCATCTGATCTTCCCTCATTCCGTCACTGACACATGTTCTGTGGTGCAGGTATCCCAGCAGCCCCTGCTCGGCCTGTGGCACAGGAATCCAGCAGCACTTCTGTGATTGTCCACTGGCTCCCTCCAGCCAGCTCAGGAAACTCCTCCATCTCCAGCTACATTGTGGAATACAGGCAGGAAGGTAAATTCCCAGCAGTCCCAGTTCATCAACACTGTGAGAACAATGACAACAAAAGGGGTTTCAAATGTGAATGGGAAATTTTGAAACCAAAAAATGTGGAGAAGACTTGAAGAAGAATACTGAAGAATACTGTGTGTGTGTAAGCAGATTCTCTGGTGTGGCAGCAGTCGGTGGTCTCCACCACGGACGTGTGTGTGAAGATCGAGAATCTGATTCCTGGCGGTCACTACCAGTTCAGGGTCAGTGCCAGTAACCCATGGGGCATCAGTCCACCCAGCGAGCCGTCAAACATGGTGACATTGCCCAGCATAGGTAAATACACCACTTAGAATAAAGAGGTCATGTTTAGTTTAAAGGGGTCATATGATACGGCTAAAACAGATATTATTGTTATTGATGCAATGTATATACACCATTTAATCTAAAAAACACTGTATTTTCCACATTCCGTGCATAGTTGAATCCCCTCATTGCCCCGCCCCTCGGAAACTCAAAATTTAGCTGTGCTATGATTGGCCGGTTAACCCGTGCGTAGTGATTTGTCTAATACTGCAAGCATGTGAAGGGAATGTAATTTTTCTTACCGTATTTGGAACATCAGGTTCCTCTTCAATTGTCTGACAGGTGCGCTACCTTACTTGCGTATACATTTGGGCGGTCTTAGTCAAATCATAACACGAACTGACGTAGATTTGTGGGGGTGTGGTTACACGAGGCGTTTCAGGCAGTTCTGGGTGAGCATTTGCTTTAAGATAGAATGTATCCTTTGTTCCGACATTTTAATATTAGCAATTTCCGTGTCTAATACATGCATGAGCAACTTATAACACAACGAAGAAAAACACGTATTCTCGCAATATGACCCCTCTAAATATTGTGTGAAATAAAACCCTGATGTCACGGTTATTCATGACGAAATCTTTTCCTCTATGAAGCCTCGACACATGACGGCACCGGAATCCAGTGGAAAGACAACTTTGAAGCGGCATTCACAGAACTAAGTGAAATTGGACGGTAAACATGACGTTCAAAAGGCTTCACACCATCTTTAACAGACAGGGAGATTCTTCAACGTGTCTCTTGTCTGTTGCAGGGGTCGTTTCTCTGTGGTGAGAAAGTGTTTGAGTAAGACCAGTAAAAAGGAAGTGGCTGTGAAGTTTGTCAATAAGAAGATGCAGAAGAAAGACCAGGTGGCCCATGAGGCCGACATCCTGCATCATGTTCAACATCCTCAGCTGGTGGCGCTAATTGACACCTATGAATCACCCACAGCCTTCATGTTAATTCTTGAGCTGTGAGTAAACCCATTTAGAAAACTAATCTGTACTGTACTGCACGGTCCAGCAGTCACACCTCTTCTGTTTTAGGATGTCTCATGTTATTTATATTGTAATATCGCTGAAAAGTTAATTATCGAGTAAATATTGATTAGACGGATTGGAGTTGCATCGAAGTTTGGTGATGCATAATGTGTACGTAGTTTCTCTACCTAGAAAGTAAAAAAGATTTCTTGTTTACTTGATAATTGGTATAGTTTCTTTAAAGTCACCATGAAACGGAAGTAGCGATTGTCTCGATCTCCATATCGTGACGTACATCCGAGTGAAACGGCTTCTGAAATGAGAAAAAAACGTAGGGCGGGAATTGATTACGTTTATCGAGAACTGATTGGATTATTGGAAGTTGGCTGTTACTAACAAAATGGAGGCCAGTTTGCAGCTACTTTCCTGTATTTAAAGGTCCAATTTTCGCTATTTACAAAACATTAACTACAACTTTTGCCACAATAAACTAATTTTTCACCAATTAATAGATAGTAAGGTTGTTAGATTTAGGTAATGGGGAAGGATTAGGGATTTCACGCTCATTATTACTCTTGGGAAAAGTTTGTTATTTTTGCGAGAGTGAGGTGAAAAACATCACGTGACAGGGAGTGTCTTCACGTACTCGGACCTGTCAAACAGTAGGTGTCAATGAGCTCTTTGTGCGACTTTCTCGCTCGAGTATAAAAAATCGCTTGATTTGCCTCCCTTTCGTGAGTTTGCATTTACTTTGTATTTAATTTATTTGGGCAAATGTTTTAATTTGCGTTTGGTGTGAACCCAGCATAAGAATATGGTCATGCGCTTTATAGGTACTAATAAACAGCCAAAATGCTAATAATAGGCACAAAGACAATAGCATATATTAGAACCCATTACATTTTTTAATTTTGCTCAAACTGGATATGGCGAAGTGTGGCTCGATGCGACAATCCCATTAGAACAAGGTGTAATAAGCTTCTAGTTAACAGTGAGAATTATTTCTACATAGTTCATATCTGTCTACCGTCTTTTGTTTTTCAGCATCATTTTACAGACTTTTTAGCAATAAAGAACAAGAAAATATTTGAAAGGCTGAATTGAGTGGTATGATTGTATTTGTTTAGTGTTGAGGACGGCCGTCTGCTGGATTATCTGGTGGCTCATGATGAGCTGATGGAGGAGAAGGTGGCGTTCTTCATTAAAGACACACTGGAAGCTCTACAGCACCTGCACACGTGCAGAGTCGCTCACCTGGACCTCAAGGTGAAACATTATGTATTCCAAAACCCTATAAACTAGATTAATGCTGAACTGTGCAAGATATCAATTCTTTCCTGTTCCTTAGCCTGAAAACCTGTTGGTGGACCTCCATGTGCCGTTGCCCTGTGTGAAGCTGACAGATCTGGGTGATGCTATACAGGTCTCCAGTCATCGTTACGTGCACCTCCTCCTGGGGAACCCTGAGTTTGCCGCCCCCGAGCTCATCCAGGGTGCCCCGGTCTCGCTGTCCACGGATGTTTGGAGCGTAGGGGTGCTGGCCTACGTCATGCTCAGCGGTGTGTCCCCGTTTCTGGATGAGAGTCTGGAGGAGACCTGCGTCAACATCTGCAGGCTGGACTTCTGCTTTCCGGAGGAGTACTTCTGTGGGGTCAGCCAGGCCGCCAAAGACTTCATCGTGTCCACGCTGAACCAGGACCCCAGGAAAAGGCCGAGCTCGGCCACATGCCTGCAGCACCCCTGGGTCAGCGCTCACAGTGGGGATTACTCCAAAACACCACTGGACACTGTCAGACTGGCCGCGTTTATAGACAGACGCAAGCAGCTGCATGACGTCAGACCTGTGACGAACGTTAAAGGACTCGTAAGCAGCACCATGGGTAACACCTTGTGAGAACGAACTTGGGGTGAAGGAGAGCATTACAGCAAATTACATTCAGTGCTTTAAAGACAAACTGTTTCTGACAGATGGGAAGTCTGAACTGGAAGTTGTTATTTATTAAAGTGAATAATATAAGGAATTGGAAACCGTTGATTCAGAGATTGAGAAACTACTGTACAGGTACACTGGAATGGTGGGAGTTGCATAGCTAGAAATAGTGACATCACTCAATCTTATAGTTCATATTTAGGATGATGTGTTGAAGAACCCGTCGCTCTGTGATGTACCAGATTCAGATATCACTAAAGAATTCTGTGATATTTTAATTACTACTGAACTTATCTGACATCGTTTTCCCTGTAGAACACAAAAAGAGATATTTTGAAAATGGTGAACGGGCAAGCACCAAATGAAGATAGAATTTTTATTTTGGGGTACACTTATCTTACATAAACTGGGGTCAGTAAACGGTTCAGGTAGAAGTTGTGTTTTACGAGACATCTTTACATGCAGCAGATCTATTTTCACAAATTCATGGAGATAAATGACAAAGTGTAAAATATACATGTACAAACCTACCCGCATGTAGAAAAAACCTAAACATTCCCATGATGATATATCAACTTTCAGGTGACATGAATATATCTGGAATGTCTTCGAAAGAAAGTTTGAACTGTACCACGAATGTTTTGACTGTATGTTTCTCTTCATTTGTCTCCCAATTCTTTTTTGTTTAAGTCATTAAACTGCACTTATTTATACCAAATCCCACTCAATGTCCAGGAAGAAACCCCAAAGCCTTAAATTCCCTTTTGATGTATTATTATTTGTAACGCATTTATGTATTGTAGGAATGTCCAGGCATTTCATGTGCATTAAATCAGAGGTTTACATCTGACTCTTTGACAGTATAGTTCTGCATTGTTGTACAGTATATGTGCAGTCAGAAGTGTTACACGTCGAGCTGAATGTTTTACAGAAGTCGTCTGTCAGCTATAACATCATTTCATCACATTCATCAATACTTTTAGATGACAATGTGACCAAATCAGTTAATATATGCTTTAATTGGTATTAATGTAAAAAACTACTTAAAGTCGAACTGTCTGTCATACGAAAAAACATCTCAGTGAAAGGTAACACAGGAGTGTAGAATAAAGACATACAGCATGACACTCGTGTGAATTCGGCATTGAGACAATCGCCCAATGCATCATGTAACCTTGTCACAAACCGCTGTGAAATCGTTTCTATCTTTTTTAACTTTGTCAGCAGACGCTTCACAAAGCTTCTACGCTGTTTTACATAACCATTGTACGGTCATCTGAATTTCACTTCTAAAACCAACAATAACATCAGAATGTGATTTGAATTGCCTTTTAACAGCAAATAATTCAGAGCGGCTAATGAAATGAAACCGAGCATCGCATAGACTCTGATGTTCCCTTCAGAACCAGTAAGCCTCGAAAATCAGGAGTTCTGAAGAATCTATACAGATCTGCTCTCTCCATCTCTACCGTACTCCATGCATATCGTATATCCCTGCAATAGGATTGTATAAACGCCTGTGTGTACAATTTGCTAAAAAGGAAACGTTGTTTTTCTTGATATGGGCTGTTTGTTTGTTACTGAATGTTTAATAAAGAAGTGCTTTGTTTTTAGAAATAACATGTGGAGGTGGTTATATTTAGCCACAAGGATTAAAGTAGCTCTAAAGCAGTGGACAGGAAATGAAACATAAGTTAAACGTGAAGCTGAAAATGACTTTATTGACAGAGAACGTGCTCATTGACATTTTTAAGTTTTTACATTTAGTTGTGAATGATCAGCAGATCTGTTAGTAACTGATTATGCTCATAAAAGACAGACCGCATCCAAAACCTTCTGACCATAGATATGTTATTGTTGTGTTATTGGACACATAATTTAGTTTAATATTTATAAGCTTATTTGGTACTTTTTGGATGCAATATTAGTTATTAATAAATGATTTGGAATACTTTGTTTTTTAATATAAAATGTACTATTAATAATAAAATGCTCATTTATATATTTAAATATATGTGACCCTGGACAATAAAACAAGTCTTTTGGGTCAATTTTCCAAAATTTAGATTTTTATATTAAGCTTTCTTTTGATTTATGGTTTGCTAGAATAGGACAATATCTTGCGGAGATACAGATACACTCGAAATATTGAGAAAATAGCCTTTGGAGTTGTTAATCAGGGGCACTGTAGTAGGCCGTCAACTCAAAAAAATAACAAATAATATATAAATATATAAATATTTATATATTTAGGGTAGGAAATTTACAAAATATCTTCATGGAACATGATTTTTACTTAATATCCTAGTAATTTTTGGCATAAAAGAAAAATCTATAATTTATATTTTGACCCAAGCAATCTATTTTTGGCTTTTACTAAAAATGTTCCTGTGCTTCTTAATACTGGTTTTGTGATCCAGGATCAAATATTACTTTATTATCTGCCATATAAGTCATTAAACACTATTTTCAAGTATTGGTTCAAATTTAGAGTCTGTAAATGAATGCTTTTTTCTTCACGTGTTTTAATCTCAAGCTGTTATAAGGTAGTAAGCTACGGTTTTAATTTACAAAAAGTATTAAAAAAAATGTTTAATGTTACTAAAATCTATTAAAGTTGATAAATCTTTACGTCAGCTCTACATCTTTGCCAGCCGCCTGCCCTGCACAACCCCAAAAATTAATCAAGCTAAAAACATCGCGAGAGAAACAGTAAGCACAGTAACTACATGTACAAAACCTCGCGAGAGCAACACTAAACTTGCTACACACAGGCTCCCTGACTAAAAACGCCAAATCCATATTTCAGGTTGTTTTTATATAATAAAGAAAATACATATTAAAATTATAATCTTTCAAAAGTATGTTCATTAAATGAAACAGTATTCGCTGTGCAAACAGAAGTCCGACCCAGTAGTATTCCTGTGTGAAGTGGTGAGTGTTGAGGTCTAAGCCCCGCCCATTTCAGCACCTCTGTTTCACCCAATCCGCTTATTCTATTTCCACAGTGGCGACAACATCTCGCGAGAAGCGCCGAGAAGACAGCAACAAGACAACCAAAATAAAGTGAGCACAACAAACCCGGAGAACATGATGGCGGCGTCGCTGCTACGCCGGGACAAGAAATCCACCGCCGCCCATCTCAAGGCTGACCTCAAGCGGACTGACAACAGCTCAGGGCTGCGCCAGCTGCAGGAGCTTCTGGATAGCGTGCTAAATCCGGAGCGGGGCTCCGACCCGGAGTCGCTAGAGTGGTGTAAATGGCTTCTGGCCGGAGGAGAAGGGTTCGACGAGTTCTGCCGGACCGTCCGATCCTACGATAACGCCACTCTGTGCGGGCTGGTGTGGACCGCGAACTTCGTGGCTTACCGCTGCCGGACGTGCGGCATCTCGCCCTGCATGTCACTGTGCGCGGAGTGTTTCAATAACGGCGATCATACGGGCCACGATTTCAACATGTTCCGGAGTCAGGCTGGTGGGGCCTGCGACTGCGGAGACGGGAACGTGATGAGAGAGAGCGGGTCAGTATCTAGTCTGAGGGGAGATCGGACTGTCTTGATAGGGACTGACAACACGCCCATTCGACTAACGTACCTGCTTACATGTCATTTTGGGCGTTGTTGCACAGCCGTGTTTTGAAGCGTAATAGTCAACAGTCTACCTAGACATAGTTTTGGGGGCTTTAATAGCATATGCACTTTTGGAGATGGTTACATTTCGGACTGTTATATACAGTGTTTTGAACTTAAATAAACCTAGTGATCTGCGTTGACTACGGAGGGACATTGTTGTCAGCCCTCATAAAAACCTTAGTAACAGGATTTAAAGCAGTGGGGTCTAGTCATTTATTGACATCATATGTGGTGGTATTATTCCTTACTGGTAACGTTTAGCATTATTGAGACATTAAAGGCCTAAAGCCTATTAAGTTAATTTGCGTGACTGTTTTTGGGCATTATGGCATGGTGCTTTTAGAAACAGGATCATCTGAAGAATGTATTCTACATACCTAGTGAACCGTCTACCTATGTTTAGGGGCTTTTTTCTTTTATCTTTTGTGCCGTCTAAGGTGACAGAATTTTGGGCCTTCGCGTACTGTAAATGTGACAGTGGGGCGTGTTCTCATCGGCTGCACTTTGTGTTGTGTTGTCCTAAACCTAACCTAGTGAGCTGACTACCCGGACATTGTCATTTCCCATCATATTTTGGACAAATCCCCACCCAGGTGTGCTTTTAAGGCTTTATAGACTTGAATCCTATTAAGGGGTCTACCTAGGCCAATTTATTGCATTGTGGCACAGGTGCTTTTCAGGTCAGGAGCTTGAGCATCGTAGCCCTAAAGAGCAGCACTGTTGAAGAACACTGAATTACGATCAAAAGATGTTATGATTTGAAATGCAAAGTCGGCAACATTTTAAGCCATAGGTGTGCTCTGAGTCTGCCATGACGGTTGGGCCTTGCTCATCAGCAGCCTTGTGCACTTTTCTACATGTATCCTAGATGTATCCAGTATGGTTGGTTCACTATATTAATATATAAATTAATATATAATAATATATTCCAAATGTTTAATACATGGTTCTCCTTTGTGTAAATGCTGAGTGTAGACGACCTGATGGGTATTGAGACACCGCTGTGCACTGCAGACGGCCTGTCAGGGGGGTTAATGGTGTGGAGTGTGCTGTGGCACCTGATCACTGCCTTACTGAGAGTGACACAGTCTGGGTTATTTTTAACCCACCCACAGGGTCAGTGACGGGTCTCCTCGCTTCTTCGGACACTACAGTCACACAAAAGGGCCTTCACTGCAATATTTATGTTGCTATATTGGTGGATAAAAAAATCAGATGGCGTCTATAAAGTCTGTCTCGATATGACTATATATTGACATATGTCTGTACATATAATCGGACAAAAATTTCATATAAATTGAAATAGAAACAGGTTGAATTTAGTATATTTGTATGTGGTATATTTGTCACTTCGTCTGGGATTCTTGTTGATGTGGAATCGATTGTGAAAGGGTTTAGTGAAAGCTGGTAGATCCCAATCTCTTATTTGGTGTTATTTACAGGAAAAGGGAAAATATTTGCCATTAAAAATGTGTTCTTGTAAATCCCAACCTGTACATATTTTCCTAGGTTTAAAGCATTTTACCATAAATACTTGTAATGTTGGAAAAGAAAATTCCCTGAAACATGCTTTCAGACTTGTTTTTTTACCAGTTCGAACACTGTTCATTCTTCTAAAGTTTGGATCAGATTCTATTAAAACATTTTCATAACTCCCTCATTCTCGGTTAAACTTAATTGTATATTATCAGCAAAATCATCAACAATATACCATCATATGTACAAATACTGTATTTAAGATTACTTCACATGCCTCTGCATCAGACGCACGTGCCTGGCACAAAGTTAACTTCAGGTCTGTGTTTGTTTATTGGTCTGGCTAGTGGTCAACTATTTTTATTTTATTTAATAATTTTTATTAAATAAATAATTTGTTGAATGAGTCCTGTTACTTTGTCGCATTTAAGTTAAGCCAAGTAACGGTTCTTTTACTGGTAACTCAAAATAATACTGGCTAGTAGACATACTTTTAACTTGCAAGCTAATGTAATTGAATTCTTATTTCTTTTGCTTGTTATCAGAAATAATCCATAGGAACTTTTCTATGCGGATGTGTACCGGAAGTTAAGTTTTGGCTGCAAAGGCGGGCTTGCGCACAACGTGCAGTAAAGTTTGTTTAAGTTGTTGCTTTGAAACCGGCGTCTATACGAGTAGTTGTCATCGTGTGTCCTATGGTGTGACTGTTTATAATGGATTATTTTATATTATCAATTTTTATTAACGCCATGGTCATCGTTACATGTTTCTGTTTGGCACTTATGGTTATAACCGGAGTAATGTATGTTTGCAATTGTAAATTTGTTTAATTGTACCAGCTACTTTATATCCGCCCAGCTTGCACAAATAAAAAGTAAGCAGGATGTTAAAGTACAGCAGGATGTTACTGTAAAAGTGTTTATTAGGTTTTTAATGTGCATATTCTGTGTGACTGTAGGTTTTGTAGTAGACATCGGTTAAAAACTGGTGAGAATGTACAATTGGTCCCACGAGATCTCCTGCTCATGTCTGAGATGGTCCTGCCGCGGTTTATCATCACTATCATTCAGTACCTGAGGGATGGATACACTGAACCAGGTGAGGACATGTTTACAGCACCTGTGTTTCCTATTGAAACTGTTTTTATGGGACAAATCAAATTTGGTTCATTCCATAATGTTGTCGGCATGAGGGCCATTCTCATTCGAAAAAAAACGTTTGATTGGACAGAAATGTACTTCCTATTTCTTTTCAACATGCATTAATGTAATTTTGTCAACTTTATAATTGTTCTAGAGCTAAATAATGAGCTAAAAACCACTCAAAATATCTTGCTTAACTTCTCCAGAAAAAAATGGAATATATTGTTATGCAAATAATTAGATAATCATTCAACCGCAGCTTTTCCTGTTGGTTTGCATGGATTGAACCTCATGTGTACTAGGTGTGTACAAGCGGATCCGCACTAATCGTGCCCACTGGGGTTACACGTGCTGCTTTATTTTGTAACACAAACATCTTATCATGTGCTGACAGAGTCTGCTGCCGACAGAGATCTGCAGAAAGTTCTGCAGCAGTTAGATCCGCACATCTCCTTCTTAGAGGAGCTCACCAAGATGGGCGGGGCCATGCGCACTGTTCTCACGAAGATCTTAACCAATCAGCAGACCTTTAAAGAACTGAGCATGGGTAAGTGTCACGACACAGTTGTGACATCGGAGGTTCTTGTTTTTTTTTGCCTATGTATGTTAATAAAAGAATAATAATTATGCATTTTATTTATAAAGCACTTTAAATTTGAAAGAAAATTTCGAAGTGATACAAAAGTAATTTCTAATTTCTTTAATAGTTGTTATTTTATTAAGTAAATAAATAAATAAAAACAAGCTACAGTCTAAGATTAGCACAAAGATTTAGACGTTACAAACAATTTAAATATTAAAAGAGAGTTTTAAGAACCTTTTTAAAACCTTCAATCATTTGTATCTTTGTAAAGATTGCGTTACATCATGACAGTCATTCTCAAGACAATAGTTTGTCTTTTTACACCGAGATGAATTAAGTAACCTTTACAATAATTTTGATATTGTCACCTTTTTCTTATCCACACTGTCCCACACTCACAGGTCAAGAAGAAAATGTTTATGCCAAGAAGAACTATGAGAAGTATTTGTCAGCGTTGAAGAGTTCAGGTTTGGTGTCAGTGGAGGAGAGGGGTACAGGAGGAGCTGCCGCGGGGGCAACAGAATCTCCAGGAGGGGCGCTTAGTCTTTTGGGTAACACTGCTGCTTTTATCACTGCTTTATTTACACAAAGAAAATCAAAAAGGGATTATGGGAAGGGGATGTTGGTGACTCACAGTAACAGGATTTCAGTAGTCTGCAAAGTGTTTGTAACTGGAGTTTATTATTTTAGGAGCCACTGCTGCTGCCGTTCTCGAGGACTCTAGCAAAGAGGTAGGCACATATGCACAGATCTCTGGTATAGATAAATGTGTGTCCCAGCAACCAATCAAAATAAAGAAGAGGGCGTGCCCTTCTGTCTTTGTTGAAAATTGCTTTCCTTGTTTTGTAGAAATGTTTTCATTTCTGGTCATTGTTGAGAATTGTGTTCTCATGTGTTTGGTTGGCAGGAGGATCAGGATGGACTGCAGGGTGTGGGCCAAAGGAAAAGAGTGAAGCTCAGTAGCAGTACCAAAGGTAGAACAAATGTTTTAAAGGAATGGTTCAGCAAATCGACAATTATTATTTTTGTATAATTCACCCTCATGTAGTACATCTCTTTTTTTTGTACAATGACAGTTTTCAGATCTTCTGACACATAGAAGACATATTAAAGCCCTATGTGAGAAATAGACTGAAACTTTATATAGAGGAATACTGAAAAGTTTATTGAAAGAATAATCTGACCCACCCTAACCTTATGTCATACTTGACCTTTTCAATATAATGATGTATTACTTGAAGTCATGAACGCAATTCGCAGAACAGAGCCGGACGAGCATTTGTGTTTATAAAGCATATAATTTTAGTTTTTTTTTAGAAAATGACAGATCGTTTCTCTAGTTAAGACCCTTATTTATCGTCTTGTCGTTTAAAGCCCTTTGAAGCGACACTGAAACTGTCATTATGTCCTTCAACCGTTTGCAGTCTATCGAAGTCCACTACATGGCGTGAAATTTCCTGGAATATTTCATACAGACAAAGAACGGTGGATGTAAAATGCTGCAGATCAGCCTTGTTTTCTAGGAATTTACAATAATTGTGGTTCGATGAAATAATTGTGACGAGACGATTATTTCATCATTTTCGCAACCCTACTTGTTACAACATACCGCTTTGACACTTAAGCCAAAAATAGATTTTAAAGCTGCGGTGGAGGGAACGTTTTCGCTGAATAACAACTTGCATTTCTGTGTGTTCCTCACACAAAGCTATCCTATGTGGAAATCTGCATGAAAATGGATGTTGTAGGCTTTTATGAGTTTAACAGACATGGCCACTTTATTGTTTTGTGGAAAAGAGCTGTGTAAAGTTTAAAATAAAATGAGGGTTAGTCCATTTCATTTTCATGTATTCCCCAAATAACTCTGTGAAACAATAACTTGATAAATGTCCCTTCTTTTTTTCCTGTTTTGTTAGATCCATCTATAATGGACACCTTGAAACATAAATGTTTTTTAGAAGAATTATTGTTTTGGACTATCAAGTACGAGTTTCCACAAAAGATGGTCACGTTTCTGCTCAACATGTTGCCTGATCAGGACTACAAGGTATTTAATACTACAATGTTAAACAGACACATATTTGAGGGTCCTAAAGGAACATTAAACCTCACCTGCAAAGAGTGTGTGAATGAAGAACTTCTAGCCATAAATTCTCACCAGCACAAAATGGTTCAGCAATTATTTGGAGTTAAAATGTCCCTTCGTCAATGAGGGAGTTTAGCTTTTTTCTTTAGGTGTCACTCAGAACATCATATGCAAGAAGAGCCAAAGTTCTGATCGAATCAAAATGTGTGATCACAGTGTCATTTTGGGGGCTTAAACTAAGAGACCACCCAGACATGAACATGATTTGCATGTTGAGGAAGTTTTCATTAAGCTGAGTGTTAATGAAGTGATTTTAGCAGTATTTCATTGAATGGGCTCCGAGTTGTTTCTGATGTCATTTCTGTGTTGTGTTTTCCCCCATCTCATAGATCACCTTCACTAAAACGTTTGTCCAGCACTATGCCTTCATTATGAAGACCCTCATGAAGAGTCACGAGTCTGACACAATGTCCAACCGAATCGTTCACATCAGCGTTCAGCTCTTCAGCAACGAGGAGCTGGCGAGGCACGTCACAGAAGAGTGTCAGTTGCTGGACATCATGGTCACTGTGCTTCTCTACATGATGGAGAGCTGCCTTATCAAGAGCGAACTGCAAGGTGAGAGGTGTATGCTGTTTTCTTGAGAAATGTTCTGTTATTTAGATTTCTGAACATCACGTTATAAAAGGAAATGGCTTGTGAATCAAATGTCCGCTGGACTTCTTTACAGATGAGGAGAATAATCGTCATGTGGTTGTGAACTGCGGTGAAGCTCTGCTGAAGAATAACACCTATTGGCCTTTAGTTAGTGATTTTATCAACATCCTCTCACACCAAAGTGTGGCCAAGCGTTTCCTGGAGGATCATTCTCTTCTGCTGCTCTGGATGAGTTTCGTTTCATTCTTTCAAGGTCAGTCAGGAAATCCTGCAGTATTTTTGTTTCAGAGTCCAGGGGTGCGTTTCCTTAACACTGACATAACTTGCTGGCTAACCACTGTAGTACGATGCATTGTTTGAGAAACTAACCAGCTGCTTACGACTGTTTCCCAAAAACATTGTGTCGCTCATCTGTCATTTGAACCACGTTGGTTCAGCAATGTAGTTGATGTCACATAGATGGTCGAGGAATAATGTCTTCTAATGAATCTGTTCACATCGATAGAATGTCATAGTATTGCTGTAAATATCATACGCTGCATCTAAAAACGATTTTATTCATCGTATTTTTGAAGGACATCTCTTTCCTAGGTCACTCCGCCCACTTTTCAAAAAACAGCGCTTCTATGTTCTTGATAAACTAAAACATGTGTAATTGAGTTTAGAGTAATGGATATAGAATTCACTGAATGTTACTTGCTTTGATCGAAAGAATGATGCGCGTAAGTCTACATAATAATACATCATTATAATAACTAACTATGCTTATACAAGGCTCCCGACTAAATGGTTTTACACATGAGACGTTTAAAACGATACAAACAGTGGCGGAGTTCAGGAAACATAATTTATCAGTGGATTACTTGAGACAGCGCTGGATCATTTCAATTTTCAACTTTGTCTGTCTGTTTATTTTGCTGCGTCAGGAATGAACTTGAATAAGCGAGAACTGAACGAGCATGTGGAGTTTGAGTCTCAGACATATTACGCGGCATTCGCAGCTGAACTGGAGGCCTGCGCTCAGCCCATGTGGGGCCTTCTCACCCACTGCAAAGTCAAAGTGAGATAACCGTCCTTGACACACTTTTACATTCGACACCTTTACAAGCTGTGTGATGTTTGTAGAAATGGTTATTGCGGTACAATCACAGTATTTTTATACATATAAGTCTTAACGTGTATTATCGTTCTCAAATTTTAAAGCAAAGACATTACAACTTCGAGTGTTTGTTGGGAACACAAATGAGCTTGTCTTGTTTTTAGGAGACACATGAATACACTAAGACGGTGGTGCGGTATTGTCTGGAAACCCTTCAGATGTGGTTCGATGCCATCGGCTTTGTAGATGAGGTACAAAACTGTTGTTTATAGACTTTTAGATAATAAATCCTGATTTAACGCTAGTAAGTTGTCTTACGTTCTGTCTCTCTTTTGTGCACAGCCTGCACTCAACCAGCTGACCTTTCATTTACCTCTGCACAGATACTACGCCATGTTCCTCAGCAAGGTAATCCTGACACCCAATTCCTGTTCAAATCATATAGCCTCATATGTTTGTCGATATGCATTTTAATGTTTATGCGGGTGATACTCATGAAATCTTTGTTTCAAGATATCAAACATGATATTTTTTATAACGCTCATTTCATCAAATTTCCTTTTGATTCATTAGATAAGGTAGGACAATTAAAAGCATTAACTTCAAAACATTTACTGACAGTTTGATATAATTTTGAACTTTTGTTTTTACAAAAAAGGCAATTTAAAATCATCAACTCCATCGCTTGTTTTGCTAAAAAGCGAAGTTGTGATGCTCAAGCAAGTTTTTATTAATCATACATCATTTGACATTAATGAATTATATTTTGATTGAAAATGATAGGCCACATCTTTTTAATGCAGAAAACTGTCTGCACGAGTAAGGAGAATGAAAATGTTCTGTACACATTGTGACAAGAGAATATTAATAAAAAATAGAGAATAGTAATAATAAAAATAATAATATAAATATACAATCTTTTACCCTGTTAGCTAATTAATAGGTAGTGGCAAATGTGTTTCTTCAAATCAAACTTTATGTAAAAATATACAATTTTAAAATTTTAAGATGACTTTTATATACATGAGTATTCTGTTAATTATGTTTTGTCAAGTTCATAATTTGAGAACATCTAGAGCATGCAATTGTTTTTTTTCTGAATATTTTAATTTTACTCTGTTTAAATTACATCATTTAATCCGCTCAGACAATCGTGGCGTGTTACAGTAATGAGAATTTAACTTGAAAAATCAATACAATATATAATTAATTTTCATGTTAAAATGAGGCTTTGTGCAAGTTTAAGAAGTGAATTATATGTTTTATAATTAAAATCTTGACCGCCATGATGTTTTTGTGCTTTCGTGAGAATGACACATGTAATAACCATTTTATTAAGGCAGTTTACAGTCTTGCATACAGGCTTATTTTGTGAATATAGTCTCCTTTTGCCTCACATATTTTTTGCCTTGAAAATTGTTTAAATCTTTGGGTTTGGTTTGATTTTGCGGTTTTCCAGGGAGTAAAGTGTCAGGGTCTGGATTTGGACAGTTTGCTTCCCGATCAGGAGATGCTGATGAAGATCATGGTTCATCCTCTCCAGATACAGGTAACGCTGAAAGATTTTCGATCACACAAGACTCTGGGTCGAGTCGCGTGTTCTGAGCTGTGTGCTGTGGAATGATGCATTCACTGATACTGTATAGAAACATTGTGGTTCGTTTGTTTGGGTTCTAAATGTTTGTTTGGGTGCTTGAATGTTTCAGATCTGTAAATGTATGTAATGATA
Organism: Triplophysa tibetana; assembly: GCA_008369825.1. Classification (NCBI taxonomy): domain Eukaryota; kingdom Metazoa; phylum Chordata; class Actinopteri; order Cypriniformes; family Nemacheilidae; genus Triplophysa; species Triplophysa tibetana. Next base: position 22,745,647 of record CM017902.1, read on the forward strand.
TTTTTGGCTGTCTTAAGTACAGTAGCTCCCAACTCTTTTTCTTCTGGACCTAGATTTATATTTAAACATCAAGTCCAGTATCAAATTGTTAATAGTAAAAAACAGTGATATGTATGTTGTTTATTTATATTAAATGTATTAAGTACATTGAACCGCACAGTCATAAAAATAAAAAAGTATTAACAAATTAAGGACTTATCTTACAGTTTTACATTGTCTTTGGTTTGTTGTACAGACCATGTTTACTGTCTGTGATATGGTAGTTATACCCATCATATGATCTGTGTGTGCGTGTGCAGGCCAGCCTGTCTGAGATCCACAGTAACATGTGGGTGAGAAATGGACTGCAGATCAAAGGTCAGGCGATGACCTACGTCCAGTCTCACTTCTGTAACTCCATGATTGACCCGGACATTTATCTCCTGCAGGTAACCCATCACTCGCTCACCTGATGAAACTGACAATTGAACATTACTAGTCATCATACATTATTCTTACAAACCATGCAACTCTGTTTTGCATTAGCACTATATTAGCATTCGTTAGAAACTGTTACATTTCATTATTTTGTGTGACTGCAAAATGTCATTTTGTTGCACTGCAGGTTTGTGCATCTCGACTGGATCCAGATTATTTTATTTCCTCCGTCTTTGAGAGGTACTGCATCACGTTACTGGATTTAACATTTCCAATTCAATTTATTTACATGATGCACAGCCACCATTACTCGGGTACACCCGCTGAAAACTGTCACGTGTGTGTTTATCAGGTTTAAGGTGGTGGATTTACTGACGATGGCGTCTCAACATCAGAACGCTGTGCTGGACTCTGAGCAGGAGAGACCCATGCTGGAGGGAGCGCTCACCTTCCTGGTCTTACTCTGCAGTCTCAGAATACACTTAGGTGCATGTTATCCACTTATTAATTGCACCGCATGAAGCGCAAACACATTTTAAAACATGTTTGGCATATTATTGAATGCATAAAAACTGCAGTTTAATGACATGGCCTTTAACAGAAAACTAAAAATATATGTCTTGAAAATTGTATAAGTGGTTTTCCATGCAAACGTCATCGGGGATCATAACTTTCAAAAAGCAATGTAAACATAGTCCAAACCACTTAAATGATTCTCTCTCCATGGTTTATATCTATTTTTCAACTACCTTTGTGTAAAAACAGCTTGGATGAATTAAATGTTAATAAGTGTTCCACCATTTTATTTAGCGCTGTCGTTAGCTTAGAGTTTAAAGCTTATGTCTGTGTCTGTACAGGAATGTCTGATGATGAAATCTTGAGAGCAGAGATGGTGTCACAGTTGTGTATGAACGATCGCACCCATAGTTCCCTGCTGGATCTTGTATCCTTTCAACATAATCCACAATGTTGTTTTTGATTCTTGTCCAATGATCATTTATGCAGCATCACATCACAGATCTCTGTAGGATTTATAACTATTTAGTATTAAGATTCCTAGAGGTTTTGGTCACATAAGTTGAAGTTTGGCCTTGACTGCAGCTGTAGATCCCGGAGAATCCGAACCCTAAAAGCGGTGTGGTGCCGGGCAGCTGTAGTTTTGAGGAGATGTTGTCTGCTGTAGCTGATTTTAAAGCGCCAGTGTTTGAACCCGGAGGCTCGATGCAGCAGGGCATGTACACACCTAAAGGTGAGACGCATCACAATATCGCTGCTTTAAAGCTTTAGACTGCTGATGTCCACCGATCTAAAATAGAGGTTGTTTTCATTTAGATACCATATTCACATCCTTTCTAAAAAAATCAATGCATGATTTTGCCTTGATCACCTATAGATGGTGCTGTGACTCCACGATAATAGAAATGACCACAACCATTTGCTCTCTGCGTTTATAAAGTGATAAATATGGTTTGTAAATGGGATTATAGCCCTAACAGTGTTCCAAGTACGCTCCTAAAGCACTGGTGTGCAAACATATAACTAACATGTAAATCTGTTTAGGTTATTCTTCACCCAAAACTTCTGAAAATTCTGTTATCATTTCCTCACCTTCGAGTTGTTCCAAAGCTGCTTCAACTTCTTTGTTCTGATGAACACAGAGAAAGATATTTGGAAGAATGCGTAGGGAACAATACAGAACTTGCCCCCCATTGACTACCATAGTAGGAAAAAAAAGAAGGTTGTCAAAAGTGCCCCGGAACTGTTTGCTGTCCTACATTCTTCAAAATACCTTCTTTTGTGTTGAACAGAGCAAAAAAATGATAAAGTAAGTTTTCCTACTATGGGAGTCAATGGATGTTGGGATCTGTTTGGTTCATCAGAACAAAGAACTGTATACACATTTGAAACACCTCAAAGGTGAATCAATGATGACAGATTTGTGGTGCATTTACACACCCAAAATAATCAAAATCAAAAATCAGCTCAAAAAGAAACCTGTTTTAACGTGTTTACATAAAATCGAGATTACATCGAAATTTGAGACTTGCCGGGTTTCTCGAGTGCAGTGACATCACCCTCGATAGTCTGTTGGGTAATAAAAAAATGCAGCGGGAAACGGTCAGAAGCTGTATTTTTATATCTCTCCTCATGTCAGCAGTACCTGCATAAGCAACAATAGTTCTTCATTTGACCTTTCTACATTCGACTGCATAATTCCAGAGTGAACCTTTATAGGTTAATTTAACTATTACTTCCGTTTGGGACTTTTACCTTTGCGCTATCAGACATGCGCACATAAACAAAACTGAGAGAATACCGATAAAGGGGTTTACATGCAGCGCAAAACGGGAGTAATGGGCAAAAAACGACCTCTGCCGATCGGGTTTTGCTTGAGCCGTTTATGAGCTTTCCCTGTAAAAAGAAAACCGTTTTAGGTGTTTACATGACTTGCATCAAATTTACATTTTTACAGCCAATCTATTCACTCGTTTGTGCTTTATTTCTTTTTTATTTTGCTTTTTGGTGTTTTAAGTTTGACAGTATTGTGATCTTTTATTTATTATGCCGTCCACACACCACACGGGGGCAGACTCAGCCTGTTAACATTCGTTTTCCCTGTATCTCACGTCTAACATGTGTGTTTTGCAGCTGAAGTGTGGGAGAAGGAGTTTGACCCTATAATGGTGATTCTACGCACGGTGTACCGCAGAGACGTACAGTCAGCTATGGATCGATATGCTGCATTGTAAGTCTAAGGGTCTTTAACATTCCCTTTATTACATGAAGACTTCTGATTTTTGAGCTCATTGCAAAGTCTGTACAGTTATAACTTAACAAGTTAACTCAAATCTGCATTAACAGCATTTTTAACGGTTCCGTACCTCTGAAATAAAAGTTATTTTTGAATGAGATGGGTTCAACAAGATAAAGTATGATGATCACACGACTTGACTTTATCCAAAGACAGGGGAGGGCTTACAAATAGTAGTCTTTGTGTCTACGACAGGTTTTTATTTTAATTGTTATAAGATTTTGTGAGTTTTGCATGTATAATATTTCCTGGGTGACTTTTCCATTTGTAAATCATTTAGTATTTTTTTTTGTATAAACTTATATGGACCTTAAATAACTTTAAAGTCCCAAAGGGTTGTAAAGCTGTCGCTGACAAAATCACAGTATTTTTGAGAAGTGTGTATACACTATGTGTGAATTCCACTTAAAAGTTTTCAGTAAGAAATTCGGAGAACTGAAGTTTACTAGCTGTTTAAGGGCGGTTTCACATTAGCACTTTTGGTGCGCACCCGGGTTCGATTCCCATCAGAGTTCGTTTTGTTTGGGTGATGTGAACCTTGTTTTCCGAACCCGGATGTGCACCAACGAATGTACCCGAGTCCGCTTAAAAGGGAGGTCTGGGGTGCGGTTCATGTGAACTCAAGTTCGCTTCGCTGCTGGTATGAACGGAATCATACCAAATAGCGGAAGTGAAGCGCTCCAAACAGAGAGCTGTATATCTCTCATTTCTGTTCGCCTTCAGCCCTCTTAATAGTGGTGTTATGCACTGAAGCTTTGGAAACAAAACTAACGGTTCAAAAATATAAATGTATATAAGTGAAGTGAGCATTTTTATGCATTTTACTGGCTTCTCCTGCGTCGTCATTACAAGCGACCGGTTTAACCGCAGCAGGCTTGATGACGCAAACGACCCGCGGTTCGGACCCAAAAATAATAATATGAACGCAGTCCAGCGGGGGTAGGGGGAGGGAAAGCAATCGAACAAGGATTCGGATCAGGCAATTGAACTAAATGTGAAACCAACCTAATGCAGGCACATATGAAACAGCTGCTGGAAAACAGGTTCTGTCGGAGCTGGAACTTTTCTGGGATGTAACCATTGATCATCCTGAAACCAAACTGAGGCAAGAAGCACTTGCATGTGGTGGAAATTTTCCGGTGCGCCGTTGACCTCGAGATTCAGTGTCGGTCTGTGATCCAGTGAATTATTTTTCAGGGTCACTCTTTTTTTAAAGACATTTCAAGAAAGTCGGAAGAAACTAAAAATCTTTTTGCTAGAGACAAAGACGGTGTTAGGGACTTGATTATTTTGCAATAAAAATAGCCCCAGAATTAAGGTATAGCATTAAAGGTAACAAGACCCCTTTATGAAGTTCTGTATGTGTAAGATTGACTTGCACCTCATGTTATGATTTGTACCTCAATGAATTGTTACACGCCTAGCATACACTGATCCAGTATACTCTTAAATATAAAGGTGCTTAAAAGGTTCTTCACAGTGATGCCATAGAACCATTTTTGGTTCCACAAAGAACCATTCAGTCAAAGGTTAAAGAACCACCTCTCACTTACTTTTTCATAATCTGAAGAGCCTTTTTCGCCACAAAGAACCTTTTGTGAAGCGGAAAGGTTCTTCAGATGTTAAAGGTTTTCATGGAACCAAAAGGATTTCGATGGCATCGAAGAACCTTTCGTTTTAAGTGTGTTGCTATTTTGTATCATTAATTGTAACGTCAGCCAAAAAGTAAAACTTGTTTGTAATGAATTCACATATTTCTTTGGACTAACATGAACAGATGAATCGTGTTGGATAAGGGCTGCATACGTTTCCTGCTCTCAGTAAATTCACAGCCTGCATAAGTGCAAGATCAACACGAAATGAGCCAGCGGTTGAATGAAAGATGACAGCGTGGCAGTGCTTTTCTGAGGAACATATTGTATGTGACTGTTGCTGTGTCAGTTTGTGAATTTCTTTGGCTTGTGCTTGTGTCCAACGGCGGGGTGATGGATTACCTGTCGAGAGGATAAAATATTTCATAGCCCACGACCCTTTCAACATTAATAATTCAGAGATGTCTTAAAGAAGGGCCGGTGTGTTGAATCTAAGCTTTATCAGCTCGATTTGTGTATCATTTGCCTTGAATGGATTTGTCCCACGATTACAGAAATACTTGAATCATTTGAGATACTTCAGTTATATATCCCAGAAGAAAATCTACCTTCTGTCTCATCTGTGACATTGAAAGCTAAGAAGAGATTCTGTGTATTCGGTCAAACACAGCAAAGCGAGAGAAGTCGTAATGTGTGTTGTAAATGCTGCGCTTCACATCAGCCAACGTCCTTTTATATTTGAATCATGTTTTGATGCAAATTTATAACAATGAATTTGTGTTTTGTAGTTTGAAGCAGTCAGGCATGCATACGGGGAACCCCTGGCCCCCCTATAAGGAGAGGACCCCTCTGCACCCCTCCTATAAAGGACTGGTGCGCCTGCTACACTGCAAAACTCTCCATATCGTCATCTTCACACTGCTTTACAAGGTGAATAAAATGCTCTGGTGGAGATGGGAGTGCTTTTTGCAGGGCATTGTGAATTTAATTACTGTTCTCATCGAGGCTAATACTTGAACAGTAAAATGATAATTCACCTGATCGCTCCAGGCTCAGATCCACAGTTAAGTTTTGTCACCTGTGATAACTGTTAACAAAAGTCGTGTGTGTGTGTGTTTGTATAGATTTGGATGGATCATCAAAACATGTCTGAGCATGTGTTGTGTATGGTGCTGTACCTTATAGAGCTAGGACTTGATAACCAGGTTCAGGAGGACAAAGTGGAGGAGGTGAGTTTGTTTTCTGTCATCTCTGGTGTGGTCATATCCTCTAATACCACACATACAAATCTAAATTTGGACTTTTGGGTTTGTCTTCCACTGCCCACAAAAACCCTTAGTGTTTATTACACCGTAATGTACCGTATAACCAAATATCAGCACATGTTAACTTGGGAACGTGTGAGTTTCACGGGATAATTATTGTTAGTTTGTTTTCCGTTTTGCTAGAAAAATGTATATTATCTTTGATTTGGTTTTTGGCACAGGAGCCGTGTATTGAGGAGCATTGTCATGACAGCTGGTTTCCAGGCACCAGCCTCTTGTCCAACCTCCATCACGTCATCAACTTTGTGCGTGTTCGAGTGCCAGAGACGGCCCCGGAGGTGGAGAGAAAGCGAGAGAGGGAGCGAGAAAGAGAGACTCCACCCAGCACCAGCTCGGAGAGCAGTACCTATGGACAGGTAAGGCAAATGATTTGCATCATATGTGAGGAAAACCCACGAAAGGGAGGTGGGGTGGGCTGTAAGTGATAGGACGATATTTTGTGCAATTCCTATACTCCGTTTCACAATGAATTACGGTTAAATGCTGCCACACCCGACCTTAAAAGGGATGAAGGGTGTAGGGGAACAAACAACTGTTTCTTGAAGTGTCGACGCCACGCAAAGAATTATGGGAGCGCAAAGTTTCCATCAAATCCTTAATTCTGAAGGCCACTTTGAAGTGGCCAGTTATGAGCACTTCGGTTTGGAACGATCTTTCAATATGGCGGACATGATTGTTTTCACTCCGAAGTGCCCTTCTAAGGGCGAAACATCCCGTTTGGAACACAACTGTAGTTCCAGGAAATGCATATGGACATATTTTATTGCGGTTCTTTTAAGGAATTTTCATGATAATAGAGCATATTAATGTTGATGTTCGACGAGTCTTGCTTTTTCAAATGCCCGTTATAAACGACTCAATCTTGTAGTGATTTTAGATCGAGCAGTACTTCCTACTGATCAAAGAGCCATAGTTCATGGAAGAGGTGTGTATAAAACACAGAATTGATTTCAGAATCGCCATAGAAGGGTATTATTAATGGCTCGGCATACTACATTTGAAATTGAAAAACGACCATCTGTGACCTGATTTCAAACAAAATCCTGTCCAAACGGCTGTTCGTTTCACTAGTTCACCGCAGCAAACCAAACCAAACTCTCCGGGAAAGTTTGTCTCGGCCGGAAACACCCTCGAGCCACCATTGGTCCATGGCCATGACGTAATAGATGGGTGTGTTATGAATGCGCCACCCGGTCATTGGGAACTAATGTGTCATTTTATTAAGCAGATGGGAGGTCAGATAAGGTCTACATAAAAAAAACGATAACATTTGGGCAGCACGAATGCTTTTTAATTTCAGAGATTATTATTAACATCATTAACATCTATGTTGCAGAGATGGTACGATGTACCCACACGTTACCTCAAAACGCAGAACAAAAGCTCAATTCGTCTGGACTATGCGAAGCCCTTGAATTTGAATCGTGATATATTGTCCCAGACCTCGTAAATGCTGTGTCGTATTAAGACATGACATGCATAAAAACATGTCAGACTCCACCTTGCTTCCCGACCAAACATTGCTTGCTTTCTTAATGTCATGCATGATGTCATTGAGAAGACTGAACTACAGAATGTCTTCCAGAAACAAGAGCCCAAGCATAAGCGAAGGACAATATAATAAAATCATTTGATAGCTCAATGCTAATTCCAGTACTGCCAGCATTTGTTTCAGCGTGTTTTGACTTGTCTTCACCACAACTGGGCTGATATTATGTAGTCTGAGCCCATGATAAGTTGATCTCTGTGTTCTGTTCTGTTGGTGACATCACTCTCATTTCACAGAGCTCCAGAAGGCTGACTGGGAATTGGAGAGAGGTAGAGGGATTTGGGAATGTTAAGAGTCATGTGGAATGGTTTTCAGAGTTCTGTTTCGTGTATGGAAGAATCTGAAAGACGGCTGCACTGCTTTTGGGTTTTAAAGACATTTAAAGGACTGATGCCCCTTTACAGTGTTTTTACACTTTTTGTAAACCTCAGAAATGCCATATTGGCCATTTCTTTGTGATTCAGTAAAAAGGATTTTAAAAAACGTGATTTCTATGAAACATTTTGAAATCTGTTCACACAGTAAAACAGTCAAGTGGTATCTCAGGGGTCCTTACTGGGACATTATTTCATGTTTTTCACATGAAAACAAAAAAAGCTTTTTTAATATTGATTACACCTCATCTCATTTTAATCATATAATCAAATAATAATAATAAAAAGACCCATACAAAACAAACAGGTTTTAATTTGGAAAGTGAAATCATATTAATCTTAAAAGAGGAGTATTTCATATTTATGTAGGTAGTACATTGGATATCAAAAACGATCACTGGTCTTTTTTTTACACTGTAAATGAGCACTGGTCCATAAAAACAACTCTCTGGTACTTTTAGGTTTCCCGTACCTTCGTTTGTGTGTGTGTGTGTGTGTTTTAATTTGTTTATTGATCTGTCCAGTTTTTTCCGCTTGGTTTGTTGTGTCCTCTAACGCGTGAACATGTGTTTTGTATATAAATCTGATGACATTTGTGTTTTAGACCAAATCGAGGTGCGTGTAAGTGGAGGAAGAGTCTCTTACCGCATGTGTTTCTAGTGATGGATGCTGATATAATATGTTTTGATCCCATCATTAAATATTCATTCTGCTCCATGAGTTGAGCATGCAGATTAATCACACATTAGACAAGTGGCACATTCAATAACGCTTAAGATCACGTGTGTGTGAAGAAGATGCCCTTTTCTGATGCCGGTCAACATTCTTGGAAATATGACTCGCATACATCATGAATTAATGTAAAGATATGTAAAAACTCAAATCTTCTATTGAGTCCTTCAGTTATTTTTATTCAAGCCTATGTTTATCATCAGGTCACTGGGTAAAAAAATGTTTAAAGTGTGTTTCCTGGGAATCAATTACAAGACCAATGTGCTGTTTACACAATGTCGTACCAGTTGAAACCGGTCGAAACCAATGTAGATACATGCAGGTGATATGTTTGCGCCAGTATGTACTACTTCTAGCTGTTCTACCTACTGATTCTATTCTGCTTTCTCCTCAGAACCTGCGTGAAGCTCAGGTATTCAGTCTGGTAGCCGAGCGAAGGAGAAAGTTCCAGGAGATCATAAACCGCAGTAACCACGAGGCCAGTCAGGCAGCGCGACCCAAGTCGTCGTCGACCCGCTGGCTGCCGCCGGGCTCGCCGCCACAGCTAGTCACGGAGATCCTGGAGATCCGCGAGAGCATGCTGTCACTCCTGGTCAAGCTGCACCAGAAACTATCTGCCAAACAGAACTCGCTGTCTCTCAGCTGGCTGGCCGAGGTCGATCCGGCCAAGCACTCGCATGGAGACGGCATAACAGCCATCGAAAGAATTCTGGCCAAAGCTGCCACCCGCAGTCGGCACAGCAAAAGATGTCTGCAGGACATCTGCGGGAAAGTGAATCCACCCATACCGCCCAAGAAGAACAGTCCCGGAGATAAGAAGAGTATGGACAAGGAAGAGAGGTTAGTGTGTGTGTGGCTATAAAGTGATGGTTGATTGGTTGTCAAAGTTTTATGGAGCTTGCGAGACGAAAAGAAACAAAACGTTATCATCCATTACTGTGGACACCAATATAGTTACCAAACAACATTTGTAATAATCTGCTCTTGATTTGAATGAGTCTGTAACGCCCATCATTAAAATTCTGATGGTGGTCCTTCGCAGACTGATTTCTTTTAAAGGCAACATTTCAGTTCCATTTACTTCGAGTCCAACATCAGAGTTTTGCAAACGGCAACGTTTCATAATTCATAATTGAGATTGGGCTATCATTTTGGCTGTTTTGACCTCATTGATGTTTTTCTGCAGACGTCAGAGGGCCAGAGAGAGACAGCAGAAGCTTCTGGCAGAGTTTGCCTCCAGGCAGAAGAGCTTCATGGAGACCGCCATGGATGTTGGTGAGCATGAAATTAAGCTAGTTTTCTGTTTATTAGTAGATGATCAGTTTTAATGTTGATTTTCAACGATTTTTGACACGCCTGGGCCTGTAGTCTTAAATTCTAAATAAACTATTTAATTAGCATAAAAACTTTTACGAAGGAGTCTTTGCTTAAAAGCGATTCAGGACCAATCTGAGAGCAACTTTGAGGAAGGAAAAGACAAAGACTTTTACGGCTGACCCCATTGCTATGTATGACACAGTCTTTTGAAGACTGTGATGGTTGGTTGCCCAATTACAAGTCGTGTTTGAAATTACAGGTGTAAGTAACCAGTTTTACCACACACACGCATACAATATATTCCTATTTTTTATTTACCATGCTGTTAATGTCATACTAAATGCATTTGATAGAAAATGAACAGCAACACAATAGTGTTCTGAAAGTGCTGTAATTCTTCATTTGATCACTTTGTTTACTGAAGATTGGGACTGAACCAAATGATCTCTGCTGCGTAGTTTATATCTTGTCCAGTTGCCAAATATATTCCTTTAGTTAATATAGTGATTACTTCTATTTCTGTGTGTCGAGATGTTGGCGTGTCTCTAATAAGATCGGTCACAAACGTGATCCTTAGACCAACTAATGTGTTGTGTCATATTAACTTACAACTGTTACGTATTGTGTGCAACACATTTCTTCTCACTTTTTGTGTTTCGTCCATTTTCTTTTCATTTTCTTCTTAAGCCTCTTAAATGTCCTCCTCCCTACACCTAACAATCTTGGACCTTAAGAGCATTTTTAGGTGTTAAGATGCTTTATAAAATACTTTAATAGGATCTTTTCCGTCATTTTAAGGGGAAACGCCCACTTTTCTAAGAATTTTCTTAAGGGACTTTTCTGTGTCCGAACAGAGCTAAAGGATAGCCCTGCCGTACCCTATATCCTATTTTTTCAAAAATAAGTCGGACCAAATAAATTATTTGTTATTATTTATACATTTTTATACATGAAAATACCTTTTCCAGTTCGTTCCAGATCCTGCACATGCACTAAAATAGGCAAACTTAAATATAGACTCGCACACTTCTGCAAGTTTACCGCGTCCTCCAAACGCCACATGAGTGTGTATTTGTAGAAGTCCTTGAAGGTAGGAGCTGTGGGCAGTAATCTCATTCTCAAGGTGACTTGAGACTCCTCCAGGTCCTGTTAGCAGAAACCTTTGTGTGAGATCTCCGTGGCCGTATCGTTGCGGTTCAGAGCCGATCTGCTGTGTGTGCTGGTGTAGCTAGACTGCAAATGGTATTGCAGACGCAAAGAATGCTTTGACACAAGACATGAATGATGATGCATTTTTACTGTCCCAACTGTAATCAAAACCACAATCAAAATCATGTCCCGCACATGACTGACATAAATATTATCCAGTGCAGTATATCAGATATCTGCCATTGGCTTGGGATCACACTGTAGGATGTTTTGTGATTCTGCAGGAGTAAATCACTCAAATCCTGAAACTGACCATTTCATGGCGAGTATTATCTGAATAAGAACCCTATCAGATCTTCCGGGAGAAACAGGTTTTGTCTTTGACAGGTTTTTTTCACCAGCTAAAGTGACGTTGAGATTTGGTTTGAAATATTACCTGTAGAAGCTCACAGGCGATGTCCTGTCTGACATTGAGCTGTGTCCGCTTTACAAATGTGTGTCAGAATAAAGGATCTGCTTTAAAGATCTATATTTGTTTTTGAGATTTGTTTCAAAGCCCCCTGTATTGGGATAAAGTAGTTGAATTCATAGCTCCTGTGCATGTGGTCGTAGAACTGTACTGGAGGCCTCCTTAACAGGAGTCTAAATGATTATTACAACGTCTGAATCTTGTAGAAAAGAAAATCTGAAGCATTTAAATGATTCGGTGTCATTGTGGAAGTTAAATTGGGAAGAAATTCATTATGAAACATTATGTCAATGCCAATAACTGTATAATGTACTATACGCGTAAATGTCTAATGCTAGCACTGGTTGATCTATAGTTTATTAGATATGATCGATATTATTGTGCTGAAGATAAAAAGCCGTACTACAGTACGCGCAGCCACACTACATCATAATATTATAATTCTGACGTTATTATAGAATCTTGAGGCTCCTTAATACCCCTGCCAGCTGTATCATTAATAGAAAAAAATGTCTTGTAAATTAAGTTGCTTAATTGCTGTGTGTTAATTACTTTATTTTGGATCATCTGTCAATTCACACTGTAAATCTTATTGTGTATTGATGTGTATTGTGGATTTCGGAGAGTTTGAAAAATGTGGGTGGGCTCGTTTACATTTTCACATCACGTCAGATTATACAGCCATATTTATTTTCAACAAAATGAAAGAAAATATATTAAACAGTTGGCATCCATTTAATAATTTTAATAAATTTGATCATTTACAACCTTTTATTTATTATTGTATAATATACAGCAATACTTCGTTTACCTTGCTGCATTAAAAAAAATATGATGTGCCTTAGTGCAATTTTAATAATTGATCTTCATAAAATCTACTATTTTCTGTTTTAAACAAAAAAATTGTTAAAATAACGTAGAAATTTTAGGAATAAAATCTACAAATTTTTGTTAAGATTTTAATAATTTGTTCAATTAAAATGACTCCATAAAATTGAATTGGATGTACCTAATTTAGTTTGTTAACCCACTTTTATATTTGTAAAATTAAGGTTACTTATTTTGTGTTGAGACTACATAAATGATTTTGTAGATATGTGCCTAGGCTGAGGGACGCAAGATATTAGTCATGAAGTGTGTTATTTCACTTAAGCAGTAACTCTGCTAATGCCAGTACGTAGACCACCAGTCTCTTCACACTTGACCAACTACAGTATGTTGTAAAAAATAGTATATATTAAAATGAGAGTAAGAGAACAGTGAAGTTTGAGTTAGACACGTTTTTGTTCAAGTTAATCATTTTTTATTTGTTTACTTTATGTAATATTTACTTGATATTTTAACAAAAACTAATTGTATAGTAGAATTAACTTAATTCTGGTTAGTAAGTTGTACTTGAATTTTAGCAGCACTTTTAGTAAATAAAATCCTCGTAACAATTTGCACAAATATATTTTTTAAGTAAATTCTACAAGATATTTTTTCAGTCTGTGTCACAACGAAGTGGAGTTTATACATGTGAAAAAGATTTAAGGAAGCAGAAGCATGGGAGTCAAGGCTGTAGCTAATACACGAATTCGAGTTTAATTTATCAAGCGTCCTCAGATGGATTGGATTTGACTGACGGCGCTCTTCGCTAAATGAGAGACGCTAAAAGTGGCTCCCGGACTGAAATGGATAGAAAATCAAAATGAGCTGAAAACCATCAGAACGTTTGGCTTTTTGAACTGTGTACAATGATCATGAATGTTGACGTGTGAAGACCAGCTGTTGTATGTAGTTTTGGAGTGTTCTCTGAGGACGGGTGAGTGTAGAGGGCAGGGGGTACTGACGGATCGCCTCAGGCAAACACTGTCACATTAACTTTCTAACACAAATGTTTCATTTCCCCGATGACTTCCTGTTCTCTCTCACTCTCTCTTTCCAGCTTAGGCAATAAATCAATCCAAATGCACACTGACATTTACAAACCCCATATTTGCTCTGAAATTGAACATGGTTTTTAACATTTAGGAGTGATTTAGCTGACGTAATTAATCCTGTGGAATATGGCAGTGTGGGACTGTCGATATCTACTCTTTTATGACTGTCGTGTTAATGTTGTCTGTGATAGTTTGCACAACAATCTCATTTAGTTTTTGGTGTTATCAAGTGACTCCATCATTCAGTGGACTCTGTTTAGAAACACACTGACTGCCATACCACGGTGTGTTTTCATTGCACAGTATCTTGTGCAGTGTGTCCTGTTCAACGGAGCCGACAGTTTTGCTGTTGCCACGTTACAAAATTGAAAGGATGAGTCTGCGTGCCTTTGCCAGGAAAATTGGCGCACAGTTTTACTATCGAGGACCGCAAAAACATTTTCACCTCCATTTACGGAGACTTACAGGGGAAACTGTACTATAAATTATCTCCAAAAGAGCATTTTGGGATGCTGACCTTAACAGGCAGCAGAATGGTTTATTTCCCTTCGCACATATCACAAGTTTACGATGCATTCACACTACATTAGCCCCGTTGTTACTGCTTTTAATGCATGATTGCCTGAACCTCTATTAACTGTTTGTTCATTTAACTAGTAGAGGGGAAAAACTAATTCGCATCCACATTATATACATAATTAAGTTTTTGCCAATATACTGCACTCATTACTCATGTTCAGATATAAGACTCGTATCCTCTTCTTTCTCTTCGGCTCTCATGCATGGCTTCACTGGGTTCATATTTTGAGATAAAAAAAAACGGCTTCTTACAAGAAAGTACATTACCATGACATTGATGGTATTATGGTATTAGGGTATTACTATGGCATTACTTTAAATACTCTGTGCCATGATTCCCATTGGTTACCATGATATTATGTTATTATTGTGGTATTATATGTTAAAGAAGTACAAGTTACATAAATGATTTGCTAGGTTTTGACATTGAGCTTTTGTGTGTGTGTCGTCATACTCCAACCCAACACTGAGTACGAGTTTAGAATCTGACGGGAGGTTTCATGATCTATGTCTAACAGTGCCATTATGTCTATGATTTGTTATCCAATTTTATTTGCTGATTGATTTTGTGTGTTCCTTTAGAATCACCTGAGTCAGATGCGGTGATGGACGTGGGCTCATCAGAACTTCTGGATTCTGAGGTTCTGTATGACTGCGTGATCTGCGGTCAGAGTGGACCATCCACTGATGACAGACCCACAGGACTGGTGGTACTGCTGCAGGCTTCATCAGGTATCACCTGTACTTGATATCGCAGGTCCAACAATTGCATTAACAATGCGTCACATTATAAAGGAGGTCTGAGGATTGAGCCCTGCGGGACTCCACTTATCAAAGTTGCACCTACTTTGTAAATGTGATCCCTGTAGACCAATTAGGTTTAGAACAGCTAGTGGGAGATATCTGTTAGCATTCCCAATTATTTCTGTGACTGTTTCCTTGTAATAGGCATTGTGGTAACACGTTTTAGTCAGTCACATGATTATGGATGATTGTCACTGAGCCTCAAAAAAGTAATTTGCAGGTTGCACCAGAACTGTGCACAGTTATTAGTGAATATATTTCCACACTTTGGAGAATGGTACGGGTCGCTGGAGCTGTTTAACCGCACACAGCTTTTGTTCACCTGCTTTGCTTCTCTTGTATTAACAACAGGATTTAAATAGCTTAATTTGTCAAGTGATGTGACCCACTCATCAGGCAGGCCTCACCCTGTTCTCTACTGTCCAAACGCTCTGATAATATATCATTTTATTAATGATCGCTGGTCTTTTAACACACAGTCTCAATGTCGAGATGGCCTTCATGTGTATGTAGAAGTCATCTGAGCACTTGGTTCAGATGGACTAACAGCCTGCTGATGTGAATAGTCTAAAAATACGGTTTTCTTGCTGATTGTTCAGTCTGTGACGTGTGTTTGGGGCAAGAATCTGCTGTTCTGTGAAAGTGTCGTGGGTTGAGTTTTGACATTGACGTGGCACTTCATTACAGTATGCTAATAACAAGTACCATGAATGTTATGAGGGCGTGTAATTAGCATATGATTTTCACAAGAGTTCTTGTGTGTGTGTTACAGTGTTGGGACACCGTTGTCGTAGTGACACACCAAAGCGATTGCCTACTACAGACGAAGAACAAATCTATCCCGAGGACACATGTGGAGCGACCCATGATGTTAGACTATCCATTATGCAACGCTACTTTAAAGATGTACGTGCAGACTTTCTAAAACACAAACCTTTGTTTTACTTACACTATTGTGTCTTGTAAATTACATGCTAAGAATAGTTTACTGAAGGGTTAGCGCATGTCATTGTAAACACAAATCCAAAATGCATTGTTTACACAAATATTCACACACATTTCTCTTTATACACTGCATATGAAAGTTGCGTGTTGTTTTTAATGCGATTGTATTTTCCAGAGTTCCTGTCTGCAGTCCGTGTCTATTGGCTGGGACGGCGGTGTTTATGTGCAGACGTGTGGCCACACCTTGCATATAGACTGTCACAAATCATACATGGAGTCTTTACGGGTGAGAGACCAGCAGCTCTTTTAACTGGAGACTGGACATGTTTTCAGCTTTATCACTCGAATTAGGCTTAATAAGTTATTTGAACGGAGATTTATAGTCAGTTCAGATTCATTGCGAGTCTTTCAGTGTGTCTTTTGACTTTCCTGTCAAAGATCACATTCAGTATTCAGTGTTCACATGCTCTGTCAGCTGAATTTCAAACCTCATTCATCATTTATTAAAATGTCCCATAGCAGCAGAGCCCCGGTGAATCACAAACCACAGACCGATGGACCGGCCATCACTGACCGTTACGCACAGAAACCTTATCAATCTGATGCCCTTTATCTATCCATCCGTCAGATCAAACAAAGTTTTAGCAGTAATGATCTGTTTTTCTAGTATTTTTCTAAAGCATTGCTTTGCTCCATGTATGGGTATCAAACTTAATAAAAAAATTAAAGCTGCAAGCAGCCTTTTCCGGGTTCGAGCGCTCAAATGGCTCTTAGGTAGGTTTGCCTGGTAAAAAAATTGCAATGACAATCCATCAATCGCAGACGAAGTCGCGAGCCTGCAAATAGGTTAACGATTGAGGGGTTTTGCCAAAGTTGTCATTTTCACTGTTATAGCGCCACCGTGTGTTCAAACGCCACGGTGTTTTGTATTTAACCTCGGAGTGACGCCCTACACGGAAGTTCCAAGCCCCATGAAGAAATGTTGAGCCGTTCATGAGTTATGGATGTTTAAATTTTATAGGCTCCGCCCATTTCACATTTGGCTCCCTTAAGAGACCCTGAAAGGAAATTTCAATGTTTTTTCAATAACTATTCGCAATCACACTCAAGGGAAGACAGCTGCGTTGGTTTTGTTCCGATCGGGTTAAAAATCTTGGACTACTTCGCTAAAGTAGGTTTTTAACATCATCACATATTACTCACTAACCGTGCGATCGACATCCATCGTTCAAGAGGCAAAGTTGTTCGAAATCAGGAGAGCTATCGTATGATATCAATAGTTTGCCTAAATGTCAAATGTCACGTGATACATAATTGATTTGGTTCCAAAATATGTGTAAATTTCGCTATTTTTAACTGTTATGGCGCCACCTAGTGTGCAAATACCGCGTTCTTTTGTATTTGACCTCGGAGCCATGGTCACCACAGGACTTCCATGCCCCATGATGATATGTTAAGACGTTCTTGAGTTATGGCAATTTGTGTAATAGGATTCGTCCATATCAAACTTCCGGCGCCCCCTTGCCCTCAAAATAGAATCGAAATTTCAACTTTTTTTCAATAACCATATACATTCACACTTCAGAGAATCATTCTGCGTGGTTTTGGTTTCGATTGGGCGAAAAACCAAGGACTAGTTCGCAAAAGTAGGTTTTTTTCGTACCACCAATAACTCACGAACCGTTCGATTGAGAGAAATGGTTCTAGAGGCAAAGTTGTTCCGACTGAGAAGATCTATCGTTTGATATTAATATTTTGTGTGTGTATCAAACGTCACTTGATAAACAGTCATTAACACACTAAAAATAAGTTGTTTCGCCCCCTGCTGGCCGAGTGAGTTCTTATTTCTTACAGACCTTCAGGACCATGAGTCGAATGAGCACAGCGAGCGTCGTTCCGATCGGCTTCCGATAACCTCGTCTAATTAGCGCTCAAACTTAGTTGGCCGATGGCGGCCATTTTTTTTTTGCGAAACAGCAATATCGTTTTAGGGATTTGTGGTACATGACTTAATGACGCATCAAAAGAAGTATCATGTCAATCAGACCAAAGGTTGCGTTGTTATGAGCGTTTTACAGTTTTTTCATGTTATAGCGCCACCTAGTGCCAAAACGCCTAGTTTTTGATAATTCGAACTCGGATTATTCATATATAGTTGTGTTTTCAGCCCCATGAAGATATCTTAAACCGTTTACGAGTTATTAACATTTTCCCTTAATTGGCTACTTCCTGTTAGGACGTTTTGGCGCACCCTGGCAACCGTGTATCGAAATTTCAACGTTTTTTTTATAATTATTTCCATTCACCCTCCAAAGAATTCATCAGCGTTGGTTTGGTTTCGATCCGGCAAAAATTCAGGGACTAGTTCATTTTTTTTTTTTTGCATAAAATGCAAATTAGCGGAAAAATTTGCATACCGGAAATGAAATCGGAGATATACGTTTTTTAAGTCTTGAGCCAACGATTACAATGATATGGTTTTCTTAGTTGTGAGATAAAACGGTTTAGGAGTTTTAAGCACAAACGCGTTTGGCATCGCTGTAGCGCCCCCTATGGGTCAATTTGGCTGGGTCCATGTATCGGAGTAGCCTGCACCAATACAACCATTTGACCAAGTCTCAAGTTTCTGGGCCTTACGGTTTGGCCTGCACCATCGGTTTTATGGCGGAATAATAATAATAATTAAAGCTGCAAGCAGCCTTTAAGCGGGTTTCGAGAATTTGCGCCATTCAATGCAGCCATGCATCCACGAACAGGCTAAGGGTCATGATGTTACAATGTAAAAGAATTGCTAAATGTTTTCTTTGAATTAGTTCATTGAATCAACTGTCTGAGAAGAATTGGTGTGTGGAAAGATCTTTATCATTATTAGACAGTATACTATGGGATGAATTTAGAACAGAGGATTGTTTTATAGCCACATAAATTAAAAAGTTCATTATGTATTTGATAATAATTGATCTAGAGACCAGAAAATTGCATGATTGTGAATATGTTTATATTGCTCTAAAAACATATTACTAGTTTGCAGAAGTAGTTGTGTTGTCACTGCTTTGATTGAGAGCAAAGATTTTACGCAAAGTTGTTTAGAATGAGCAGGTCTATTAGTTGATATTAATGTTTGATGTATAGGTTTATGTTTAATGTCATGTGATGCACAATGTTTTAAATATCTAAGTTTTATTGTTTTAGTATTATAGTGCTACCTTGTTTAAATGCTGCAATAATATTACTGTTATCTTGAAGTGAGCTCTACACATATCTATACAGCTCAGCTAAAAACAGTACTCACAATGAAATTTATTGCATTTTTTCATAGTCACAGAACGTTACAATATCTGAAACAGGGTTTGATAATGTTGCAAATGTTAGTGGTTTTCATCATGAATAAAATAATTAATTTAGTTTGGGCCTCGAACCTCCCACAAGTGCCTTAATATAAATCGAAAAACCACAGAATATAAATCAATTAAATGAGCATATAAACAAACATCTAATGTCATCTTTTGGTTATAAGAAATATGTATAAAAAAAGTCATTTAAATGAATGATATTTCCCCTTTTTGACAGTTGTGTAGGCATGCCTCTTCCGATAAGAATCACAGTTTGCATGCTTGTTAAGTGTCATAACATGTATAATAGTACTAAATGGCAAGTCAGTTGGATTACTTATTAAGGAGTTGTGACCTTTAAGGTACTCGTTTCACGCTAATATAATAAAGGACCCTGTTTTGGTCAAAACAAAAAAAAACTCAACATGATTTTGATGATTATTGACCTATAGAGTCCAGAGAAATAAACTGAGGTGGAAATTTTGAAATTGCTTTAAAATCCTTGAACAAGTTTGCAAAAGTAGGTTTTTTACATCATCACCAATAACTCACAAACCATTTGATAGACATCAATGGTTCAAGAGGCAAAGTTGTTATGAATAAGGAGATCTGTCGTTTGATATCAATAGTTTGTGTATTAGCGAAAAGTCACGTGACACACAGTTGTCTAGGCCACCAAAAGACATGTACATTTTGCCATTTTTACTATTATAGCGCCACCTAGTGTCCAAACGCCACCTTCTTTTGTAGGTGACCTCGGAGTGATGGTCTACACATATCGTCCGAGCCCCATGTAGATATGTTAAGCCGTTCTGGATTTATGGCCATTTTAATGTGATAGGCTCGGCCCATTTTAAGTTTTGCGTCCCTAAGCAACGGTGAAAGGAAATTTCAACTTTTTTTCAATGATTATTTACATTCACACTCCACAGAAGTCATCTGCATTGGTTTGGTTCCGATCGGTGGAAAAACCAAGGACTAGTTCGCGAAAGTAGGTTTTTGACATCATCAGCGATAACTCACGAACCGTTTGACCGACAGAAGCGTGTCCAGAGGCAAAGTTGTTAAGAATGAGAAGAGCTATCATATGATACCAATAGTTTCTGTATATGTCAAATGTCACGTGATACAGAATTGTTTATGCACTCCAAAAGCGTTATTTCGCCCCCCGGTGGCCGAATGAGTTCATATTTCGTACAGACCTTCAAGACCACGAGTCGAACAAGCCCAGCAAGTGTCGTTTTGATCGGCCTCAGCTAACCCTGTCTAATCAGGGCTCAAACTTCATTGGCCGATGGCAGACATGTTTTTTGAGAAACGCCAAAGTCCTTTTTTACAGTCAAGGTGCATGACACAAAGACACACCATACCAAATAATAAGTTGATCGGTCAAACCGGTGCGTAGTTATAGCCATTTTCGAGTTCTTTGATGTTATAGCGCCACCTAGTCGCCAAACGCCGAGTTCTTTTTATAGTGACCCCGGATTGAGCGTCTACACATACGGTCTAAGCTCCGTGAAGATATCTCAAACCGTTCTCTAGATATAGCCATTTTAGTGAAATAGACTACTTCCGGTTTTGACGTTTTGATGCACCCTAGCGAACCTGAATCGAAATTTCAACTTTTTTTCAATGAATGTTTATATTCACACTCCACAGAATTCATCAGCGTTGGTTTGGTTCCGATCGGGCAAAAATCCAGGGACTAGTTCATTTTTTTTTTTTTTCATAAAATGCAAATTAGCGGGGAAATTTGCATACCGGAAATGAAATCGGAGATATACGTTTTTTAAGTTTTGAGCCAATGATTACACTGATATAAGACACTTGGGTGTGCGACAAACGGTTTAGGAGTAACGAGCACAAACGCGTTCAGCATCGCTGTAGCGCCACCTATGGGCCAATTTGGCTGGGTCACTGTATCCGAGTAACCTGCACAGATACAACCAACTGACCAAGCCTCAAGTTTCTACGACTTACGGTTTGGGCTGGGCGACCGGTTTTATGGCGGAAAAATAATAATAAGAAGAAGAATAAAAATCACTACAAAAACAATAGGTTTTCAGCACTTCGTGCTCGAAACCCTAATAAAAATCTTAACAAATACAATAGGTTTCTAGCCCTTCGGGCTCGAACCCTAATTAAAGCTGCAAGCAGCCTTTTCCGGGTTCGAGCGCTCAAATGGCTCTTAGGTAGGCTTGCCTGGTAAAAAAATTGCAATGACAATCCATCAATCGCAGACGAAGTCGTGAGCCATTAAATAGGTTAACGACTGAGGGGTTTTGCCAAAGTTGTCATTTTCACTGTTATAGCGCCACCGTGTGTTCAAACGCCACGGTGTTTTGTAAGTAGCCTCCGAGTGACGGTCTACATGGGAGTTCCAATCCCCATGACGATATGTTGAGCCGTTCATGAGTTATGGACATTTTAATGTCATAGGCTCCGTCCGTTTCACATTTGTCTCCCCTAAGAGACCGTGAAAGGAAATTTCAACGTTTTTTCAATAACTATTTGCAATCACACTCAAGAGAAGACAGCTGCGTTGGTTTGGTTCCGATCGGGTGAAAAATCTTGGACAAGTTCGCTAAAGTAGGTTTTCAACATCATCGCTGATTACTCACTAACCGTGCGTTCGACATTGATCGTTCAAGAGGCAAAGTTGTTCGGAATCAGGAGAGCTATCATATGATATCAATAGTTTGCGTAAATGTCAAATGTCACGTGATGCACAATTGATTTGGTTCAAAAAGATAAGTAAATTTCGCTATTTTTAACTGTTATGGCGCCACCTAGTGTACAAATACCGCGTTCTTTTGCATTTGACCTCGGAACGATGTTCTACACGTGATTTACAAACCTCGTGATGATATGTTAAGCCGTTCTTAAGTTGGGGACATTTCAATTGTAATAGGATCCGCCCATTTTACATTTTGGCGCTCTTAAGAGACCGTGAAAGGAAATTTCAACTTTTTTTCAATATCCATTTACATTCACACTCCAGAGAATCAATCTGCGTGGTTTCGGTTCCGATTGGGCGAAAAACCAAGGACGAGTTCGCAAAAGTAGGTTTTTATCGTACCACCGATAACTCACGAACCGTTCAATTGAGAGAAGTGGTTCTAGAGGCAAAGTTGTTCAGAATGAGAAGATCTATCGTTTAATATTAATATTTTGTGTGTGTATCAAACGTCACGTGATAAACAGTCATTAAAACACTAAAAAAAAGTTAATGCGCCCCCTGGAGGCCGAGTGAGTTCTTATTTCTTACACACCTTCAAGACCATGGG